>OW240917.1:9815952-9947934 GCA_933207985.1 Pelobates cultripes
TGACCTTTCCTCACGCAGACCAGTCTGCAGCCCTCTCATGCTTGGCAGGTAGTGTCCCCTTTTCCTCTTCAGCTCCTTTCCCATGTTTCCGCACAAAAAAGAAATCAATTTAACCAACGTTTTTACTACCTTGTACAACTGCACTTCCATACCAGTATAACCATACTTCCATACCAGTATAACCATGCTTCCATACCAGTGTAACCATACTTCCATATCGGTGTAACCATACTTCCATATCGGTGTAACCATGCTTCCATATCGGTGTAACCATGCTTCCATATCAGTGTAACCATACTTCCATACCGGTATAACCATACTTCCATACCGGTATAACCATACTTCCATACTAGTGTAACCATACTTCCATACCGGTATAACCATAGTTCTATACCAGTGTAACCATACTTCCATACCGGTATAACCATAGTTCTATACCAGTGTAACCATACTTCCATACCGGTATAACCATAGTTCTATACCAGTGTAGCCATACTTCCATACCAGTGCAACCATACTTCCATACCAGTATAACCATACTTCCATACCGGTATAACCATAGTTCCATACCAGTGTAACCATACTTCCATACCGGTATAACCATAGTTCTATACCAGTATAACCATATTTCCATACCAGTATAACCATACTTCCATACCAGTATAACCATGCTTCCATACCAGTATAACCATACTTCCATACCAGTATAACCATGCTTCCATACCAGTATAACCATGCTTCCATACCAGTATAACCATACTTCCATACCAGTGTAACCATACTTCCATACCGGTATAACCATAGTTCTATACCAGTGTAACCATACTTCTATACCAGTATAACCATACTCCCATACCAGTATAAACATACTTCTATACCAGTATAACCATACTTCCATAGCAGTACAACCATGCTTCCACAACAGTATAACCATACTTCTATACCAGTATAACCATAGTTCTATACCAGTGTATAACCATACTCCCATACCAGTATAAACATACTTCTATACCAGTATAACCGTACTTCCATACCAGTATAACCATACTTCCATAGCAGTACAACCATGCTTCCACAACAGTATAACCATACTTCTATACCAGTATAACCATAGTTCTATACCAGTGTATAACCATGCTTCCATTATTATTATAATTTTTATGGTATTTATATAGTGTCATCAAATTCCGCAGAGCTTTACAATGGGTGGACGAACAGACATGTAGTTGTAACCAGACAAGTTGGACACACAGGAACAAAGGGCTTGAGGGCCCTGCACAATGAGCTTACATGCTAGAGGGAGTGGGGTAAAATGACACAAAAAGGTAAGGATAGTATTAGACTAGTGACAGTTGCAGAAGAGGAATCAGTCAGGAGCTATTAACAGTTTAATTGATACGCTTTTATGAAGAAGTGTGTTTTTAACGATTTTTTGAAGGAGTGGAGACTGGGTGAGAATCTAACGGAGGAGGGAAGCGAGTTCCACAGGAACGGTGCAGCCCTCGAGAAATCTTGAAGGCGAGCATCAGAGGTGGGAGTATGGACAGAAGATAGACGTAAGTCTTCAGCAGATCGTAAGGGCCTAGACGGGACATACTTGTGTATAAGGGAGGATAGATAGGTGGGAGCAGCATTATGTAGAGATTTGAAAGCAAGAACCAGAATTTAAAATTGAGCTCTATATTTTATAGGAAGCCAATGTAGGGACTGAAAGAAGGGTGAGGCATGGGAGGTGCGGATGGACAGGAAGATGAGCCTCATTATGGACTGTAACGGTGCAACGTGGGAGAACGTAAGACCACTGAGAAGTGGATTACAGTAGTCAAGGCGAGAAAGGAGAGTGGAATGGACCAACACCTTAGTCGCATCTGGTGTTAAGTAGGGGCGGATGCGCGCAATGTTGTTGAGATGGAAATGACAGGATTTGGCGATAGATTGAACATGAGGCTTGAAGGAGAGGTCGGAGTCAAAGAGAACACCTAGGCAGCGAGCCTGCATGGTGGAGCTGATGGTAGCACCGTTGACTTGGAGGGAGACAGACACAAGAGTAACAACACTTGAGGGAGGAAAGAACAGAATTTCAGTTTTGGTCAAGTTTAGTTTAAGGAAGTGGGCAGCCATCCAGTTAGAAATATCAGAGAGGCACTCAGAGACACTAGTCAAGAGGGACCGGGAGAGATCAGGAGAGGACAGGTAGATTTGCATGTCATCTGCATAGAAATGATATTGGAAGCCAAAGGAGCTAATGAGTTTACCAAGGGAGGCAGTATAGATGGAGAACAGGAGGAAACCAAGGACTGAACCTTGTGGGACACCATCACAGAGGAGTTGGGGAGAAGAAGCAGAGCCAGAGAAAGAAACACTAAAAGAGCGCTGGGAGAGGTACGAGGAGCAACAGGAGAGAGCAATATCTTGTAGACCGATATTGCGGAGGATGAGAAGAAGCTGTTGATGATCAACAGTGTGAAAAGCCACAGACAGGTCAAGGAAAATCCATAAATAGAAATAGGTATAAAGACCTACACGTACCAGGAGATCCCTAAACCAATAGAAAATGGAGTCTAAAAACATAAAATCTTAAAATAAAATAGTTGGAAGAATTAACTATATCAAACATATGAATGAAATACAATTTTAAAAATGAACACTAGATGTCAGCCAAGTGTTAGGTGATTTCCCATTAGAGGGGGATGTTGACTAAACAATCACTAATCTGCAAACATAAAGTGTAAATGAAATAAATCCAAATAAACCCAAATTCTGACCTGAATGTTCTATGGCTGAAATATACATCTATACAGTCTCACTCAGTGGTCCAATACTTTGTAAAATGAGTCCAAATGTATGAAATAACAGTAAAAAGTCTGTGTCTGGCGTTCTGGATACCAGAGTTTGGTTGATGCAGGGATTTAACTGGTATGAATTGATTTCACTGTCACAGCCAACACATTCAGTAACTATCCATTGAAAGAGATAGTAACATCCATGTGTCAGACTGTAAGGACAGTATAACCGGTATTGGTAAAATGAATGCAGAATATGCTACAACGTTACATAAACGATATTACTCCCATACCACGGTATCAAGGATATGGAATGGTAGTTGCTCATAGATCTAAGCTAAAGAGAAGAGGTAGCAGTGATTTTGAATAAAAAGCTTCAAATGTATTGGTCAAAGTTAAAAATTCAAATCACTCACGAACATGGAATGTGATAAAGCAGCAAATGAGTCCTGGAGGTCTGCAAGTGCGGGTAATGTTGAAGAAATACTGTGGAAGATCCTGTCCCCGGCCGGTGAGGCGATCTTGCTGTGCTGGGAGAGATGAAACCCTCCTCGCGTGCGTTCCACTTAGTGTCCGCTCTGCGTTCCACGGTACTCGGTAGCTGCAGTGGTGTCAGTATATGGCTATATGCCATATTGCCTTACGCGTTTTGTGACCAATCAGAGTCACCTCCTCATCGGCTGATGGGTTAGCACTGCTCCTGCTGTTCTTAATATAGTGGTGACTAACTGACCAAATAATAGTTGTGTTATGTTGAAATTCTTTCACTATTGTTTTTTATGTTGACTTCAGTTTGCATCCCATACACTTTCCACAATATGTAAACCCACAGTTTGGACTTTTCTTGTTTATCTTCTTATTTGGGACCGTTGGAGCTAGAATAGTTTTGAGACTTGGAGCTTCTGTATATAAAATCCTTGGTTTTTCTCCTAAATTTTTTTCTAAGGTTTGATCACCTTTCAGGATTTATTCAATTGTATTTTATGCTATTCTGGGTCTGTTTTGAAGTGACTATTTGCAGCTTGTAACGGATCACCTGGCACCCCGACTGGGTACCTGCGTTGAAGGATGCTCCTAGCTCTTCCTGAGGACTCCAAGCACTGCAGCAGACACCACAACCACCGAATCAGAGAAGCATCTGAATGCTCTCAAGCATATGAATGTTGTATACAGCCGAATAGGAAAAACCATGCGAATAGGTTTACACTCCTAGCAGTCAAACTGGAACAGCATACAATAAATCCTCCCCCAATAATGAGACGACACTTCACTTTGAGGGTTAAGCAGGAACTGACTGGACTGGCACATACAGCCTCTTTTATTCCCAATCCACAAACTTAGTACTGCCCACAGGGTTTTACAGAACAACCAATAACACACGTACATTACAGAAAACACTCCCAGCAATTATACACAAAATCCTCGCCTCTGCTTGTGATCTAATTATGGCACACAATGGGTTGACATAATTATCACCAGCAGGAAAAATAAAGTTTTTCCACATTATTCATAACTTGAAAAGTATGCATCACATAAACTTACATTTTCAGAATCAGCATACTCCAAATACAAACATATGTCAAAATCATACATATTGGTCCAGTGGTTCAAAAGATAGATCGTAGTCCTTTGTGACCAAAGGAAGCATTGCTTTTCTGCCCAAAACCAGTTCCACAGAGTCTTCTATCCTGGAGATAATTGGGAAGTAATGGCAGCAAAAGACAATAAAACACATAAAAACATATAACTGTGCAGCCATTGCACAAAACAGGTACATTCAACATATCCCCAGATAGCTCAGATCTGAGCGCACATTATTACTGAATGGCGCTTAGAGCACACACATACTGTTCAATTGCCATGGAGCCAAAGTCTTTCCCATAGTCTTTCATTATACGAATGGGCTCCATGACATAGCTATCTGGGTAACACTGCTCACGTAGGGAAAGTACCGAAAGACCCAGCTTTTGGGTCTTTGCAGGGGAAAATCCATCCTTTCAACATGGGGCCATAGTCACAGGGCAGGAGGCCGGCAATCAGTCTTCTACAATGCCCAGTGGCGAGGCTGGTTCCGACACACAGCTATATTGCCAAATTCTGTGCACCTTTTTCCTTTTTTATTTTTATTTTATTTTATTCTGTATAAACTTTATATAATTTTTCTAACTGCCAATTATTTGGTCAGTTAGTCACCACTATATTAAGAACAGCAGGAGCAGTGCTAACCCATCAGCCGATGAGGAGGTGACTCTGATTGGTCACAAAACGCGTAAGGCAATATGGCATATAGCCGTATACTGACACCACTGCAGCTACCGAGTACCGTGGAACGCAGAGCGGACACTAAGTGGAACGCACGCGAGGAGGGTTTCATCTCTCCCAGCACAGCAAGATCGCCTCACCGGCCGGGGACAGGATCTTCCACAGTATTTCTTCAACATTACCCGCACTTGCAGACCTCCAGGACTCATTTGCTGCTTTATCACATTCCATGTTCGTGAGTGATTTGAATTTTTAACTTTGACCAATACATTTGAAGCTTTTTATTCAAAAGCACTGCTACCTCTTCTCTTTAGCTTAGATCTATGAGCAACTACCATTACCATATCCTTGATACCGTGGTATGGGAGTAATATCGCTTATGTAACGTTGTAGCATATTCTGCATTCATTTTACCAATACCGGTTATACTGTCCTTACAGTCTGACACATGGATGTTATCTCTTTCAATGGATAGTTACTGAATGTGTTTACTGTGACAGTGAAATCAATTCATACCAGTTAAATCCCTGCATCAACCAAACTCTGGTATCCAGAACGCCAGACACAGACCTTTTACTGTTATTTCATACATTTGGACTCATTTTACAAAGTATTGGACCACTGAATGAGACTGTATAGATGTATATTTCAGCCATAGAACATTCAGGTCAGAATTTGGATTTATTTCATTTACACTTTATGTTTGCAGATTAGTGATTGTTTAGTCAACATCCCCCTCTAATGGGAGATCACCTAACACTTGGCTGACATCTAGTGTTCATTTTTAAAATTGTATTTCATTCATATGTTTGATATAGTTAATTCTTCCAACAATTTTATTTTGTGATTTTATGTTTTTAGACTCCATTTTCTATTGGTTTAGGGATCTCCTGGTACGTGTAGGTCTTTATACCTATTTCTATTTATTTATTCATTTCCAAGAGCTTTTATGGGGGCTTATTTTTACCAGTAGAGACCCTTTACTCACATACTCCTATCGCTATTTTTTCCACTTTCTCCACTCTCCAGGGCTAGACTATTCTACCCAGTATAATCAAGGAGAATCCATACCAGTCTAACCATACTTCCATACCGGTGTATCGATAATTCCATACCGGTGTAACCGTAATTCCATACCGGTATAACCATAGTTCTATACCAGTGTAGCCAAACTTCCATACCAATATAACCATAGTTCTATATCAGTGTAACCATACTTCCATACCAGTATAACCATACTTCCATACCAGTATAACCTTACTTCCATACCGGTGTAACCATACTTCCATACCAGTGTAACCATACTTCCATTAAATTATACAGTAAAGCATACTCACACACAGACAGACAATCTTACTGATGCACACAAATAGGCTCATTGACAGACAATGACACACACAGACAAGGTTACTGGCACACACACAACTTTAGTACAGACAAACTCTGATACACACACACAAGCTTACTATAGACAAGCTCACTGTCACACACACACGCTCACTACAGACAAGCTCACTGATGCGCACACACTCTCCCTACAGACAAGCCCATTGACACACACGCTCCCTACAGAAGAGCTCACTAACACACAGATTCACTACAGACAAGCTCACTGACATACACATGCTCACTACAGACAAGCTCACTGACACACATATGGTCACTACAGACAAGCTCACGATCACACTCATGCTTACTACAGACAAGCTCACTGTACACACATGCTCACCACCGACAGGCTCCGACACACCCATGCTCCTTACAGACAAGCTCACTAACACACACACACACACGATCCCTACAGACAAGCTCACTGACACACATACAAGCTCACTCACTAGCAGGCACACACACACAAACTCACTAGCAGGCACACACACACACAGATGCTCCCTCACTAGCAGATCCCTCACACACAGACAGACAGTCACACACGCACACACAGGCAGACAGTCACACACACACAGGCAGACAGTCACACACACACAGTCACACACAGACAGTCACACAGTCACACGCTCACACAGACAGTCACACACTTACAGACAGTCACACACTCACAGACAGTCACACACTCACAGACAGTCACATACTCACACAGACAGTCACACACAGAGACAGTCACACACTCACAGGCAGTCACACAGACAGTCACACACACACACACAGACAGTCACACACAGACAGTCACACACTCACACAGAGACAGTCACAGAGACAGTCACACAGACAGTCACACACTCACACAGACACACTGACTTGCTTGGAGCTCATGCAGTCTGGTTGTTGGGGAAGCAGGAACTCCTTCCTGCTTCCCATGCTGCAGTCAGCCAGGCCGCTGCCGCACAGTAAGCCCCGCCCCGCCGCACGCTAGACCCGCCCCCGCCGCACGTAAGCCCCGCCCCCGCCACAAATTTTTTTCTTCTCATCCCGGCCGGCCATGTGTGAGCTGTGCCGCCTGGCTCCCCCTGCTCCCATGGGGCTCTGTGCGGCCGCACAGCTCACACATGGCCGGCCGGGCTGTCAGACCGGCCCCAGGTGCGGCGGCCCACCGGGAAATTTCCCGGTATCCCGGTGGGCCAGTCCGGCCCTGAGTGTAAGCATACTTCCATACCAGTATAACCATACTTCCATACCAGTATAACCATACATCTATACCAGCATAACCGTACTTCCATACCGGTGTATCCATAATTCCATACCAGTGTAACCATACTTCCACACCGGTATAACCATACTTCCATACCAGTGTAACCATACTTCCATACCGGTATAACCATAGTTCTATACCAGTGTAACCATACTTCCATACCAGTATAACCATACATCTATACCAGCATAACCGTACTTCCATACCGGTGTATCCATAATTCCATACCAGTGTAACCATACTTCCATACCAGTATAACCATACTTCCATACCAGTATAACCATACTTCCATACCAGTGTAACCATACTTCCATACCGGTATAACCATAGTTCTATACCAGTGTAACCATACTTCCATACCAGTATAACCATACTTCCATACCAGTGTAACCATACTTCCATACCGGTATAACCATAGTTCTATACCAGTGTAGCCATACTTCCATACCGGTGTAACCATACTTCCATACCAGTGTTACCATAATTCTATACCAGTATAACCATACTTCCATACCAGTGTAACCATACTTCCATACCGGTATAACCATAGTTCTATACCAGTGTAGCCATACTTCTATACCAGTGTAACCATACTTCCATATCGGTGTAACCATGCTTCCATATCAGTGTAACCATACTTCCATACCGGTATAACCATAGTTCTATACCAGTGTAACCATACTTCCATACCAGTATAACCATACATCTATACCAGCATAACCGTACTTCCATACCGGTGTATCCATAATTCCATACCAGTGTAACCATACTTCCATACCAGTATAACCATACTTCCATACCAGTATAACCATACTTCCATACCAGTGTAACCATACTTCCATACCGGTATAACCATAGTTCTATACCAGTGTAACCATACTTCCATACCGGTATAACCATACTTCCATACCAGTGTAACCATACTTCCATACTGGTATAACCATAGTTCTATACCAGTGTAGCCATACTTCCATACCGGTGTAACCATACTTCCATACCAGTGTTACCATACTTCCATATCAGTGTAACCATAATTCCATACCAGTATAACCATACTTCCATACCAGTGTAACCATACTTCCATACCGGTATAACCATACTTCTATACCAGTGTAACCATACTTCCATACCAGTATAACCATACTTCCATACCGGTGTAACCATACTTCCATACCAGTGTAACCATACTTCCATACCGGTGTAACCATACTTCCATACCAGTATAACCATAGTTCTATACCAGTATAACCATAGTTCTATACCAGTGTAGCCATACTTCCATACCAGTGTAACCATAATTCTATACCAGTATAACCATACTTCCATACCAGTGTAACCATACTTCCATACCGGTGTAACCATACTTCCATACCAGTGTAGCCATACTTCCATACCAGTATAACCATACTTCCATACCAGTGTAACCATACTTCCATACCGGTATAACCATAGTTCTATACCAGTGTAGCCATACTTCCATACCAGTGTAACCATACTTCCATACCGGTATAACCATAGTTCTATACCAGTGTAGCCATACTTCCATACCAGTGTAACCATACTTCCATACCAGTATAACCATACTTCCATACCAGTATAACCATACTTCCATACCAGTGTAACCATACTTCCATACCGGTATAACCATAGTTCTATACCAGTGTAGCCATACTTCTATACCAGTGTAACCATACTTCCATATCGGTGTAACCATGCTTCCATATCAGTGTAACCATACTTCCATACCGGTATAACCATAGTTCTATACCAGTGTAACCATACTTCCATACCAGTATAACCATACATCTATACCAGCATAACCGTACTTCCATACCGGTGTATCCATAATTCCATACCAGTGTAACCATACTTCCACACCGGTATAACCATACTTCCATACCAGTATAACCATACTTCCATACCAGTGTAACCATACTTCCATACCGGTATAACCATAGTTCTATACCAGTGTAACCATACTTCCATACCGGTATAACCATACTTCCATACCAGTGTAACCATACTTCCATACTGGTATAACCATAGTTCTATACCAGTGTAGCCATACTTCCATACCGGTGTAACCATACTTCCATACCAGTGTTACCATACTTCCATATCAGTGTAACCATAATTCTATACCAGTATAACCATACTTCCATACCAGTGTAACCATACTTCCATACCGGTATAACCATAGTTCTATACCAGTGTAACCATACTTCCATACCAGTATAACCATACTTCCATACCGGTGTAACCATACTTCCATACCAGTGTAACCATACTTCCATACCGGTGTAACCATACTTCCATACCAGTATAACCATAGTTCTATACCAGTATAACCATAGTTCTATACCAGTGTAGCCATACTTCCATACCAGTGTAACCATAATTCTATACCAGTATAACCATACTTCCATACCAGTGTAGCCATACTTCCATACCAGTATAACCATACTTCCATACCAGTGTAACCATACTTCCATACCGGTATAACCATACTTCCATACCAGTATAACCATAGTTCTATACCAGTATAACCATAGTTCTATACCAGTGTAGCCATACTTCCATACCAGTGTAACCATACTCCCATACCAGTGTAACCATACTTCCATACCAGTGTAACCATACTTCCATACCAGTATAACCATACTTCCATACCAGTATAACCATAAATCTATACCAGCATAACCGTACTTCCATACCGGTGTATCCATAATTCCATACCAGTGTAAACATACTTCCATACCAGTGTAAACATACCAGGATAACCGTACTTCCATACCAGTGTAAACATACCAGTATAACCGTCCTTCCATACCATTGTAACCATAGTTCCATATTTGCCCTTGAGCATGGCAAGGTTGAAATGTTGAAATAAAACCCTCACATTTAGGCCGTTATTTCACAGATTGTAGAAGAGAGATCATTCTCTCCATGCTGCATGTCCCATAATATATTACATCCTTAATTCTTAAATGGATATTTTTCATAATTGGGAAATTTTTCTTCCTTGAAATGTGAGCTGTGGGATCTTCTGACTGTAACGTATGGCGAGGGCTTATTATGCCAGGCAGTGAGGAGGAGTCTGCTTGGCATGAAATGACTAATTACGCACAAACTGCTGCAAGATGCCTCGGGGTCGGACATGTGCATAATAACCCAATGCCAGCTGGTGAGCTCTTTTATTAGGAAGCTCTGATGGTCCACGCGGGATCGAGAAATCTACATTCCTGAGCTGCCCACTACCCCCCCCCACCTTTAAAGACACAGATACTAGAACACAAATATAGTTCACGTTGTATTTACATGTAACTCTTAGAGTGTCAGAGGAACGTGAAACTAACCTCCATAGCCTGAGAAGGATTAATATGATCCCCATCTGGGTATCCAGGTATGGTATTCACATAACATTGTGTCCATTTATACAGAAATACACAAGATAGAATTAGAGGATTTTGCAAGTTACTGTCATATGATTGTGCTGTAAATGTCTATGTTTTTCAATGTAAAATTCTGGTATGGAGGTAGATTTCCCAGGTTTTACCTTCTAAGAGAGCCTGACCTAGATAACTACCTTTCTCTACGGCCCTACGCAACAAAGAGCTCACAATCAAACTCTCTGTACATTAAACAGGCACTTACACCGTTATTCACTAAAGAGAGTATTAGAAGCAAATTTCAATTCAAGGTAAAATAGACAAAGTGGAGACACTCTTTACCTGGGTTACCCATTAAAGAGAGAATTTAAAGTGAATTTCAATATAAAGGGACTCTCCACTGCCTCTGTAACTATATATATATATATATATATATATATATATTTATTTAATTTTTAATTACAAATCACTGTTTAGTAGATATATGACAACTTGCAACAATTTAATTATCCATGTTTTTCATCTAAATACAGATTGTAAAACCTGAAGATCTCTTGTCTGCAGCCTTTGCAAGTCCTCCTTCTGCTAACCCCGCCCAGACTTTCTGTGTCTGTCCAATCACAGACTTCCCAATGCAGCTCAAAGAGAAGTCTTTGCAAGGCAGGACAACTGGGTAATTGCTGCGTCTCGAGTTCAGCTCCACTGAGTTTAACAAACCAGGGAGTATCAGGACTGGATGTCTGATTGATGTAGCAAGGTTAATAAACAAAAAGTGCCAATTTCTATTGCTATCTGCACACAAAAAAATGGACAAAGACAATGAGCTATGAGAAATAAGATAAACAAATTTTTCAAGTGAAAATGAATGTGGCAGACTGGGTGCCTGCACCAATCGCTGCTTACTAGTGCTTACTGAGTACCACAAGCACCGCACCAGACACCATCAGCACTGTAGTCCCCACTTCTAGCGTTATAACTTGGCTGGGGTCTCGCTTTCCTCCTCCCGCCCTGGACCCAAGAGCAGGACCCAGCATTCCGTGGGTAGAAGAAAGTGTAGCAATATGCTCTTAAAAGAGCAAGTGATTATAATCCCAGGGAGGGTATAGTGATGTAACAATCCCTAGGGTAGATACAGTTGTTTCCCCCACACATGAGACGAGACTGTATGTTGAGGGTAAGCAGGAACTCGTTTAATGGTAGCCCTAACTGGCCTTCTATGCAAGTCCCCATGCAAGGGGCACTCCCCACTGGACCTGAGAGTAGACTACAGTAAAACCATACATGCAATTACATTGGCTTTCAGGTCCGGACACTCCCGTACAAAATAGGATAATTTAATTTTTTTTGTGCCTGAGAGATAATTGGGTGAGGAACTGTACTAAACTCAATTATCTCCAGGCCAAATATTTGTTTTTTCCTTTTTTCACACAAAAACAAATATGAACGCTAACTTTGGCCAGTTTTTGTGACTAAGTGGCTACTAAAAAAGACTAAACATACCCCACGTTCAATACCTTGGGTTGTCTACTTTTTCAAATGGTATGCCATTATGGGGGTAATTCTCATTCCTGGGCTACCACACCATCTCAAAGGTAACATTACTAATCTGGCAAATTTTAATTTGAAAATGGAACGTTCTATATTTGACCCTGTAACTTTCCAAAACACCATAAAACCTGTTAATGGGGGGTACTGCTGTACTCGTGAGACATCGCTGATTATGAATATGTGCATTTTTTTGCAGTAAAACCTAACAGTATTATGACATTTACAGCTAAAATGTGAGGCGGAACTACACATTTTTAAAATAATTTAAAATGTCTCACCGTTTTTTAAATTTTATTCATAATATATTATGTTTCATATATAAATATTTGATATGAAATGAAAGCCCTTTTTCTCCTGAACAAAATGATATATAATAAATGTGGGTGCATTTAATTTTAAAGAGGTGAATAACGGTTGAACAGACATATAGCTCAAATTCCAGTTTTTGTTTACGTTTTGGTTTGATCAGAACGTGTACTATTGACTCCGTCCTGAAGGGGTTAAGCACTTCACCTGGTCCTTGTTTAGCACCTATATAGTTTAGTTTCTCCACTCACTCCTTGCCAGATCATTGTCTCCTGTTTCCCTGGTTCCTGGTCCCCTGTGATTCTGGCTCCTGGCTCCTGGCTCCTTGCTCCTTGATCCTGTATACTGTTCCTTGGTCCTGTGTCCTGCACCTCCTGGTCTTCGTCCTGTGTTCTCCTGGTCTTCGTCCTGTGTTCTCCTGGTCTTCGTCCTGTGTTCTCCTGATCCTGCATTACTGTGTCCTCCTGGTCCTTCGCTCCTGTGTCCTCCTGGTCCTTCGTTGCCGTGCCCTCCGATCCTGTGTTCTGGTTCCGTGTTCTCTGCTTTATTACCAGTGATCCTGACCCTGCAGCCTTGTTCATTTATTCTGCTTCTGACCTTGCTTCCTGGGGTCAGTATATTAGTCTTGTGACTCTGGATCTGTGCCCTACCTGATACTCGTGGTAACTGCACAATCCTGCCCTTATACCAAAGGACTGTTTCAGTATACGTTGCCTGCACTATTCGTGCTTATTCTGATTTATTGTATATATTTTGTGGCATTGTGATATTGTTTTGTTTTGTCTTTTGGTTCTCTGTAAATATATATATCTCTTGATTTACCCTATTCATTTGTGTCTTGGCATTTACTTCTTTGCTGTATTAGTTCCCACATTTAAAGTGACAGTGCTGTTCCAGGGCAGCACCCCTTCATGTCATTACACTAACCACTGCGCACAAGGAACACTTGCTGTTTTCGAGATCCTCTGACCGACTTATCTTGCCATAAATATTTGGCACTTGTCAAAGTCACTCAGATCTTTTCGCTTTGCCCATTTTTCATGCTTCCAACACATGAAATTTAAGAACTGACTATTCACTTGCTGCCTAATATAGCCAACCCCTTGATAGGTGTCATTGTAACAATATAATTAATGTTACTAACTTCACTTGCCAGTGGTTGCAATGTTGTGGCCGATCAGTATATTTATTGTTGTAGTGGAGCACTAGTCCTAGCAGGGACTCTCCTCCACTGGTTTCTCCAACATACACTCAGGAACAAGTAGAATACTCCAAGGGAACAGCCAAATACAGGAAAATACTCCTGGAATCTCCCACCTCCTCCCCAGCAACTGGACAACACTCAGCTTTGGGAGTATAACTGATTTTAATGGAGCCACACACAGCCTTTTATGAGAATCCCCATGCAAAGGGTTTCCAATTACACATTCCAGGGGCATTCCCCACTGGACCTGAGAGTAGACTGAGACAAAGTACACAACATAATTACATTAACTCTCAGGTCCAGAACATGCACAATATGAATCACCCAAAACATACATTTCCCCACAAGGTCCCCCTTAAGTCCTATATCCCCAGATAGCCTCAATCTGAGCGCCCAACATCTCCTTAACCTATATCTCCTTAACCTATCACTTATTTATTTATAAAATATTTTACCAGGAAAGATACATTGAGATTTCTCTTGTTTTCAAGTATGTCCTGGGTCCACAAATCATTGCATTGATACATTAGGTACAACAAAATACAAAAACAATATTAATACACAATATATACAAAATGTAACATAGAACAGGTAGGAAATATATAATCAATATCAATAATATCAATAATATATATAAACAACCATGACACGTAATCCCTGTTACTGTCCAGTGAAGCTCTCCAAGTGCACTCTGGCACATCTAGAGGGGAACTGTCCCTTTACAGGATTTCTAATATTTATTTTTAATAGCAGTTATATAGTGCCAACATATTCTGCAGCGCTTTACAATAAAAAGGGATATTTAAAGAATAACTGACATGAATATAACGATGTAAACAATGGTATTCACTACAACTATCAGTGGTTTTAATGTTGTGGCTGGACAAAGTATAAACACACTATTTAAGGACAATGGGTAATGAATTAATTAAATATCTGACTGGTTACAAATGACGATATGGTGATTCTTCCATTGTGGACTAAGGGCAATGCTATTTTATTAAATACCTATATTGCTATCATTTTAACACGCTGCAGATATAATCAATTTCTGCTAAACTGCCCTCTGTTGGTGGTGCCTTTCCTTGTGTTCCTGGCTGTAACCCATTTTCTTGCCCCAGCACTTATAAGTACATGTTTTTTAAAATAGTCACCACAGAAGATACTTTATATATATATTCTCTATCTCCCCTAGAGACCTGTTGCTCTGAGACAGGCGTAGGACATGTGATTTAGACATTGCTCAGTGATCTGAGCTACTGAACGTCTTGTAATGCTTAGATGATGTCACGGATTTCTGCGGGATTCCACTGAGCGTCCACGCTGCCTACGTCTGCTTTCCATATGTCCTACGCCTGGCACTGTGCTGTGATTGTTGATCTGGACTGTTTTATGTTGGTGGTGGGCGTTTGCTGGTGGGTAGAGGGTTATTATATATATTCTGCTGATGTTACAGTGAGATAGGATTCCTGACCTGACACATTTGTAGGTTTTAATCTCCTCATAGACAGCGAACATCAACCTAAAGCGATTTCTCATTATTTTTAATACTTGCTCCTAGCTCAGTGGGGTGAGTGGGTACATATGAACGTGGCAGTTCTCTAAACTGTGAAACTGCATATTTTAGGCCAAATTTCATGATTTATTTTTTTTTTGTTTGCCCGTACTGACCTAACATTTGCAATTTCCTTATGAGTATTCCAATCCTCCATTTATTGAATACATTTCAGTGTGTGATCCGTTGCTGCAGATCAGATCATAGACAGATCTTTTCTTTATAGTCTGACAGGGATCGAGACACAAGCAGTTAGCAGATTTTCCACCAGTCGTGTCTGCTGCAATGCAAATAAAATAAAATGTGATATTTTTATTCCTTTAAATATCGGCAGAATGTACAGTGTATTCCTTGAAAAGTGGGAGATATTTAAGGTAGAAACAAGCCAACAGTAAATATACAGCGTGTGCCCATTGAGAGTTACATGGCGGCTATTAAAGTGATTTACTGATACAAGAACTTAATAAAGGTGATGGAGATGACAAGGTCTCTGGCACAGAAAGGGTTCGCAGGGACAGTATAATCCAGACAATGATCCGTAGTGACAGCCCTGGCTAATTGGAGTAAATTAATTTATCTCGGGTGCAATGTTTTTCGACGTACTTCGTTTCCCCTGCATAAGTGATGAGTGCGAGGGCCTGAATTAGCTCTGACTTTTTAATCATTTAAGAGTGCAATCTGTTAATTAGCGCAGGGGAATGATGCCAGCTCTGCAGCTGCACAGGAGACGCAGGCTCTGTGATTCGCAGCCATGTCAGATTTCCCAAGCTTTGATTTATTCATTCTTTCAGCAGATGCTGGGATCAGGGAGGGGTGGCAGTGGGACCCCTCCACCAAATAACTTTTAGGAAAGAAAAACTTTCAAGGTATGGAGGCATACATTATGGGTGAAAGATCGCAGTTATTGTAAAAGCACCCTGCAGGGAATGGATAAATCATTTTCGTTCAATCAATGAGTTAGAGAACATCCGTGTACGTTACATAGTTACATAGGCTGCAAAGAGACTTGAGTCCATCAAGTTCAGCCTTCCTCACATTTGTTTTTTGCTGTTGATCCAAAAGAAGGCAAAAAAAAACCAGTTTGAAGCACTTCCAATTTTGCAACAAACTAGGAAAAAAAAATCCTTCTTGACCCCAGAATGGCAGTCAGATTTATCCTTGGATCAAGCAGTTATTACCCTACATTGAAAGATTATATCCTTGAATATTATGTTTTTACAAGTATGCATCTAGTTGCTGTTTGAACATCTGTATGGACTCTGATAAAACCACTTCTTCAGACAGAGAATTCCACATCTTTATTGTTCTTACAGTAAAAAAAACCTTTTCCTTGCCTTAGACGAAATCTTCTTTCTTCTAGTCTAAACGCATGACCTCGTGTCCTATGTAAAGTCCGGTTTGTGAATAGATTTCCACACAATGGTTTGTATTGGCCCTGAATATATTTGTATAATGTTATCATATCCCCTCTCAGGTGACGTTTTTCTAGCTAAATAGGTTCAAATTTGTTAACCTTTCTTCATATCTGATATGTTCCATTCCTTTTATTAATTTTGTAGCCCGCCTCTGCACTTTTCCTAGTGCCATAATATCCTTCTTTAGAACAGGTGCCCAAAATTGCAGAGCATATTCAATATGTGGTCTTACCAGTGATTTATAAAGAGGCAAAATTATATTCTCGTCCCGAGAATGAATGCCCCTTTTCATGCATGACAATACTTTACTGGCCTTGGCCACTGCTGATTGACATTGCACATTGTTGCATAGTTTCTTGTCTATAGCAATTCCCAAGTCCTTTTCGTGTGTTGTTATCCCTACTTGGCTTCCATTAAGGGTATACGTTGCTTGTGTATTCTTTATGTCGAAGTGCATAACTTAGCATTTTTCAAGTTGTGTTTGTGCATGTTGCTTGTTCCTTTCTCCTATAGGAGTCTTCGATTTCCCTGTTGGGTAACTATCCACCTGGTCTTGTACCTTACCTGGTAGATCCACACAGCCAGGAGAAGTCTCCATCAGAAAGCACCCGATTGGACTCTTGCAGAGCTATTTACTAAAGTGGGAATTGTTGGGGATTGAAAGTGAATTTCAGTTTTAAGGTTACTGATGTGGGTCCCCTGCATATCTCTTCCTAGTCCTCCTTTGAGGAGTTCCTTTTGGTCACAGAAACTCACTGGTCACAGAAAGTCATGTTTCGTCAATCCCAGAGTTCCCAGCTTGACATGTAAATGAGCAGAGGTGGAAATACAGGGTTATTTTCTAAGGTGAGAATTCAAAGTGAATGTCAAATTTAAGGCCAGAGTAGTCAAACTGAAAGCACGGTAGTTGACTAGAATACATTTTCCAATTCTGCTATTTTGCCATGAAATTTGAACTTCCCCTTGAATTCTCACTTTAGTGAATAACTGACCATCCTGCCTCTCTGCAGATACCCTCAGCAATGGACACTGTTCTAAACACAGCTTTCTACAAACCAACACTCTAGGGCTATGATCCAAAAGGAGCAGTGACCAGAAACCAGCCATGGTCTGCAGTGTCAAAAATGATGGAAGCATAGCTAACTGGGAGAATGTTTCAATCTCGGCTACTTTGACCTTACAATTTAAATTCACTCACAATTCCCAACAATTCCCACTAAGTAATTAACTTAGTATGCCAGCTTGTGATATCTATCTGTACAGACTTGTTCAGAGACATGAAGGTAATACAGCTATCAATGAGCTATGGCTGAAAAAACCTGTGTTGTGAAGGGTTTTGCTCCCATTTAAAGGAAAACTTTAGTCAAAACAAACTCATTTTCCTAGCACTATAGCGTGCCCCTTTATCAAGGCCCTCCCCCATGGTGCAGAAGAGATTAATGTTACCTGGGCCTAGCTTTGATGTCCCTCAGCGCTGGCTCAGCTTCGCCCATGCTCCTCGCCCGCCAACATCCGCCGGCAGGGTAGACCTAATGTGCATGCGTAGCAATGCACAGCGATGGTCGCGCACGCATTAGGATTTCCCCATAGGAAATCATTATTCATTGCTTTCTTATGGGGATTCCAGTGACGCCCATAGGAGGAGTTAACCCTAGCAGGTAATTATTGTAGTTTATAAATGCAAGTTTGTACCCAGACCACTTCAATGAGCTGAAGCGGTCTGGGTGCCTTCAGTGTCCCTTTAAGCCTCAAAGACTCACATGTCCCATTTTGTGTAGATCGGGAGTCACCAAATGTCACCCTTACTTGCAGGACGTCACCCATTCGCACTGATGATGATTTAGGTGTTTCAAAGGCTTCACCATTATCTCTACATTTAAATGTGTATGTTGATCATGCATGCTTTTCCTTAAAGGTGCTAGAGTGATCGTGTTTACGAATATACAGAGTATCAGAACTCCTAACACACCTAGGCCTTGATTTAATAAACTTACCAAGTGATTCAATACTATTAGACACATTTCCAAATGATTTATCTACAACAATTCCCATTGACTTTTATGGGGAGTTCTGTAGACAAAACATTTTGAAAGTTTTTTTAACAGCATTGAACTATTTGAAAAGCTTATTAGATCGAGGCCAGTCAGGGGATGGAGTGGCAGGATTCCTTCTCTATGAATTGTCTCAGACTCACTGGAGATACTCGTATGTTTGGTCAGAACATGGCATTGGAGATCTCATTATATTTTCTTATAGACAGCACTGAATAGGAAGTATCATGTCCATCAAAGTCGGCAGGTATGGCATCTTTGGAAACACGTGTGGATCCTCCTGAACTTCTTCATGTCTACTGAAGATGCTGAGAGATTTATCGGTTTCTTCCCGCCTCAGGTCAGAGAATCCATTATAAATATAACTGCGTACCCCATCGGGGTTCCGAATAGACGGTACAGAACTCAACTGCCTCAGACTAGCTAAGGTCATACCATTAGAACCACAAGCTGGAGAATCTCACTTCTGGTGCTGCCTTGACTACTTCTTTGTTAACCCCTTTCTTGCCAAGCACGTGTTGTTTTAAATCATATTAATTCAAACATGGACGCATAGCACATAAAACTGTAATTGTATGCATAGATTAATGTTCAGAAAAACATAAAAAGTACAATTAAACATATTTACATAAAATTATTTGTATTCATTTGTCCATCCTTTGCCGAAATATTGGGGGATAATGTTGGGGGCAGGGCCGGATTAACATAGGGGCTGATGGAGCTGCAGCTCCAGGCCCAGGCCCATGGAATAGGCCCATTTAAAAATATATATATATATTTTTTTTTTTACTTATTTTTTTTTTTAACACACTACTCTTAGGTTTGCAATCTGACTGGTATTTTAAGGCACATCCTGTATTTGAGGCTGCCAGGCCGTGATGGTATTGCAGTAATACCGGCAATACAAATGCAAACATTTTTCTCAGTATAAATGGAGATTACTCTGCAATACCAGCACCAGCCAGTAGGAGTCACTGTGTATGGAGAGAGACAGGGATAGGAAGTTACAGCATACCCCTCCCTGCCTCTCTCTACTCACTGATCCGCGGGGGAGCAGCTACACAGCACAGAGAGTTCAGACAGCAGCTCCCAGCCTGCAGAGACAGACTACAGCTCAAGGAAGTGAGGGATAAGGGGAAAGGCAGACATGGGGACACTGAGACACTAGGGGACACATGGGGACACTGAGACACATGGGAATGCTGTGAGACATAGGTAGACACATTGGGACACAGAGACACTAGGGACACAGTGTCTCCATGTCTCCCAGTGTCCCCATGCCTCCCAGCCAGTGTCCCTAGTGCCTCCCAGCCAGTGTCCCCATGGCTCCCAGTGTCCCCATGCCTCCCAGCCAGTGTCTCAGTGTCCCCATTGCTTTCAGTGTCTCCATGGCTCCCAGTGTCCCCAAATGTCTGTGTCCCCATGTCTCCCATTGTCCCCATATGTCTGTGTCCCCATGTCTCCCAGTGTCCCTATGTCTCCCAGCCAGTGTCTGTGTCCCCATGTCTCCCAGTGTCTCTATGTCTCCCAGCCAGTGTCCCTAGTGTCTCAGTGTCCCCCTGTCTCCCAGTGTCTGTGTTCCCATATCTCTGTGTCTCCCAGTGTCTGCGTCCCCATGTCTCTGTGTCCCTAGTGTCTGTGTCCCCAAATGTCTGTGTCCCCATGTCTCCCAGTGTCTCCATGTCTCAGTGTCCCCATGTCTGTATCCACAAGTGCCCCCATGTCTCCCAGTGTCCCCAAGTGTCTCAGTGCCCCCATGTTTCCCAGTGTCCCTAAGTGTCTCAGTGTTCTCGTGTCTCAGTGTCCCTGTGTCTCTGTGTCCCCATGTCTCTCAGTGTACCCTAGTATCTTAGTGGCACGGGACACACTGAGACATGGGGACAATGGGAGAAATGGGCACACAGACACTGGGAGACTAGGGGACTGGGCGACATGGGGACAGTGACACTGTGATGCATAGGGACACTGATGCCAGGCTGGCCTTCCAATTCTTTGGACAGACATATCCCCTTTTTGGGCATGTTCACCCCTATTGGCAGTTCTGGTCATGTGATTCGCATCAGTGGCCTACTCTATTACCCCGCCCATTGACTTCCTGCTTCACTGGTCACTGCTGTTAGGCGATATGGATTTACTTGTAAGATGAAAGCAGTAGTTAGATAAAGATATTAGCATAGAGTATGTGTTTTCTTATAGCTGCATCCTTTGAGTTTCCCTCCAACACCATCTCCACCAGATACATGGCTCTTGAGAGGTATGACTGCTTTGGTGTTTTTGGTAGATAAGATTCCTAAATTAGGCCCCATCATAATTGTCAGCACCAGGCCCACTGGGCTCTTAATCCGGCCCTGGTTGGGGGATAATGTTTTGTAGAAATTATATCACTTTTCTTTATTTCAGTCAGGGTATGCAATATTAGCACAATACCATTTTTGCCATTAGCAGTGTGTGAAAAAAATGGATAAATAAAAATGGTTAAATATCCTGCTTGTAGTTATTACTAATATTGCCATATACAGAGAATTCCAAGATTACGTTACACCTTTTCATTTTCTGAACAGAGAGTCTAAGGAGGAAGTTCAAACTAATAGTAAAGTGATGAGATATCCCTATTTAGAGACGTGTATCTATTAGTTCATAGATCAAGCTTATCGGGCATACAGTTATAGGGAAGCTGTGACATTCAAGCTTCAGGGGCATGCATCATTTGACAATATTTGTTTTTTAAACCAGCAAGCAAACACTTTTATATAAATATACAGACCAACCAAAATAAAGCAAGAAAAACTGATCAGACTCTCTCTTTTCTCCCTGTCAAGATGTTGCAAGGCGAACAGATCTTCCACTTACATTTGTAAATATGCCAGACATGTCCTTGTTTAGGTGTCTCAGAAATACATTTAAAAACAGGGTTGAGGGGGGCGATGCTAAGCAGTCGCACTAAGATGGAGCTCCAGGCGAATGTTTGATAATTTTACCAACCCGTCTCCAAGGAAAACTGATGTACTTCAGCTGGTGATCACCTGAGTGACTCTTAGTTGAAGCATCTGGATTTATAGTCCAAGCCTACGGTTCCCTTGAGGCCTACCTACTTGTGCGTTGGGAAGAAGCAGACAATATCCATGCCAACAATAGTGCAGGTGCACATAGGGATGGTAGGGGCGTGGTACAAACAGCACAATTACTCCAGTCAGTTCAACCAAATCAGGTTCTTGGTGTCAAAGGAAGCATGATTGCCTGCTGGGTCGTGAGCGTAAAGCTCATAGGCCTCAGGTTGCTATGTGGGGCTCTGCTTTGCTGGTGGTGGGGGTGTGCTGACTCCTTCAGTATGTTTTAGGACGCTCGGATTCTAGGCTGTCGTCAGGGTGAATACTGTTACTCCACTGCATCTGGGTCCCAATGACCTTTTCTTTATCGCTATGCATGAATCAATTTTTCCTTTTAATGGGCACTTTGCCTTCAATCTGTTACTACCTAAACATTCACTGCTTTTGACCCACACAATATCCTGATAATCTTGTAGTTATTCACAATCAGCACTGAGCTTTAATGTTCTCTATACTATATCTTTAAATTCTCTTCTTGGCTCGATAACCTTTGAGTAATTTAACGTTTCGGACATTGGTGACTAGCATGCTTTATTATATCTATAACATTGCGCACAAATTCTGGATGGCATGCCAAGGTTCTATTATGTCTGTCATTGAAATGCTTGCCCTGCTGCCGTGGCATCTCATATGCACAACAAAAATAAAGATCGACAAAAAAGAAAAAGGTCTTAGACCCTGAAGACATTATTAGCAGAACAGCTTACTGAAAATGGCAATATAATAAAAAAAATAAGGCTACATTTGTGCATTATGACCACACATATCATATGGTTCTAAAAACATTTGTTAAAAGTGCTAGTGAAGGAGTTAAAAACACATGCACAAGATTCAATATATTAGGCCTTCCAACATACCTAGGTATGAAGGCTATCACTGTCTTGTCTCCAGATCCCATTAAAATAAAGGGCCACTGTGGCCAAGAACATATAGAAAGAAATAGAGCCCCTACCCACTATGATTTACTGAATTTTCAAGGTGGTCAGCTCAGATTTAAAAAGAATCAACTCCTTGTGCACTCTAAACAAAACAAAAATAATGCTAAAGGTGCCTATTACAAAGTGATAATCATGATAATTCCAACATACCAATCGGGCAGCTATAAAACACCGGGGGTCAGTCGGTCTAATCTCCACCAAAAATATAAATTAAAAAACACTGGAATAAAAATATGAAAAGCTCAGCATTAATTACACTCCTTTTATATCAGAAAGCTACAACAAAAAATAAATACAGGACATTATAGTGCAACATGTAAGTAACCAATTGATATATGTGTACAACAATCTTTATATGATGCACTCACATTCTTCTGAGCTTGAAAAAAATCTACTCAAATTATACACTTGATTTTTTTTTTATCCATGTACGCTCTTTAATAGCTAGCAGGGTCATTTAGATAAAGAAAAGGCAATTACTGAATATATCTTTAGATTCAAGATTGTATCAGTTATACAAGTGTATTATTTTTGTTGTTTTCCTAACTCAACTTTTATAATTTTCAGTTGTATCTTCCGAGGGCTCACTGGAGCTCCCATTCATATCAGTGGATTAATCAGTAATTCCTATTCTGTTCAGTATCCTCAGTCGTTCCAAGCTGTACCCTCAACTCATGAAGGGGTATTAATTATTATTATTATTATTATTTTATTATTTATATAGCGCCAACAAATTCCGTAGCGCTGTACAATGGGTGGACTAACAGACACATAATTGAGATCAGACCACTGACGTACAGGAACAGAGGGGGTTGAGGGCCCTGCTCGATGAGCTTACATGCTAGAGGGAGTGGGGTATAGTGACACAAAGGGTTAAAGTAGGGGAATTAAATAGTTTGTTACAGAAGGGTTTATTGAGTGCTTGGTAGGTCATTTTTGACAGGTGAAGGAACGGAGTCATGGGGTGGGGGATGAGAAACCTGCTGACAGTTTAATTGATACGCTTTAATAAAGAAGTGAGTTTTCAAAGATTTTTTGAAGGAATGGAGGCTGGGTGCAGGGGCGGACTGAGCACTCGGGCATATCGGTCATGGACCGAGGGCCTGAGGCTCTGGGGGGCCCGCCTGTGGTGCAGAATGTAATAGCAGCTGGGGAGTTCAATAGCACTTCTGCGGGCCCCTGCTGTTAGAGAAGCTTCCCCCCATGGTTGGCCGTGCTATACTCACAGTCAGTAGAGACGGCCCCTTTGTAGCACACTGAGAGAAAGCCCAGGGGCCTTATCCCTCCAGGCTGCCTCTCACTGTGCCTGTCTAGGCTGGAAGAAAAAAGGAGCAGAGCCTCTGCCCTGAGTTGTGAGCCCTCCATGCAGGCTGCCTGTAACTGATCAGAGCAGCCCGTGCGGAGCGGCTTTATCAGTGTTTCTGGCAGCCTGCCCGCAATTCCATGTCCGGCCAGGGAGGGAGCTCTCCTAGACACTCACATGGCGAGATGGAGGTTGGACTCTGCACCACTGTGGGTAAGGATTACCCCCTTCCTGGACAAAGGTAGGGTTTAGGGAGGGGGGATACATTATTTAACTTTTTTTAACCTATCCATCCATTCCCCTTTATTCACCATCCCCAACACACACCACAACACCTATCACTCCCTACACACACTTCAACCCCTATCACTCCCTACACACACTACAACCCCTATCACCCACATACACATCCTACAACTCCTATCACCCCCATACACATCCTACAACCCCTATCACCCCCATACACATCCTACAACCCCTATTACCCACTACAACCCCTATCACCCCCATACACATCCTACAACCCCTATCACCCCCATACACATCCTACAACCCCTATTACCCACTACAACCCCTATCACCCCTTACACATCCTACAACCCCTATTATCCCTACACACACTTCAACCCCTATCACTCCCTACACACACTACAACCCCTATCACCCCCATACACATCCTACAACCTACAGCTCAATGAAGTGGTCTGGGTGCCAGGTCCATCTAGGGTTATCTCTGCAGCCTCTAGTGGCTGTCTCATTGACAGCCGCTAGAGGCGATTCCATGCTTCTCACTGTGAAAATCACAGTGAGAAGACGCTGCCGTCCATAGGAAAGCATTGAGAAATGCTTTCCTATGGACTGAATGCGTGCGCGGCTCTTGCTGCGCATGCGTATTCAGCGCTGACGTCAGAAGAGGGAGGAGAGTTTAACCCCTTCCTCACCCTTCAGCCCAGTGAGAGTGGGACCCAGAGGCTGCGGGGCACACAAAGAAAATTAGTTTGTTTTCCTGGCACTCTAGTGGACCTATACTACCCTATTTAAAAAAAAAAAATTTGTTTTATTACTCTGAATACACACATCGTGGCACTAGACACAAACATACATATATTCACTTAAACCAAGGCTCACAGTGAATATACACACATATATATTGGTCTGCCGGGGGCCCAGGTCCTAATTTTACCCGGGGGCCCAGGCCACTGTCAGTCCGTCTCTGGCTGGGTGAAAGTCTGATTGAGGAGGGAAGGGAGTTCCACAGAATAGGTGCAGCCCTGGAGAAGTCTTGAAGGCGAGCATCAGAGGTGGGGATCCGGGCAGAGGATAGGATTAGGTCTTGGGCTGAGCGCAGGGGTCTCGTCAGGACATACTTATGTATGAGGGAGGATAGGGATGTTGGAGCAGCATTATGTAGGGATTTGTAAGCAAGCGCCAGAATTTTGAATTGCGCCCTATATCTAACTGGAAGCCAATGCAGGGACTGACAGAGCGTGGAGGCTTGGGAGGTGCGACCGGACAGGAAAATAAGCCTCGCAGCCGTATTCATTATAGATTGCAGCGGTGCAAGCTGGGAACATGTAAGACCGGTGAGAAGGGGATTGCAATAGTCAAGGCGAGAGAGAACAACAGCATGAACCAGTACCTTAGTCCGGCGTTAGATATGGGCGGATGCGCGCTATGTTCTTGAGTTGGAAGCGACAGGATTTGGCTATCGATTGAACATGGGGAGTAAAAGAGAGATCAGAATCAAAAAGAACCCCTAGGCAGCGAGCCTGGGAGGTAGAGGTGATAGTAGCGCCGTTGACTTGGATGGCGACAGACACAGGAGTAGCAGCACTTGAGGGAGGAAAAACTAGAAGTTCTGTTTTGGACAGGTTGAGTTTAAGGAAGTGAGCAGCCATCCAGTTGGAAATAGCAGAGAGGTAGTCAGAAACACGAGTCAAGGTGGGCGGAGAGAGATCAGGGGAGGACAGGTAGATTTGCGAGTCATCTGCATATAAATGGTATTGGACGCCAAAAGAGCTGATGAGTTTACCAAGGGAGGCAGTATAGATAGAGAACAGTAGGGGGCCGAGGACAGAACCTTGGGGGACACCGACAGGGAGGGGTTGGGGAGAAGAGGCAGAGCCAGAGAAAGAAACACTGAAGGAGCGCTGGGAGAGGTAGGAGGAGCACCAGGAGAGAGCAGAATCCCGTAGACCAAAGTTACGGAGAATGTGAAGAAGCTGTTGATGATCAACAGTGTCAAAGGCGGCAGAAAGATCAAGGAGGATTAGGATAGAGTATTGGCCGCGAGATTTAGCAGCAATTAAATCGTTGGATACTTTGGTCACAGCAGTTTCGACAGAGTGACCAGCGCAGGAATCCAGACTGAAGGGGGTCAAGCAGAGAGTTGGATTCAAGAAAGTCTGTCAATCTGGCGTAGACAACTCTCTCGAGGATCTTGGAGGCAAATGGCAGTAGCGAGATAGGGCGGTAGTTGGATGGGGAGTTGGGATTGAGGTTGGGCTTTTTCAGAATTGGGGTTACGGTTGCATGTTTGAAGGCAGAGGGAAATGTGCCAGAGGAAAGGGAGAGATTGAAAATGTTAGCGAGAGGAAGAGCAAGAGAGGGAGACAAAGTGCGGATGAGATGCGAGGGAATAGGATCGAGGGAGCAGGTGGTGGGGCGGGAGGACAGGAGCAGAGCAGAAACCTCTTGTGCTGTAGCAGGTGCAAATGAGCTTAGGATGGCAGGGGGAGTGGGTGATGTATTGATACTGGTTGGAGAAAGATTAGAGATCTCTTTCCTGATTGTAGAGATCTTCTCAGTGAAATGAGATGCAAAGTTTGTGGCGGACAAGGTGGTGGAAGGAGGGGGAGTCACAGGGCGAAGAAGTGCATCAAAAGTGTGAAACAGGTGTTTGGGTTGGTGGGACAGTGTGCTTATGAGGGTGTTGAAGTAGCTTACTTTTGCAGAGGAAAGAGCCATGCTGTAGGAGCGCAGCATAAATTTATAGGGGACAAAGTCAGATGCAAAGTGAGATTAATGAAAAGTATTGTGAATATTTAAATGCCTGGATTTTAAAAAGCCATATTATTGAGGTTTCAAAATTAGTTATGTATCATTCTCTATGCCAGCTTTTTCTACAGTACTCTAAACATATAAAGATACGAAGGACGTGTTGTAGCATCTTCACTGCTCTATAATATAAAGAAACGAGGAACGTGTTGTATCATCACTTTCACAGCTATCCTCACTGTTTATTATCTGTTACTATGACAGTTTTGGTTGCACCAATCCTCGTGACATTAGATCTTATTAATGATCATCTCTTTTCGTCAATCTCCTTATAAGACTCAATGAGTCAAGGACAATTTGTAACATATCAGTTGGTAGTTCTACCAGTTTATAAAACACTGATATAAAGATCTCTATTAAAACCAAACTAATTTCAGGCAGTTTATATATATATATATGATTTAGATTAATCTGGCATTTAACAATTGATTTCACCTCCAATCTAGACTTTTTAATGGCTCTGTCACCACAAACGTATCTGTCTCCTCGTGTTTCCTCTTTTTTTCCTCGTTCAGAATCTGTTCTTCTTTTCTTCATTTCGGATCTATTCGGTGATTCTGAAAGGGAAAGGTAAGTTTCAAGTGACAGAGCCACTTTAAGGGACATCCTGGGGACCAACAGAGCCTAGACGAATTTTATAGATATTGGATATAAAATGCTCTATTCCCAACAGAAAAAGATCTACAATTTAAAGATTTATACCCTCCCTCCTTCACCATTCCTCCCTCATTTCCAAGGATTTGATCCTTAAGAAATGCACCATTGATATTTTTTACGATAATGTATTCTATAATTAGATAACGCAGTATAAAACAGGAGTCCATTGCTAAGGGTGTCTGGATGAAGTCTAAAACAATCAGGCACTCTGGAAGAATCGTGGAAATATGATTTCTCTGAATTGCTAAAATGTCCGTCTTGTTATTGGAAGATATTTGACAATTTATGCTGTAGATACAGACAGACAGCAGGTGGGAAGAATTGCACAAAATCACAACAGTGTTACCTCTATTCAGTAAATTTCACAGAAGCCAGAATAACAATATTAACACCCGTTATCAATGGACTCCAAACATGCTTCCCCATGGTAGTTTATTCAGCAGTTTGGCCACATTTCACAGTCCAGTTGCTGGCATCCCATAGATCACTGTTTAGTGAATAGCTTCCATTCTCTCTTCTTTGTTGTTCGTGTGCATGACATTGTCTTTGCACTGTTGATGGGCGATGTAATATATAAACGACACTATGCCCGGAGGGTGAGCATGGTACACTTGTCTGATTGAGAAGCATTTACAGACAGAATGGCTAATAAAAGATGCTTTTTCTTCCCACCGCACATCCCATGTCTCTAAATGTTAATAAACGCATGCCATATGCTGCCAATGAAGAAAGCCAAGTGCCCATGTGCCAATCCCCTCTGCCAATGCTATAAAACCATCACTAGCAAGACTTACAGCATCACCTAGCCGGCGGTCTGATTCGTGGTAACCCTTCAAGTGATGGCAGAATGTCAGTGGTTAAATGCAAACAATGACCTGCTAAGGCTTTTTGTTTTCTAGCTGGTTGGTTTAACCCTGTCTATGCTGCTGCAGATTAAAGGTTTATTATTTTTTCGTATCCCGCAGCTAAAATCAGCTACTGGCCCCCAGCATGTCATGCATTAACTTTCATAACAGACACAGAAAGTGAAACCATCTGTACGTGTGGCTTGACTGCAGTCCTTTGCTCCCCCGTGTTTTGTGGCCAATGCCATTCCACTTAACCTATACATAGCCATGATAGCCATCGATACTCATGTCTGCTATAATCTGGCATAGAGCATGTGTAGTGCATGTACAATAGAGAGGGGTGGGAGGACTGGTAAGAGGGGCAATTTCCCTCTAGGCCATTGGCATACAAGGTATGTGGGCTGCAGCCTCACACAATTCTTCTGCAAACTAAAATATCAGGAGATGCATTGATCGTATTGATATATTGATTATAATGATATAGGATAGCTCTGTTGGCTCAGTACTGTAGGGGTAAGACACCCGGCATGTACAACACAGGCTAATTGCTTACCCGGCACTGTGTGGGTACATGGACCGTAATGAGGTAAGACAGACAACATGACAATAAGTACATACAGCCAATGGCGTCATTGGAATTACTGGACTGCAGGGATCTCTGTGAATGTCCCATCATGCTTTGCAGGTTACATTGATGGAGGCAGCCGGAATATATGATGTCACAACTCTAGCAGTTTCCATCAGTCAAAACCCAAACCTTGCATGCTCCATGTGAATAGGACCATCCACAGAGATATGTCTTGGCTACTCACTAAAGGCAGTAAAACCATAAGATTTAACATTGTCTGGATTTTTCTACCCTGGCTCCAGTCAGACTGAACACAGCCAGGAGGTTTAAATCTAGAATGCTTAAAAACCATATCTGGATACAGGATTTTAAATACCTACAGTATTGGCCCAATGGGAGAGCTAGTAGTCAGTGGCAAATAGTTTTTAAAAATACCTTTGATGGCTACAGGGTTAAGTTATGTGGCAGCTGGCCAGCACTTGCTAGCCAGTCACTATATTAATAAGTATGAAAAAAAATGTTCATGGGGTCCATGACCCTCTTCTAAATGTAGAGAGGCTTAACTCTCCTCTTATGCCATTTACCCACCGTATCTACTAAACTGCGAGCAGCAAGCCTTTATACACTTCACTACATACATTATGAATAGATGTTTTTATTTTCATGTATTTTGCATAATTAAAACCAATTCATAAACTCTCACTCACCCTCATGTATACTCTAGTTATGATTACCAGAGTATAGAGGAAAACATTTCCGCCAGAAGTCATTGGTATAATGCCTGCAGGTTTACTGGAAATGTAAGCCTACTCCCTGCTTCCAAACAGTATGGGACGTTTCAATGGGTCATATCATTCATACAGCCAGTGAGGCGTGAAGGCAGTTAATTTACAGTCAACATTACATTAGAAATTGATAAAGATTATGATAGCAGTTTTAAATACCTCTTTTAGGACATATATTATTTAACTTTATTTTCTGTATGTGGTCATTATACTCAAATTCAGATGTTCTTTTTACATTCTGTTGCAATTTCTAGTAATTTGTACTGCTAGTACAGATGCCTTCAGGGTTCTTAAAAATAACCTTTAAAAGGGCTAATTGCCCATTTTCTTCATCTAATTTTGACAAATCTATGGTATGTGAGAAAAAGTGCATGTTTGCTTTTATAATTTCATTTCACACCCTGTGTGAAATATTGAAAGATAAAGAACACTGTATGCTGTTTAAAGTTTTTAATTCCCCAAATATTTTTTTATAAAGGATGAAAGAATAAGTGAGGCGAACTAATTCTGTAAGTTTACATAATTTACATTTTTACATTTGTCTGCAAAGCAATCTATACACAAAATGTCTGTGTTGTATGTTTAAATGCCAGCTATGCATCACTTGTCTCATTTAAATGTTATACTAATATTTTTTCAATCACAAACTATTGAGAGGGTTAAACATTACGACATACTTTATTATGGGATATTTCCTTCCAGCAAAACAAATCTTTGGAAGTGCATTTTGAAATAGCGGTCACTTGTGACATATTGCGAGATATGTGGCTTATTTTACTCCAACACTTAGCAGACAAAGCTATTTGTATTAATTTATTGATTTTTATCTGATTGGATATTGACTTCACGTTCATTGTTCTCCGTTATAATGCAGGTGTATTTACAAAATTACAGAAACGTTCATTTTATTGACTATTTCTATTTTATGTACCTGTGACTCACTTGCAGAGAAATTATCTCTCGCCCTCCTGCCTACACTTAATTTTCAGGTCTAGTGGAGTGTGTAAGCGGACATTGGGTAGTTAGTGACCCATTGACATTAACGAGACCTAAGAGTTGCTCAATGCCCTAAGATTGTCTACTGGGCACAGCTATTAAAGTCTATCCCGCCATAGCCAGTTCCTTCACCAGATGGCTTCTCGTAATAGGACTCGGACTGCAGGAGATGCTGCTGCACATTAATGTTGCTGAAGGAATTGCACGATGCCAAGTTACAGCAAATTGGCCATTTGGGCCACAGTATATCCCTACCCTTCTGTGCTTTGTCTAATTAGCTGCTGTTTGTTAATGCGTATGGTCTTGCTTACTAACGTTAGTGAGGAAATTATGTGGAGGGCTCTCTGTTTGCTGTTGCTTCATGGGTAAGGAAATGTGTAAAAATTACTTTGGTAATTATTGGGCAAAACTTATAGAAAACACATCTTCCACGTGACCTCTAAATTTGTGGTAAGTCCCCAGTGACATCTGCTTTTGGTTTAATCTATAATCAGACAGAGTGTGCTCCACCTGTGAAGAATCATGGAATGGAAACACTTTATCCAAACAAAAACTGCTAGAATAGAACATAAATTAAATTTCGATAACCTACAAAATACTATTATGGTTAAACCAGATGTTTGGGATTTTAAGACTGGTTAACCATCACAGGAAAATGTGGTCACAGATATCTGGTCGAGATGTTAATGACTTGATCTGCCAAGACTCACCATTGCTCATCCCTGCTCCCAGCATAAAGGTTTTTTATCACTACCACGGAGCAAAGATCCACTGCACCCCAAACTAAATGGCCGATCCATGTGTCTTATCGTGCATGAAATCCAAACATGGAGTACTAATAACACAATGGTGCAGACATGTCCAAAGCTACACTCATACTGCACAAAAGTCCAATAAGAATGAGAAATAAAGACTGATGCAATGCTGTGTTAATCAATCTATTCAATTTACCTTTGTAAATTGTAAATTGTAAATTGTAATTGAAATTTTTTTTCGGAAATGGTGTACAAAGAACATTACATTCAACATTGGATAAACCTGTTTTTTGCAGGACTTGATGCTTGATAATGATAATGATAAGGTAGGCAAAGTATATATAGTTAAAATATCAACTAAGAAAAGGATTAAACCTAATATATCAGGATTCTGGGATGGACAGTTGGGTCAATTCCAAGACACCTGCACCAGTTGGTAGGTATGCAGAAGAAAATGCTACATCACAGAAGGGGTGGTGGAGACATGGAATTGTCCACTAGAACAAGTGATTTGTACTAATGTTATGTAATAATCCAAGAATGGAGTCTACATATAGTGATAGTGAGCAGCACATGTCCAATAAGAACTGGATTATAGTAGGGAATGGGCACACTGGATAGGCCAGTCATTCCTTGATTGCCATCAACGTGTCTACTGGAAGGTCGGCAGTTTCAGTGGTTAAACACATTGCAAGTCATTCCATAGCTTTAACAGAGGTATCTTTGTTTGTATTAACAGTAAAGACAAGTACAGTTAATCTGCTTGTATTTTAACGTCCTTGAAGCTTGGAACACAGAGGTCACTGCGTGGGTTTTCTGTACGGACGGCTCCTGCTGTGAAACGAACCCACATTAAGAGATTTCACCTCCTTCTCCTCTCACCTTCAGTGTGAAGTCAGTGTGAGGGCTTCTCTCTCCTCACAATGCCGCAGTCCAGATGGGAAGTCATTTTTTTTATATTTCTTGAAGCTGCACTTCCCAGCTGTTCGTCCCAGATGCCTAATGAATCTGATTTCAAGGCATGTGTGGCAAGTCATTAAAGTTCTGGTCGTTACCAGAGGGGGGCAAAGTGAGCTATGAAGGGGGTTATTGGTTTTAGTGTGCGACTCTGTCCTTCACACATTCTGCAGACTTTCCGCGCTTCTTGGAGCTTTTGTGTGCTAATCAGAAACCTTCACTAAATCATTGCATAGTAACTCATATTACATTGTATATACCAGGCATAGGCAACCTTCGGCACTCCAGATTTTTTTAGACGACAACTCCCATGATACTTTGCCAGCATTATGGGGATAAGAGCATTATGGGGTTATAGTCCACAACATCTGGAGTGCCGAAGGTTGCCTACCCGTGGTATATACTATACTATGTCATTTCTTATTTTATCAATATCTTGGATCTTGGACATTTTGTTGTCGCATTCTATGTTTCCATGATGGACTGTTGACATCACATATTCTCAGCAGGTATTATTTAACCATTTGTTTTTGTATTTTTTTAATAAATGCTATTGTATTCTAATAAAAATTACCTATGTTCATTGCACAGATTATAGTGTTAGGAGAAGCCGGTCACTGTGTGCCTGTATACAGAGAATTTTAAATGCAGCAAATAATCACACAGATGTAAATCCACCCGTGTTCCACAGAGGAAGTTTGTATTCTTTTGTTATCTAACCCCATGTAAATTCTGCAGGTAAATCTTTATATATTCAGAGCCCTAGGAAATAACAATTATTTATCAAAACCTGTAATTGTAATGTGTCTCTGTCTCAAATGTGACCGGTGTAATGGGTTTATTAAAGGGTTACTCCAAGTCCATGGTGGTAGGAGTCTGGATGATATTTGAACGTGTGTGCCAATAGTGTCACAGCTCCCGGCTCTTTCGTCGGTGTGGCCGCACATAAACTAAGCAGCCATGCCGAGGCCAGGTACAGCCAATTACAATCTCAAGAGGGTTATTTAAAACCTAAAATAGCATTTTGTCAGTGCCATGTCGTGGTTTCCACTAGTTGGTTATCAGACAGTGCGTTCTTGTTCTAATTCTTTTTGTTATTTTGATTTTGGCTTGCATTTTGGCTTTCCCTTACTCTGGTATCCTTGAATTTTGGCTTGCTTCACCGTTGTGTCTCTTCTTGTGTTCCTGACCTCGGCTAGTATTTTGACCATTCTTATTTACGTTATAAAAAAAAGATAAGTCCTGCCCTCACTCCCATCACTCCTGGCCGGCAGCAATGACTACAGTACACATCGTCCCCAATATATAGTTAAAAACCAAAGAGAAAAAAAAAAGTTACCTGTGCTCTCTCCTTAATCCCTGTGTAGACAAATGGAGGTCATTTAGTTACTCCAATGGCCATTGGAGGGAATGCCCGCCTGCCAGTGGAGATATCTTTGCCAGAAGCTCAAGAAAGCAAGGTGAAGCGTCAGTGTAGGATTCACTTATTAAGTTATGTCCGGCCATTCTAAGGCCTGGTATAGGTTGTCCTTGTTCATTATGTGTTACATAGTTCTGCGTCTTGGGTCATATAGTAATCATGATAAATAGTTACACCCCGGCACATGTGATTTTGGCAACTCAGAATTCTGTTCCAGACTGCTAAATGTAAGTTTTGTGCATATATTATGACTGTTATTAGCATGCAATGCATGCTCGCAACAGATGCAACGATCTTCTCCCTTATAGGCGCTGTGCCTGCACTGGGAAGCTTTTTTTTTTCAAAGTTAAAAAATCCATCCTTCCATCTCTCCCTCACCACTTTCTGCCTCCCCTTGTCTGATCATGGACATGTTATCTGAGCCAGCAAAATGGTCCAATCAAAGGCTTCTCTATAAGAAGCTTTTGATTGGACTGCACAAGTGCAGTGGTAAGTTTTGAAGTCTTTTTTACGGGTTTTAGGAGTTTTAAGGGAGTACGGAGACTATTAGTAATGGGCAGTGTAACAGAAAACTGTTTTGTGTCAAAAAGTGTCAGAGAAACCCTTAAAGAGAGATGAGTCTACCCATCTACACTCAGGTCAAAATTGACTTTTTAAATTTATTTTAGCTTAAAAATTGCAATTTCCTTTTTAATTCAATGTTTAATTAATAAACCATTTAATGTTGTTTTTATTGGATATTCCCAAATAAAGAAATGTGAAGTTTTTTTTTCACAATTACTGTACTCTCTTTATTTTGTGCTGTAGTATTTTAATTGACTTGCTAAACCATTTTATGCTACTTGTTTTAGATATGCTGAATCCATTATTTTCAAAACATATTTAAGATTCACATTAAAGGGACTCTCCATGTGATTGCTAGGTACCATCTGTCTGACAATAGAGATATATATATACCGGATACAGAGCTACGTAATCTGATGGCGCTATATAAATAATAAAATAATAATAATAATAATATATACCGGATACAGAGCTATGTAATCTGATGGCGCTATATAAATAATAAAATAATAATAATAATAATATATACCGGATACAGAGCTACGTAATCTGATGGCGCTATATAAATAATAAAATAATAATAATAATAATATATACCGGATACAGAGCTACGGAATCTGATGGCGCTATATAAATAATAAAATAATAATAATAATAATATATACCGGATACAGAGCTACGTAATCTGATGGCGCTATATAAATAATAAAATAATAATAATAATAATATATACCGGGTACAGAGCTATGGAATCTGATGGCGCTATATAAATAATAAAATAATAATAATAATAATATATACCGGGTACAGAGCTATGGAGTCTGATGGCGCTATATAAATAATAAAATAATAATAATAATAATAATAATAATAATAATATATACCGGATACAGAGCTATGGAATCTGATGGCGCTATATAAATAATAAAATAATAATAATAATAATAATATATACCGGATAGTCAAAGCCAAGAAAAGGGGTGTTATTCAAACCGAAACAATGAAAAAATATATAAATACTGTTTGATTATTTCTGTACAATAAATGATGTCTGTTTAAAAATGGCGTGTGTTCAATAAATATTAGCACTATTTACCACGGTTCTTTTATCAGCCCCTGTGCTTGAGTCTGATTGTGCAGTGAATAATAGTTAAAGTTCATTTGTGAAGGGACTTGAGAAGGAAACTGAATTGGCCCCTTGTGTGTTCTTTGTTTTGTATAATCTCATGTCCTTTTTACATAGGTCCCCACAGACATCACTGAGTCATAACATTCAGGCACTTATTTTCCAACACCAAACTTCTAATTAATCTTGTGTATAGTGTTTACAGCCCAGAGGAACTGGCCGCAGGAGAAGACATCTCCCTCGAGGGCCAATAAGATAAATAATTGAGTATATTTATTGCGATTGATCCAGGACTTACCATTAACACCTAACCTGTTTTGTTCCATTTCTTTGGCCAAATTCCGTGCCCTGACAAGACGCAAACACCTATAATGAGGGCTACAGCTGTCCAGGAAAAGACATTTCTTTGCAATAAGTTTCCAGAATGTCCATCGGGCTCGTATGTAGATAATGACATAACTTCTTATAAATCATTGGTTCCTGGAACAGTGGCTATGGAGATATAATGACACCTTACAAGGAATCTAGATTTTTCTATGTCTGCACTAAAATTAGAATAAAACACAATATATTAGATTTCGACTCATTACTTTGTCGCCACTGCTTTGAGCCTGGAAAACTCTTTAGAAAGTTGTGTGACCCCATTAAAAAAATGTTGAGAATAATAGCTCTATTTAATGTAGAAACAAAGTCCACCCTGCACCTATTGTATTATTTCAACAATACATTTATTTCTTACACATTCTGTATTGTACTGAATCTAAACTCAATTCATTGAATTCATTGTTACCCGTCTTTGAGATATATTACATTGTATACGCTATATTATTCTTATTATTACACTCTCAGAACATATTACATGACTAGATCAAATAACTCGTACATAGGAAGCATGTTTTCTCCACATTTCCTGTAATCCACACGCCCTACAGCACACAGTATTGGAGTATTAGAGCTCCTACAACCCACACTCACTGATCAGCCACTCAGTCTCTGTACACCTCCTACAACCCACACTCACTGATCAGCCACTCAGTCTCTGTACTCCTCCTAAAACCCACACTCACTGATCAGCCACTCAGTCTCTGTACTCCTCCTGTAACCCACACTCACTGATCAGCCACTCAGTCTCTGTACTCCTCCTACAACCCACACTCACTGATCAGCCACTCAGTCTCTGTACTCCTCCTACAACCCACACTCACTGATCAGCCACTCAGTCTCTGTACTCCTCCTGTAACCCACACTCACTGATCAGCCACTCAGTCTCTGTACTCCTCCTACAACCCACACTCACTGATCAGCCACCAGGTCTCTGTACTCCTCCTACAACCCACACTCACTGATCAGCCACTCAATCTCCGTACACCTCCGATAACCCACACTCACTGATCAGCCACTCAGTCTCTGTACTCCTCCTACAACCCACACTCACTGATCAGCCACTCAGTCTCTGTACTCCTCCTATAACCCACACTCACTGATCAGCCACTCAATCTCTGTACTCCTCCTACAACCCACACTCACTGATCAGCCACTCACAACCCACACTCACTGATCAGCCACCAGGTCTGTACTCCTCCTACAACCCACACTCACTGATCAGCCACTCAATCTCTGTACTCCTCCTACAGCCCACACTCACTGATCAGCCACTCAGTCTCTGTACTCCTCCTATAACCCACACTCACTGATCAGCCACTCAGTCTCTGTACTCCTCCTATAACCCACACTCACTGATCAGCCACTCAGTCTCTGTACTCCTCCTACAACCCACACTCACTGATCAGCTACTCACCTTCTGTACCTCTACAGCTCATGCCTCACGATCAGCTACTCAGTTCTTGGGGCCTCTCATAAATTCCACACCTCACTGACTGTGCCATCAGTCTCTGTACTTCCTCCTATAACCCACACTCACTGATCAGCCACTGTCTCTGTACTCTCCTATATACTACACTCTCACTGACAGCTACCAGGTTCCTGTGTACTTCTTGGCACCTTACACTCACTGATCAGCTACCTGGGCCCTCTGTACTCTTCCTACAATTTCACTTCACTATCAGCTACTACCTCTGCATACCTCGAGCAACTACACTTCACTGATTAGCTACCACCTCCGTATACCTTCAAGCAACCCACACTCACTGATCAGCCACTACCCTGTACTCCTCCTATAACCCACACTCACTGATCAGCCACTCAGTCTCTGTACTCCTCCTACAACCCACACTCACTGATCAGCCACCAGGTCTCTGTACTCCTCCTATAACCCACACTCACTGATCAGCCACTCAATCTCTGTACTCCTCCTACAACCCACACTCACTGATCAGCCACTCAGTCTCTGTACTCCTCCTACAACCCACACTCACTGATCAGCCACTCAATCTCTGTACTCCTCCTGTAACCCACACTCACTGATCAGCCACTCAATCTCTGTACACCTCCTATAACCCACACTCACTGATCAGCCACTCAATCTCTGTACTACAACCCACACTCACTGATCAGCCACCAGGTCTCTGTACTCCTCCTACAACCCACACTCACTGATCAGCCACTCAATCTCCGTACACCTCCGATAACCCACACTCACTGATCAGCCACTCAGTCTCTGTACTCCTCCTACAACCCACACTCACTGATCAGCCACTCAGTCTCTGTACTCCTCCTATAACCCACACTCACTGATCAGCCACTCAATCTCTGTACTCCTCCTACAACCCACACTCACTGATCAGCCACTCAGTCTCCGTACACCTCCTATAACCCACACTCACTGATCAGCCACTCAATCTCTGTACACCTCCTATAACCCACACTCACTGATCAGCCACTCAATCTCTGTACTCCTCCTATAACCCACACTCACTGATCAGCCACTCAGTCTCTGTACTCCTCCTATAACCCACACTCACTGATCAGTACTCCTCCTACTCTCACTGATCAGCCACTCAATACACCTCTGATAACCTACCTGATCAGCTCATAATAACCCACACTCACTGATCAGCCACTCAATTCTGTACACCTCCTATAACCCACACTCACTGATCAGCCACTCAATCTCTGTACACCTCCTATAACCCACACTCACTGATCAGCCACTCACCTCTGTACAATTATTTAAGGTAAATTACATCTGTTTGAAAGTGAAACCAGTTTTTTTTTTTTTTTTTTGCAGGCTCTGTCAATCATAGCCAGGGGAGGTGTGGCTAGGGCTGCATAAACAGAAACAAAGTGATTTAACTCCTAAATGACAGTGAATTGAGCAGTGAAATTGCAGGGGAATGATCTATACACTAAAACTGCTTTATTTAGCTAAAGTCATTTAGGTGACTATAGTGTTCCTTTAAATAATTGTATCTCAATCTCTAAATTGAACTTTAATACATACATACAGGAGGCTCTTGCAGGGTCTAGCAAGCTATTAACATAGCAGGGGATAAGAAAATCTTAATTAAACAGAACTTGCAATAAAGAAAGCCTAAATAGGGCTCTCTTTACAGGAAGTGTTTATGGAAGGCTGTGCAAGTCACATGCAGGGAGGTGTGACTAGGGTTCATAAACAAAGGGATTTAACTCCTAAATGGCAGAGGATTGAGCAGTGAGGCTGCAGGGGCATGTTCTATACACCAAAACTGCTTCATTAAGCTAAAGTTGTTCAGGTGGCTATAGTGTCCCTTTAAATTACATACCTTATTTACATTCCGGTCCTTGTTCAGTTTGTGAGACATGTATAGGAGGTCTTCTTTTTGATTTGTTTTGTTTTATGGTCTGGGGATCTCTTGAACTATCCATGAGAATACATTTCAGCTAATAATTTAAAGGATCACTATAGGACCAGGAACACAAACATGTTAACACCACCATCTAGCCCCCTGGGGTATTCAAGCCTGAAGCTGTAACTCTGCATGCTGTCTGCCTCAGAAAAACAATCAGTCTGCTGACATCATCAGAAGTGGTAGCCTGATCCAATCACAGTGCTTCCCCATAGGATTGGCTGAGACTGACAAAGAGGCAGATCAGGGTCAGAGCCAGCATGATTCAAACACAGCCCTGGCCAATCAGCATCTCCACATAGAGATGAATTGAATCAATGAATCTCTATGAGGAAAGTTCAGTGTCTGTACGCAGAGGGAGGAGACACTGAATGTTTGGATGCATTTTAGGCAGCCATGACCCAGGAAGGATCTCTAACAGCCATCTAAGGAGTGGCCAGTGAAGTTATCACTAGGCTGTAATGTAAACACTGCATTTTCTCTGAAAAGACAGTGTTTACAGCAAAAAGCCTGAAGGTAATGATTCTACTCACCAGAACAAATTCAATAAGCTGTATCCTATACAATAAGCTGTATATCATTCAATAAGCTGTAGTTGTTCTGGTGACTATAGTGTCCCTTTAATTATATTGTGCTGTTATCGCATTACTTATATAGTTACAGCCTAGTTTACTTCACTACATTTGAGTTTATTATATGCTTAATTTTATTGGTGAGTATTCTGGGTGTATTATCCTTGAAAAGTACTCTTGGTGTAATATTCTTCATGAGTACTTTGGGCATAATATCCTTGAAGAGTACTCTCGGTGCATCATTCTTGGTGAGTACTCTGAATGTATTATCCGTGATGGGTACTCTGAATGTATTATCTTTGGTGGGTACTCTTGGTGTATTATCCTTGATGGGTACTCTTTCCGTGATGGGTACTCTGAATGTATTATCCGTGATGGGTACTCTTGGTGTATTATCTTTGATGGGTACTCTCGGTGCATCATTCTTGGTGAATACTCTGAATGTATTATCCTTGATGGGTACTCTGAATGTATTATCTTTGGTGGGTACTCTTGGTGTATTATCCTTGATGGGTACTCTTTCCTTGATGGGTACTCTGAATGTATTATCTTTGGTGAGTACTCTTGGTGTATTATCTTTGATGGGTACTCTTGGTGTATTATCCGTGATGGGTACTCTGAATGTATTATCCTTGATGGGTACTCTTGGTGTATTATCCTTGATGGGCACTCTTGGTGTATTATCCGTGATGGGTCCTCTGAATGTATTATCCTTGATGGGTACTCTTGGTGTAGTATCCTTGGTGAGTATTCTGAGTGTAGTATCCTTGGTGAGTCCTCTGGGTATCTTTGTGAGAACCTTGCCTCATTGTCTCACTGACCAGTAACATAGGCCCTGGGTAAATACTGAATATGATTTTGCAAAGTATTATGGGGTGGTAGTCACTAAATAGCACATAGTAGACTACTTTTTTTTGTTAATTTCTTTTTATTTCATATTCTATACAGTGTACATGGGATATACATGTACTGTATATGTAAAAAAATAAACAGCTAACATTGGTTTGTAATCATTTCTTAGAAATTATGAACTGATGCACGTGGTAGTTTTTAGGCTCCTGTTTAAGTCATTTACCCTGATTACAATCCTTATACCAGGAATATCTGTAACTATTTTTGGATTACTGGAGGGCTTGCTAGTGACATCATGTGGTTAGATCAGATAACTGCATCAACATAATCTAGGCCTGGTGCTGCTGATGCTATTATGTAAATTATATAAATGATTGTTGCATATCAGTAAAAAGATTGACATTGATCTAAGACAAACGTGAGAAAATGTTTTGTAGTAAAAATAACTAACATATACAATTACAAACAGACGGTAAACAGTAGGCAGGACATTTGCTAAAACACAGAAAAGACATACAATGTTTTCATTTCACTTCCTGTTTATGCTGTGTGTAAATCACTTAATGTTTGTTAATGAATCAGTGCTGTCTGTGAATAAAGGCTTAATACATCATTTAATATACATAAAATCTATAGTTCAATTGTGGCAATGCATAATATCCTGTTTGTGGTGCTATGCAACAGAATTCAGGACATGGGCAACAGAATACAGGACATGGGCAACAGAATGCAGGACATGGGCAACAGAATACAGACATGGGCAGGAGAATACAGGACATGGGCAACAGAATACAGGGCATGGGCAGGAGAATGCAGGACATGGGCAGGAGAATGCAGGACATGGGCAGGAGGATACAGGACATGGGCAGGAGAATACAGGACATGGGCAGGAGGATACAGGACATGGGCAGGAGAATGCAGGACATGGGTAACAGAATACAGGACATGGACAGGAGAATACAGGGCATGGGCAGGAGATAACAGGACATGGGCAGGATAATACAGGACAAGGACAGGAGAATACAGGACATGGGCAACAGAATACAGGGTATGGGCAGGAGATAACAGGACATGGGCAACAGAATACAGGATATAGACAGGAGAATGCAGGACATGGGCAGGAGAATACAGGACATATGCAGGAGATAACAGGACATGGGCAAAAGAATACAGGGCATGGGCAGGAAAATACAGGACATGGACAGGAGAATACAGGATATGGGCAATGAGAATACAGGGTACTCTTTATATAGGAAAGATAGGGAAGGCAAGAAAGGGGGAGGGGTGGCCTTGTATGTGAAGGATATCATAAAATCTAGCCTAATAAAAGTTAGTGAGGCAAACATAGAGTCCGTTTGGGCTACGTTAGAATTTGGTAATCACACAGTAACTCGTGTAGATGTGATTTATAGGCCCCCAGGACAAATTGAAGAGTTAGATAATCTACTAGTTGAGGAAATAGCTAAAATGACAATGAAGGGGGAAGTTATCATCATGGGTGACTTTAATCTTCCTGATGTAAATTGGAAAACAAAATTAGCTACTTGTGCCAGGAGCACACATATTCTAAACTCCCTACTGGGATTGTCTCTAAAACAAGTTGTTGAGGAGCCAACTCGTAAAGAGGCCATACTAGATTTAGTGTTAACAAATGGAGATTTGGTATCAGATATTACTGTAGGTGAAAGTTTAGGATCCAGTGATCATCAGTCAGTGTGGTTTAATATAAGAACAGTGACTGAGTCACACCACACAAAAACAAAAGTTTTAGACTTTAGAAAAACAGACTTTTCTAAAATTAGAATATGGGTAGAGGAGTCATTATCAGACTGGAGCAATTTAAATGGAGTCCAAGAGAAATGGGATTATTTAAAAGTTGCACTATTGAAGGAAACAGAAAATTGCATTAGGCTTGTCAGTAAAAGCAAAAAATTCAAGAAACCACTGTGGTACTCCGCAGATGTGGCCAAAATAGTTAAAAACAAAAAGTTAGCATTTAGGAATTATAAAAAAACCCAGAGTGAGGAAGACAAAATGATCTATAAGATTAGGCAGAAAGAGGCTAAGCAAGTTATAAGAGCTTCCAAATCACACACAGAAGAGAAAATAGCACAGTCAGTAAAAAAGGGGGATAAAACATTTTTTAGATACATAAATGAGAAAAGAAAAGTAAAACAAGGATTAGTTAGATTAAAAACAAAAGAAGGAAGGTATGTAGAAGAGGATAAAGGTCTAGCTGACTGCCTCAATGAATATTTTTGTTCTGTATTTACAGATGAAAATGAAGGAAAGGGACCTCAGTTGAGAAAAAGGATAAATGAGTCATTTATTACACGTGAGTTTACAGAGGAAGAGGTTCTATTTCAACTGTCAAAAGTAAAGACAAATAAGTCAATGGGACCTGATGGAATACACCCAAAGCTATTAAAAGAGCTTAGTGGTGTACTAGCAAAACCATTAACAGATTTATTTAACCAATCATTGTTAACAGGAGTAGTCCCAGAAGATTGGAAGTTAGCGAATGTTGTGCCCATTTACAAGAAAGGTAATAGGGAGGAGTCGGGCAACTATAGGCCAGTAAGCCTTACTTCAGTAGTGGGGAAAGTGATGGAACCATGTTAAAGGTAGGATTGATGAACATTTAAAAACACATGGATTTCAAGATCAGAGACAACATGGGTTTACTTCAGGGAGATCATGCCAAACTAATCTTATTGATTTTTTTGATTGGGTAACTAAAATTCTAGATCAGGGTGGTGCAGTAGACATTGCTTACCTAGATTTCAGTAAGGCTTTTGACACTGTTGCACATTGAAGGCTTATCAATAAACTGCAATCTTTAAGTATTGATTCAAATATTGTTGAATGGGTAAGGCAGTGGCTGAGTAACAGGCAACAGAGGGTTGTAGTTAATGGAATATATTCGAAGCTTGGACTTGTCACCAGTGGGGTACCTCAGGGATCTGTACTTGGACCCATTCTCTTTAATATTTTTATTAGTGATATTGCTGAAGGTCTTGATGGTAAGGTATGTCTTTTTGCTGATGATACCAAGATATGTAACAGGGTTTATGTTTTTAGGAGGGATAAGCCAAATGACAAATGATTTAGGTAAACTAGAAAAATGGTCAGAATTGTGGCAACTGACATTTAATGTGGATAAGTGCAAGATAATGCATCTTGGACGTAAAAACCCAAGGGCAGAGTACAGAATATTTGATAGAGTCCTAACCTCAACATATGAGGAAAGGGATTTAGGGGTGATTATTTCTGATGACTTAAAGGTAGGCAGACAATGTAATAGAGCAGCAGGAAATGCTAGCAGAATGCTTGGTTGTATAGGGAGAGGTATTAGCAGTAGAAAGAGGGAAGTGCTCATGCCATTGTACAGAACACTGGTGAGACCTCACTTGGAGTATTGTACACAGTACTGGAGACCGTATCTTCAGAAGGATATTGATACCTTAGAGAGGGTTCAGAGAAGGGCTACTAAACTGGTTCATGGATTGTGGGATAAAACTTACCAGGAAAGGTTAAAGGATCTTAAGATGTATAGCTTGGAGGAAAGACGAGACAGGGGGGATATGATAGAAACATTTAAATATATAAAGGGAATCAACACAGTAAAGGAGGAGACTATATTTAAAAGAAGAAAAACTACCACAACAAGAGGACATAGTCTTAAATTAGAGGGACAAAGGTTTAAAAATAATATCAGGAAGTAATACTTTACTGAGAGGGTAGTGGATGCATGGAATAGCCTTCCAGCTGAAGTGGTAGAGGTTAACACAGTAAAGGAGTTTAAGCATGCGTGGGATAGGCATAAGGCTATCCTAACTATAAGATAAGGCTAGGGACTAATGAAAGTATTTAGAAAATTGGGCAGACTAGATGGGCTGAATGGTTCTTATCTGCCGTCACATTCTATGTTTCTATGTTTCTATGTTTCTAATACAGGACACGGGCAACAGAATACAGGACATGGGCAGGAGAGTACAGGACAAGGGCAGGAGAGTACAGGTCATGGGCAACAGAATAGAGGACATGGGCAGGAGAATACAGGACATGGGCAGGAGAATACAGGACATGGGCAGGAGAATACAGGATATGGGCAAGAGAATACAGGACATGGGCAGGACAGCACGGGACATGGGCAGGAGAATACGGGACATGGGCAGGATAATACAGGACATGGGCAGGAGAATGCAGGACATGGGCAGGAGAATACAGGACATGGGCAGGAGATAACAGGACATGGGCAGGAGAATATAGGACATGGGCAACAGAATACAGGACATGGGCAGGATAATACAGGACACCGACAGGAGATAACAGGACACGGGCAGGACAACACAGCACATGGGCAGGAGAATACAGGACATGGGCAGGATAATGCAGGGCATGGGCAGGAGAATGCAGGACATGGGCAGGAAAATACAGGACATGGGCAGGAGATAACAGGACATGGGCAGGAGAATACAGGAGATGGGCAGGACAACACATGACATGGGCAGGACAACACATGACATGGGCAGGAGAATACAGGACATGGGCAACAGAATGCAGGACATGGGCAGGAGAGTACAGGACAAGGGCAGGGGAATACAAGACATGGGCAGGAGAATGCATGACATGGGCAGGAGAATACAGGACATTGGCCGGAGAATACAGGACATGGGCAGGAGAATACAGGACATGGGCAGGAGAATACAGGACATGGGCAAAAGAATACAGGACATAAGCAGGACAATAGAGGACATGGGCAGGAGAATACAGGACATGGGCAGGACAACACATGACATGGGCAGGAGAATACAGGACATGGGCAGGAGACAGGTCAGGTGGGTAGTATGGTGGTGAGGTGGAGACAGAGAAGATACACAGAACCAATAGCTCGAAGAATAAAACAGGACAGGTGGTAACGTGACACTAGAGACACAGAACTAGTGAGAGGGAGAGATGAGAGATTTAAACAGCTCAGATAAAGAAAAAAGGAGATGAATCATGTTGTCCAGAGAATTGAGGAGATTGAACAAATTGGGCATAGAGATGAGTGGATGAAACAGGTGGGATGGAGAGAGAAAAGGATGGACAGGTTACCACCTGTGAATGGATCATGTGGTCTAGAGAGGTGGAAAAAAGGAAGAGGTAAGCTGGAGAGATGAGGAGATGGAACTGGTAGGCACGAGAGATGGTAAAAAGGATAATGTGGCTCAGAAAGATAGAATGATGGAACAGGTGGACAAGTGATATTTGGGATTGAAATAGATACATGATGCAACAAAGAGATTGGGAGGTGAAACACATTATTTGGGTGAGCTGGGTAGAAGAAACGGGCAGGCAATATAAAATGAGAGACAGGACCAATGGGAATGAGAGATGGGAAATCTGGAATGGTGGGCATGTGAGATAGGCGATGGAAAACCATTGCACAGGAGAGGTGTAATTGAATTAAATGCAGGACAGAAGGCATCAATGCTGAGACAATGAGATTGAATGAACCCACTGTATGCTCAATGCAATGAATATATCTCTGTGTCCACTTCATCCCCACTAGTCTATTATGTGGAATCCACTGTGGGTTCAACCCTCAATACATACCACATTTTTACAAATATAGGACACAGTTTACTGACTCTGTCCTGTATTCTTACTGTCACCTGACACAAGGTTGAGGTGACTGATGAGAGGGGAAACACAGAGCTCTCTCACCTCCCACCAGTCACTCCATGTAAGAGACACAAGGGGGTGAGAAAAACAAGAGGACTATAGCAACTATAACCAAGCCTAACAACAATTTCAGAAACGTTTCCAGCATTCAACAATCCACAACCATTGGCTGAGGAATGTATTTCACAATGTACATGCTTTTACTAACAAAAGATGATTGTATTTACTGTGACGGCAAAACGAGAGTTATATATCCATCCATCCATCCATCGAGTGACGTTTAATGTCATTAATTAAGGTGATAGCTCTGCCAGTACCCGGCATAGTCTGTGATGTGAAGACAGAGGGACACGAGTCCTCCACGCAGCCCTCCTCTCTAATTAGTGAAGAGGTGAAGCTGGCAGTGGTATTAGCATGAATCCTTGGCTGTGATAACACCCTCCACAGTTGTACACACAGACAAGCTAATTAACCTTTCTTGATTAAGGCAATTATTTCTAGAACATTATCCTCTAATCTAAACATGGCAGACTGCTCTGCTGTCTGGGGCTTGCGGCTGTGCAGAAAGAGGAGTCTAAGCGTCTCACAGCAGGAAACACACAGCATCGAGCCCTCAGCCTCTTCTTAACAAGGTCCATTGTCTAATTACACAGAGGGGCAATCAGGGGCATCTGCAAGCGGCATAGCTGAGAACTAAACAGTCTGAGATCCGCACACAGTCATTGTGATCCCATGGTATGCAGTAACATTACATGCCTAACTAGAAAAATAGACTGCAACTGTGTATAGAGCAATAGCAGGGCACCAGTATGGAGCATGTGATTACATATCTTTTAACATCACGCTGCTTTCACCAAGTCCCTGATAAAGGCAGCTCACCGAGAAACAAGTGCTGTGCATTACCACTACAATGAGCCGTAAAGATACAATGAGCTGTAAAGATGCAATGAGCTGTAAACATAGCATGAGCTATAAAGATACAACGAGTTGTAAAGATACAATGTGCTGTAAAGATACAATGAGCTGTAAAGATACAATGGGCTGTAAAGATACAATGAGCTGTAAAGATACAATGAGCAGTAAACATAGAATGAGCTGCAACAACATAGTATGGTCTAATAATGCAATCAACTGTAATGATACATTAGGAAAGAATGACTGACAATGACAAGAATGACAATGAGCTGTAAAGATGCAATAAGCTGTTAATATAGAATGAGCTGCAACAACATAATATATTGTAATTATGCAATCAACTGTAATAATACATTAAGAAAGAATGACACAATGAGATGTAATGATATTATACATTTTAATAAAAATGTAAAAAAATAATAAAAATAAAATAATAATTTACAATGATACAATAAAATGTGCTGACACAGTGCCCTGTAATAATATAATTCACTAAGAGGATAAAATAAGTTGTAATGGTTCAAAAAGCTGTAATAATGTGATGAGTTGTAATAATACAATAAGCTGTAATAATATACACAGAGCTGTAATAATACACTGAGTTGTAATAATGCTGATTGACATATTATGCTGTAATAATACAATAAGCTGTAATAATACAGTAAGCTGTAATAATACTGGTTAATATATTATGCTGTAATAATACAATAAGCTGTAATAATACAATGAGCTGTAATAATACAATAAGCTGTAATAATGCTGATTGATATAATGATTTGTGATAATACAATGTGTTATAGTGATTATGGTACTTACAGTGCAGAAAACATAATGTGCTAAACACCCCAAATAACCCGAAATGTTTTTAGAAAACCAGTGGTAACAATGTTTAATCTGTTTTGTTCTATAAAAATCTTTCCTTTAGACCCACTGACATCACTACCAAGCATCTCAGTGAATCTTAATGAGGTTCCTGTAAACTCACCTGTGCTGAAGCAGAGAGAGTGAGGTTAGTAATCAGACTGTTAGAAATCACTTCTGTTAGTTCTCAATATATTATGCTCTGGTCTAACACATGTCTTTCCTTTCATTTCCTTGTTTATATTTATTCTATTTGAGAATAAATAGAATTTATTCTATTCATTCTCAATGAATTCGCATTATTATTAGTAAAAACACCAATATAGTCGCTAAAGTTGCCCCAATTTCCTATGCATTGTCCCCTAGGATGGGATTGTAAACAGGCCGGCGCAGAGTGAACCATTCCATAGAACGCAGGAAATCGTGAATATAAATCCACATACAGACTAGAGTGATTTGTGATCAGTCAGAAATCTGGACCTTCGTCATGTGTTTCTCTATAATAATTATTTTGTAGATATATATATACTAATTTGTAGATTTATTTTTTATTTGTATTTATAAAATATTTTACCAGGAAAGATACATTGAGATTCCTCTCATTTTCAAGTATGTCCTGGGTCATAGTAGATAGTATAGACATATAGATAGTATGTTCCGTGCATTGTATAAGTATTCTCCCCGTTTAGGCAGTTCCAGTTTATCAAATTTTTTAGCATTACAGCCTGAAATCAGAATGGATTTTGTTGGGAATTTTACCATTTGATTTATACAATATACTTAAAATATTGAGGGTGCTAAATATTTTTAAAGGAACACTCTAATAGGAAAATACATTTTTAACAGAGTTCTTTTTTCAGTGTAGAAAATCCTCTGTGCATATATGTATATGTTTCTTATTTTGTAATAATCTTTTAAGATCAAATGACTGGGCCAGAACCTCTCAGGATGGTGAAACACAAAGCCAATATATTCATTGGTGCTAGTGGAACACAGAAGGATCGTGATGTTCTCCAGGAAATCGCACCAATCACATGGAAGAAGGACAAATTGAAACCAGCTGAGGCAGCGATGATCTGATAGGATATCGAAGTGACACATTAACAGAGGTTTAAATTAAGGACAAGTGAGAGTGGGATACTATTGTTTGTTTTATGTGATGCTGAATATCTATGAGGAAGTCTAATTAGACGAAACATGGTGGACAATTAGGACAATGTGTTTTTAATCAGGATGTGCAGTTTTACTTTCTTATATGGAAGTTATAACATTTGTATTAAATTATCCTAGATGTGTCGGACATGCTGTCTTTTTTTCCTGCTACCTCGGCTTCTGGTTTGCTGACCGATTGAGAGATATTCCAGTGTATCATCCGGTACATGGAGCTGACTCCACTCATTCATTTGTAAACACTTTACAAGCACTTTATGAATTTGTCAGTGTGAGTGGCCAATTGGAATACACACATTTATTTTATTGTTTTGTTTATTTCGTTTTTTAGTTTTGTCCCCTATGGATGATATATTTACAATGGTCAAAAAATGCCAAACCCAGGTGAGCTAATATGGAAGAGAATTATGGAAGATCAAATATCGAAAGAAATAACCCCCCAAAAACTGTGTGCAAAAGTAGTATTTATTCATTGTATTTTTGTTGTTTTATTAACTTTTGTGTGCTAGTAAAAAGCATATTAAATAGGTATGTCGTAAGGTAAATATCCCAATAAAATCTGTTTTATTTTTTTGTTTGTAACAATTTAAAATATGGAAAATTCCAAGGGGGTGAATACTTATGCAAGGTACTGTACACATGCCTATAACCCCCGAGGTAGTCATAAGACAGTCTTGTTTTTGTATTAATTGTATCTTTAGTGACACATCTCCTCTGACACCTTCAGCAGAGCATTCTGTACTTGGAACCTGCCGCCAGCAAAGCAAATATTGTAACATTTTTATCGATCATTATCACTCAGAAAGCATCATTTATCTCTAATACATTTAAAATAGAAACTCACTAGTTCAGAAGTGTGAACAAATCACCTCTGCCAATTTCCTTTTTCACCTATTACAAAGTGACAGGTTGTACGGGCTAATTGTGGGATAGTGTGCAGGCAACAGACTAAGGATGTCACAATTGGTGGGACACTAACACGCATAAAAAGGCACTAGATGATGGAGTGGTATAAATGACCTTCAGATTGACCCAACAATGTCCATTTCTTGTCCTTGTTGACCAGCCGGCGGTGGAAGGAGCATTGCATGCAGGAGGATACTCTCAGTTTATTGGGTAATTAATATTTATGAGAGGTGGAAGGCAGATGCGTCTGACATCTGTGTGATGTCAGGATGTTGTCAACACATTGTTAGCATTGCTGTCAGGCAAGCTGATCGTCTTCGCTGCCACATGCTAGCATGAGTTATGCAGCGTGAATTCAATTTTCATGTTTATCTTACGACATTTGGCACCGTCTCTGGCTTATGTTCCTTTATAAAATACCCAATTAGAGCCATGTGGCATGGATAGATGTTTTTATTAAACTCATCCTCCGATGTGTGGATCTCAAGTCAATAACAAACTGATTCTTCGAAGCAAGAGTCTGTAGATGCTGAGCCGGAGCTTATGTTCCCGTTCAAAACATCTGAACGTCGCTGTCATTAGGCTTCAGAAACATAAACTTCAAGGACATCATTTTCCATTGTCATTTGAGCTATTCAAGGACTTTCTATTTTTAATAGTGGATGCTCGTAGTATCGTTATAAATTCAGTTTGTCTAGAGTTAATAGGAAGCAATATCGACTTGCTAGACCACCTAAAAATGAATCTATTGTTAAAGGGAGATAAGGACTACAATTCAAACTGTTCTATACATGGGGTAACATTCAACATCAGGGATCTCAAATTCTGGCCCCCCAGATGTTGATGGCCTGAAAGTTCCAGAATTCTTTGAATGCCATAGATAGCTACAATATCATGGAAGTTGTAGTTAAGCAAAATCTGATGGGCTAAAGTTTGATGCCTGCTCTACATATATGTGTACAAGTTTGTATAATTGACCGGAGACATTATGGGTAATGTCCTGAATGTTTCAAAGTGCCTTGTTTAATGAGCACTGCTCGTGCATGATGGCGTTGGGTCAAGTACAAACCAGGATGTTTGACCACAGTCGTGCGATTACATTTCCTGACTTCTACAGTAAGAATGTTAATACACTTTTTTTTGGTTCTATCTTCCCTCACCTCAATAAATTCTACTGTGGTGTATTTTCCGGTTAGCACTGCAGTGGACGTAGGCATGAAACACTTTGCTACATACTGGCACCAATGTCTTCCCATAGTGAGTATGGAATGGTTGTGTACACAGAGATATTGTTTGCAACGTAAAACATTATCATATCTGAACAATGCTTACATTTCCTTGTAATATCAGAGAGACAGTCAAGAACGTTTACAATTGCTAAAATATGAATGCCTCTCATCGAGATACATTGGAGCTTCTATAAGAATCATAGGATTGCACAAGATACTTCAGAAGTCATGACTTATTTAGGGGTGGAGCAAATGTGGCAAAGAGACTGTCCTGGGCACAAAAGTATAGGTAGATTTTATGGCTATTTTCATTTTTTTTTTTACTTGTTGTCATAACAATAATGTTCCTGTGATCTAAACTACAAAGAGAGCACTCTAACATAAAAAATAACCATATTTATAGATCGAGTTTCCCTTTAAGATACAGCTGAGCTTGAGAACTTGAATTTAAAGGGAGAGCTATAATGTAGCTTCTTTCCATCTAGATAGAGGCAGTGTCATGGTTCTCACCATCACATCCAAACGTAGTCGCCCCATAAGGGCTCAACAGGGTATTTGAACTCTAGACTCTTTCTGTCTTAGCACTGCTGACTTGCCTCTGGGCTACACTTGAGTTCTAGTTCTTGTTTCTGCCTAATGTTTATCCTCACCTGGTCTCCAGCACTGCGGGCTGGACTTTACCTGTGGCTGCTCCTGTCTATCTAGCCCAACTGAAGCAGATTATTAATTAGCTGGGTATAATAGCACTGCCTCTCCCTGGGAACTTTGTCAGTTCATTGACTCTGGTTCACGTAATTGGTTCCTGTTACTGTGTGTCCTGATCGTGTGTTCACCAGACTGATCCCGGTTCCTGACCTTGGCTTCTCTCATCGTTTACTCTGACCTCTGGCATCCCCTGACTTCGGCTATACCTTGACTTTTCTTCTGCTTGTGTCCTTGCCTGTACTGCAATTTAGAGCACTTTACCTGCACGGCCCCCGTGCAGAAACTCACAGCCCAGGTGTATTCTTACCTGGTAACCTTGGTCTGTGTTTATTTGCAAGGGTGAGCGTATAAATCTGTACATCAGGTAAGATTCTGACAGGCAGCTGATCTCCAGATCTCAGATTGGCTGAGCTACGGTTACAAACTTCACGTTCAGACTTTGGGGTCTGGAGGTAAGTCAATGTCCGGCACCTACTTCCACCATAAAAAAAAAAATTTCTGAAGCTGTTATGGTGCCTAGAATTTTCCTTTATATCCACTTATCTCCTATAACTCAGATATACTTTATATCTGAGTTAGAAGATATTTGTAGTTTGATATGGGCAGATACAGCTATTGGAGAGATCATGTAACAGTATTCTTACTCGAAAGCAGTTATGTCATCTGGTAACTGGCAATGTCCATTTGGGAATGCTGGAGTACTGGAAAAATAAGTTTTTAGCATTCAATGTTATCGTCAGTGTAAATACTATCAGCGGAAAGTAAAGACAGTAGTACAGATCCTGGTAGGTACCAGGTAAGTACTTCTAAACCAACAGGAAGGCGTACGTTCTGGAATAGATCCCAGCATAAGTCCAGCACCTCACCCAACTTCCTGATATACATTATCTTATAACAATATACATTAATATATGATTACTTTTACATTGAATGATTGTATGATTAAATTGAATATTGGAAGAAGTTAGTAATAAATAATCAATAAATGATAATTAGTGTTTTGGGTCCAGAATTGCTTATTCTGATTCAACAGAAAGTAAATGCATATGTTTTAGATAGAAGTAGGCAGCATCTAAATTCACAAGAAATATTTTTCACTCTGTGCCAGATCATATTCTGCAAAACGGTGGAAACTGTCACAATTAAAGGACCACTAGAGTCACCCAGTCATCTCAATGAAGTGGTTTGGGTGCAGTGTCATGTTAACCCTGCCATGTAAAACAATCCTGTTTGTAGAAGCGTCAATGTTTGCACTGCAGAGTTAAACACACCACCAGTGGTTGTTACACTGACGGACACTGGAGACACGAACCCAGTAATAATTGGTGACATGACATGGAAGCCCCCATAGAAAAGCATTGTATTCAATGTTTTCCTATGAGAAGCACCGGATGCACATGTGGTACTCACCGCGCATGTACATCAGGTCCCAATGCTGCTCTATGAGGAGCATTAGATTGGAGTGTCGCTAGAGGAGGCCATACCTCCTTAATGGCCGTGTGGGAGGTGAAGAGGTCAGCAATACCGAGGGAGTGTAAGCATTGGAAAAAGTTGAGTAAAATTATGTTATTAATTTTAACAGAAAACCATAGGGGAGCAGATATGACAAGTGTGTAAAGATAGAATTTAAAGTATAACAAACAAAGTGACAAACTGCATATAAATCCAACACCTTAGTAACAGTATAAATGCATATCGTTACATATACATCTTTGAAGTCAGTTAGTGCAATTCTTGATCAACTGTATAACCTCAAAAAGACAAAATAGAATAACAAATAGTGCAATATGTCACTTGTATTAAACGTGCTTGTGCAAAGGTATGTAGAGGACTAACTCACACTTTACCGAGCTACTCAGAGCTCTGCTATATGTCGCCTGGATAGTACAATCCCTGTCTTAGGATATGTGGAGCTTTGTTATAGTTGACGTCCAATATATATAGGAAAGATAAAGCAGAAAAAGGCTTTTGGTGCAGTATATCAATACAACAATGTAAATGATAAAAAATGGTATTCTACCTACAATCTCCTGAGCAATGACTTGCTCTGGTTGAAGGAGCGTTGGTGCTATTATCCTCACCTGGGATTTACAGGATACAAACAGACCAGGAAATGACAGGTCAAAAATATAAAAAATAAAAAAGGAAGTGTGTGTGTGTGTGTGTGTGTGTGTGTGTGTGTGTGTATGTATGTGTGTGTATATATATATATATATATATATATATATATATATATATATAGAGATAGATAGATAGATAGATAGATAGATAGATAGATAGATAGATAGAGATATATATATATATATAAACCTTTACTTACTAGAGCCATTTTGCAACATTATCTGCTGATCTGCTGCACAAGTCCTGGAGTTTTATTTCTTGTTTCTTGTAATTGTGTTGGATGCAAATTAAGACGTAGTCCAAAAAGACATGTAAAATAAGTCCTAAAAGAAGAGTATGACACTACTGTAATACAACAGATGTAATTTATTTACTCACTTGTCCATGTGGCTATCAATACGTTGGAAAGACCATTAGAAAATTAAAACACGGATAGGAGAACATATAAATAATGTAAAAAAACTATTTCAGAACCACAGTGTATCAAAACGCTTTGCTGATAAACATGGTGGAAATCCTGAAGGTCTAGAATTTCTAGGGATAGAAAAAATATAGGAAAAAATACTAAGTAAATCAGAAATGAGATGGATGTTTAATCTCAACACCCTAACCCCAAAAGGCTTAAATGTGGACTTTGAGACAACTCCTTTTTTTATAATGAAACAATCCCTTTTAAATCAATTTTTTACATTAATAATGTTTTTAATTAATTGGTGTTAATCAGGTATTTTTAATCAGATATATGTATTTTATGAATTTATATAGTGTGTTTTATCTCCATTTAACTATTCTCTTCTATTTATTATTCATTTCAGTTAATTCCTGATTTTCTCCTTTCGTTAATTCCTGATTTTCTCCTAGTCAGCTTAAAGAGCATTTGCTTGGCACTGAAGGTCTATGTCTAACTTGGTGTACCAAATCATCTCAAAGGTGTTCAGTGGGGTTGAAGTCAGAGCTCTGTGAAGCTTACTCAAGTACCTTCACACCAAACTCAAAAAATGGACATTGCACACATTCATATATACTTGCACTCAAAGTGGAGTGGATACAAAGTTATAAGAAAAATATATCTTCTTTTTTTTTTTTATTACAAAAAAATACATAACAAAATGAATTTAAATATGTAAAGTATAGTGGTATTACTACTAACTCAAAGGGGCACATGACTCACACAATCCCATCTTGGCTAGACGCGTTTCACGTCTGAACAGTGCTTTCTCTACAGCCCTAGCAGACTTTTCCTTCTGAGCCATTCTGCCATGTCCCAGTATGCTGCTGTTTTCTGCATGTTGTGTATTTTTAACATGTATTGCCACCCAATTAACACCCTGAACTCACATTAGTGTATATAATGTACAGCTAAGAGCAGTGTTCTGGCAAATTGTTTCATCCATGGTTCCAGAGGATTTTTCACTATGCTCCATGTTTCCACGTCTTTTTAAAAAAAAAATGTTTTTGTGAAGTTAGAGATGAATCTCACTCTGTCTGCATTGGCAAGCAAACATGCCAACTGGCCTCTCAATTCTATACTTGTTTCTTGCACACTTTGGGCGGTTGTAACATCTTGAAGGCGGTGTGTGTTTGCATGTGCCCAGATGGCATGCAAAGATTAGAGTGAGCAATCAAGTTTGCTTTTAAAATGTTGGAAATCATTTTATGAACTGGCTTCTGCCTACATTAATTCCCCCGTCTTGGCGTCTGTATTACTTTATGCAGATACACGGTTGGTGTGAAAGGCCCAGAGAATGTAAAACTTTTATATTTTTCATTGATTTTCCTGCTATAAAACTTTTATGACTGACGTACAACTATTTTTATGCTTTTAGTCTAATCCATTTTTTCTTGCAATATATACTAGGGGAGTCTCAAGCATCATCATTTAGTTTTTATTTTATTTATTACATATGTGGAAGAATGTGTCGTACTTCCCACTTCTGAGAAAACCTGGCTTCTCTTCTGAAGTTGCCAACGTCCCTTCAGTCAGTTGCGAGTCTTCTGGTCACCCAGCTCATTGTGCTGTAATGACAACGCCACAAGGGAATTCAACAGGAATTATGAATTTGCCGAGAAAAGAGACAAATTATTGCTGTGATCTTCAGATTTAAAAGGATTAGAGAGATCAGTGATGAATAAAATATAGAAATGGTCTTTCAGCTTAGAAATCAGTCAGCTTAAATAGAGGAAATGATAAAGGAAGAAGAGTCACAGGGGAAACAGATTGAATTTTCTATCACAAGACCACAGGGTTTTACCCCTTCACTATAAGGCAAGCTGAACAGGGTGTGGAATGAATTATAAAACTTCACGTTTATTAAAGAGGAAGGTAGGTTACAATGGAGTAAAAAGTCTTTAGCACAAATCACTCAGGCAGAGGTGAAACCTGGGGAATGAAAAAAAGGCAGTTACGATAGAGAGTTTCAATATGGAAAAAAGTGTTTTTTTTATATATAATTTTTCTGTTAAGAAAGCACATTTACTGGTGCCTGATGAGCTTTTGTAACATTGCAATAGAGAAAGTTAATGGAATCACTCAAATGTCCAAAATTACTTTATATAATACTTTTTAATAATAAAAAAAGATCAGATTTAACGTGTGACTAACGTGTTGGTCTGTTCTTTCTCCTGTGCCATTGTTAAAGGGACGCAATAGTCACCAAAGCAACTTTAGCTTAATGAAGTGGGTTTGGTGTATAGATCATGTCCTGCAGTCTCACTGCTCAATCCTCTGCCATTTAGGAGTTAAATCCCTTTTGTTTATCAGCCCTCGTCACACCTCCCACAACCTATATGAAAAGAAGTTTCATTTTTACAGCACAGAGTGTTTACTTTAGAAATCCTTAACTCTTGCTTTATTAATTGCATGCTAGTATAGAGCTGCCTCCTTTGTGAAATTAGATAAAGTTATATAAAGACAAAAGAAGAAAAAAGATCAGAGAAATAAAAATTTGTTATTTGGAGCTTGCAAAACTTTTCTACGTTATCAATTTGTATCACCGTCAGAAGAATATTGGGACATATTACAGCACAGAGTGAGAATGGATTAATTATATTCATATCATTGGTAAAATATTTATTACATAAATTAACTGTGCTCCCAGTGTCTACAATGCGTTTCTATTGGAAGCATTCCCAGTATGAAGAAAGAAGTTGGTGTTGGGCAAAAACAGGAGAATAATCTGCTTAGTTGGATAACTTTTCTTACATTGTAGAAATTTAGGGACTTTAGAAAATTAATTTCTGTTTAATTTAACTGCCTTATTCCATTGCATTTACAATTGGTAATGACCTGGGTTTAGACTGGAGCATTGGTGGGGTCTATAGGTGTCCATGTTGAGGTGGCCACAGAAAAACATAACTTGAGGAGAGTCTCTTTAAACAGCTTAAGCAACAAGTATTGCCATTAGCATGTAAATCTCCCATGTTAAAATGAGTGCAGGACCCACCGATATTGGGGTACTGTGACGTAGTGGTAGACTTAGCACAATATGGCCATATTTGTTTTCTGTGATTTTTTTTTTTTAAGTAGCCTTATAAAATGTAAAAATGTATTTCTTTTTTGTGTGTGTGCCCTGTTCTATAATCTGTATTTTGTATATCTACATGAACCTATTAGATGTGCCAGGTCCTAAGGCCACTGTTGAGAATCAGCGCCATGACTGGAGGAGAGATGCGCAAGAATAGAAAGAATAGAAAGAATGTTCATTCACTTCAAAATTTGTCTGAATCTTTACACAAAGTGTACTAAAAGTGTACAGATCTGGTCTCCATGTACAGTAGTAATACTCACTTGGAGTATTGTACACAGTACTGGAGACCGTATCTCCAGAAGGATATTGATACCTTAGAGAGGGTTCAGAGAAGGGCTACTAAACTGGTTCATGGATTGCAGGATAAAACTTACCAGGAAAGGTTGAAGGATCTTAACATGTATAGCTTGGAGGAAAGACAAGAAAGGGGGGATATTATTATTATTATTATTATTATTATTTATAAAGCACCAACAAGTTCCGTGGCGCTGTAAAATGGGTGGACTAACAGACACGTATTTGTAACCAGACGAGTTGGACACACAGGAACAGAGGGATTTCTGCTTAATGAGCTTACATGCTAAGGAAAGTGGGCTATAGTGACACAAAAGTTAAGGGTATGGTATAAAAGTAGGTTACTAGGATAATATTCATGAGGGCTTAGTGTTTTGTTTTGATGACAGTTGTAAGAGAGGAATCAGGGTATGGGGTGGGAAAGCTGTTCACAGTTTAAGTGATATGCTTTCCTAAAGAAGTACATTTTCAAAGATTTTTTGAAGGAGTGGAGATTGGGTGAGAGTCTAACAGAGAGGGGAAGGGCATTCCACAGGAACAGTGCAGCCCTAGAGAAGTCTTTAAGGTGAGCATCAGAGGTAGGAGTCCGAACAGAGACACTAGGGGACACTGGAAGACATGGGCACACTGAGACACTTGGGAACACTGGGAGATGTGGGGACGTTGGGAAACATGGGGACACTGAGACATTGGGACGCTGAGACACATGGGGAGCTATGAGATATAGGGAGACACATTGGGACATGGAGACACTAGGGACACAGTGTCTCCATGTCTCCCAGTGTCCCCATGTCTCCCAGCCAGTGTCCCTAGTGTCTCAGTGTCCCCATGGCTCCCCTAGTCTCCCAATGTCTGTGTCCCCATGTCTTCCAGTGTCCCCATGTCTCAGAATGTCCCCAAATGTCTGTGTCCCCATGTCTCCCAGTGTCCACATGTGTCTCAGTGTCCCCAAGTCTCTCAGTGTCCCAATGTCTCCCAGCCAGTGTCCCATGTGTCTCAGTGTCCCCATGTCTCCCAGTGTCCCCATGTCTATGTCCACAAGTGCCCCATTTCTCCTAGTGTCCCCGAGTGTCTGTGTCCCCATGCTTCCCAACTAGTGTCCCTAGTGTCTGTGTCCCCATGTCTCCCAGTGTCCCCAAGTCTCCCAGTGTCTGTTTTCCCCATGTCTCTCAGTGTCCCTAGTGTCTTAATTTCCCCAAATTTCTGTGTCCCTATGTCTCACAGTGTCTGTGTCCCTAGAGTCTGTGACCCCATTTATCTCAGTGTACCCAAATGTCTGTGTCCCATGTCTGTATCCACAAGTGCCCCCATTTCTCCCAGTGTCCATATGTGTCTTAGTGCCCCATGTCTCCCAGTGTCCCGTAGTATCCTAGTGACATGGGACACACTGAGACATGGGGACACTGGGAGACTAGGGGACTGGGCGACATGGGGACACTGACACTGTGATACATAGGGACACTGATGCCAGGCTGGCCTTCCAATTCTTTGAACAGACATGCCCCCTTTTTGGGCATGTTCGCCCCTTTTGGCTGTTCTGGTCACGTGATTCGCACCAGTGGCCCACCCTTTTATCCCACCCATTGACTTCCTGCTTCACTGAACACTGCCGTTAGGGGGTATGGATTTACTTGAAAGATGAAAGCATGAATTAGATAAAGAGATTAGCATAGAGTATGTGTTTTCTTATAGCTGCATCCTTTGAGTTTCCCTCCAACACCAACTCCATCAGATACACACTGCTTGAGAGGTATGACTGTTTTAGTGTTTTTGGTCAATAAAATTCTTTAATAAGGCCCCATCATAATTGTCAGCACCAGGCCCACTGGGCTCTTAATCTGGCCCTGGGGAGAGTGGATAGTAGTGCCATTGACTTGGAGGGACACAGACAAGGGAGTAGCAACACTTGAGGGAGAGAAGACCAGAAATTCTGTTTTGGACAGGTTCAGTTTAAGGAACAGCCATCCAGTTGGAAATAGTAGAGAGGTAGTCAGAGACACGAGTCAAGAGGAGTGGTGAGAAATCAGGGGAGGACAGATAAATTTGCTTGTCATCCGCATAGAAATGATACTGGAAGCTGAAGGAGCTGATGAGTTTACCAAGGGAGGAAGTGTAGATTGAGAACAATAGGGGACAAAGGACAGACCCTTGAGGAACACCAACAGAGAGGGATTGGGGAGAAGAGGCAGAGCCAAATAAAGAACCACCAAATAAGCACTGGGAGAGGTAGAAAGAGCACCAGGAGAGAGCAATATCTCGTAGACCGAGATTATGGAGGATGAGAAGATGCTGTTGATGGCCAACAGTGTCAAAAGCAGCAGAAAGGTACATGATATTGTGGCAGAAATACCTCTGCCATATGTTCTTGACAGGGCCTGCTTGCCAGCCTCCTGTCTCAGGACTATGGCCGCTGCAATAGACCTGGCTAAAATACTTTAAAAAGGCTCTGTTCATGCAATTGGGATTATGTGGTACGGGAACCGAACAGCCGCATGAACTCATTAAACAGGAGCTTGTTAAACCCCATTAACACTTGGTAACGATTCTAACCACAGTGTTCTAATTGTTTGTCTGGGTGGCCATTGTTCGCATGAACTACCATGGGGTGGCGGCCATCTTGTTCGCATGAATGCAGGCACCTTTGTTTCGTTGTCGAGTTCCTGGAACTAAAATCGGACACGGAAACTCCCGAACACCGCTGGACTTACCGCTGGTCCTACACAACTTAGAAGGGCCCTGTTCGGTGGAATCGTTTGTCTGGATGAGGGGATCAAGCTCTAGGGTAAGACCATTGACTATGTTCGGTAGTTTGTTCGGTATTTAAACTACCGAACTAGACCGACCGCAAGCCCTGATTTTCTGGAACTGTTTTGGGCAGGAGCCTTATGTGCAGTCAATCAAATTATGACTTCCATGCAAATCCCGAACCCTTGAACCGATCTAGGTGATTTTTTTGATATGTTGGTCCCCCAGGTCGGGGATATGACTTTTGCGGGGTTTCCATGTGTTATCTCCCAGGCACAGGGGAGGGATTATCTTATTTTGTGTGGGAGTGTCCTGGACCTGAGAGCCAATGTAATCATGTGTATGTTTTTGCTGTAGTCTACTCTCAGGTCCAGTGGGGAATGCCCGTGTAATATGTAACCGGAAACCCCTTGCATGGGGACCTGCACATAAGTGCAGTTGTGGCTGTCATTAAAACAGTTCTACCTCACCCTCAACACAGAGCCTCATCTCGTGCTTGTAGGGAACAGCTATATCACTAAGAGCTATACTGTTATACTCTCTGGAGGAGGAGAGGTCTACCCCCTGGAAGCTGGGTCCCTGATTTGGGTCCAGGGTGGGTGGAGGACGTGAAACCCCAGCCAAGCTGCGGTGACTAAGGGGTCTACAGTGCTGATGGTGTCCAGTGTGGTTCTTATGGTACTGAACGCTTACTAGGAAGCAGTAATTGTCAGAGGCACCCAATCGGGGTGCCAGACGGTCCATCACAGATATGATATTATATGATATGATAGAAACATTTAAATACATAAAGGGAATCAACACAGTAAAGGAGGAGACTATATTTAAAAGAAGAAAAACTACCACAACAAGAGAATATAGTCTTAAATTAGAGGGGCAAAGGTTTAAAAATAATATCAGGAAGCATTACTTTACTGAGAGGGTAGTGGATGCAGGGTAGAGGTTAATACAGGGAGGGAGTTTAAGCATGCGTGAGATAGGACTAAGGCAATCCTAACTATAATATAAGGCCAGGGACTATTGAAAGTATTTAGAAAATTGGACAGACTTGATGGTCCGAATGGTTCTTATCTGCCGTCACATTCTATGTTTATATCTATGTAATATCTATATCGGTGGTACAAAATAAATACACAATTATGTTTTAGAACCCAACAATAATTAAGACCTTGTATGGACCCTTGCCCACTCTCTAGAAATGCTATTTTATTAAATAATTTTGAAAAAATAAACTAAACATTTAAACATCCCTGGCGATGAGAATAGTGTTAGGGAATTCTGGGTGGATGTATTAAATCTTATCTCATCAGATAATACTAGACATATCTGGATAACTTGAAGAGATGTAATGAAACCAGGGGGATTGGTAAACAGTCCATTAATCTCCATTTTCTCATTTCTACAGAGTTGACTCATTATCTTTTGCTTTGTGAAGAAGGCCATGAATTGCACTATGGGGAATGCGGCAGGAAAGCTATATTAAGACCAAACTGTAGAATTTGACAGCCATAATCTTTCTAAAAATGTTCTGATTGTGACTGCGCTGTGTTTAATGAGCTTGTTAAGATCTGTAGCTGGAGATGTTAAACCAGCTCAGATAAAGCAGATGTATCCTTACAAGATAATGATATGAAGATAATTTACACATTGCTCTGCACTAACTCTCCGCGCTCCTGGGAAGGGATCACCAAACTCCCATTTAGCGCTATAGTAGGAGTGGACCAGAAAGTCTTTGTAGAATTAAAGAAACAAAGCAATGTGCCCCCGTGCCTGCCTTCTTTTGACTGATCATTTTGTGGTCATGATAGTGAGTGTTGTGCACTTTGAATTGAGCACTTTCACAGGACATCATCGTTCTAAAGAAGAAACCAGAAGTCAGGTCAACCACTCATATGAAGAGTGGCACATGACATCAACAATAGCTTTCCCCATTCAGTTTGTATGTTCCCCCCAAATCACTCTTTACCTCAAACTTGGTAACCTTTGCAGCACACGATCCTTTATCATGGCGCTGCCATCTTGGAACTACTAGCATTGACGTAACATCACTGCCTTGTTCTGCCCCAAGTATGTGATGGGATCTTAATCCCGAGCATGCTCATCATGCAGTGTCTCTACTTTGTCTTGTGTTTTTAAAGAGAAATAGATCAGAAATAAGGAAAATAAGAACTGATTCTGGAATAGGAAGAGAAGAGGAAACAATAGGAGAAAAGCAAGTTTGAGGTGATAGAGCTAACAGTTTGCACTCAATGACCCGTAATTCACAGGTTTAGGTCAACAAGAAGTGATATTTTTGATGGTTTAAGAGACTATGATCTTAAAACTATAAGTATGGGGTAATATTCACTGACCTGAATCCCCAGTGCCAGGTAATGCTTAATGGTCCTTAAACATGTGCATGAGTTACGAATGAATGACCCTGAATTGCTAGCTACGGGCTACCATCCATGACCATTATCTTAATCCTATGTATGTATAACAAACAATATCCCTAGTTATGAAATAAATCTAACTAAATGTTCAGGTATGGGATACCACTGAGTGAGCCTAAATCTTCAGGTATGGGATACCACTGAGTGAGCCTAAATCTTCAGGTATGGGATACCACTGAGTGAGCCTAAATCTTCAGGTATGGGATACCACTGAGTGAGCCTAAATCTTCAGGTATGGGATACCACTGAGTGAGCCTAAATCTTCAGGTATGGGATACCACTGAAATCTTCAGGTATGGGATACCACTGAGTGAGCCTAAATCTTCAGGTATGGGATACCACTGAATGAGCCTAAATCTTCAGGTATGGGATACCACTGAGTGAGCCTAAATCTTCAGGTATGGGATACCACTGAGTGAGCCTAAATCTTCAGGTATGGGATACCACAGAGTGAGCCTAAATCTCCAGATATGGGATACCACTGAGTGAGCCTAAATCTTCATGTATGGGATACCACTGAGTGAGCCTAAATCTCCAAGTCTGGGAGAAGATCTGCAGGTTTATTTACTAAAGTGAGAATTCAAAGTGAATTAGAAGTGAATTAAAAGTAGCCAACCTGAAAGCATAGTTAACTTTTTCCAATATGGCTACTTATAGCTTAATTTTTTATTCACTTCTCGCTTTATTAAATGGTCCCTTCAGTGACCCTGAATCTCCAGGAATAGGAATTTTCTGGCAAGGTCACCCTCTGACCCTGAATGCTGACATATATGGTTTAATAGTCAATGACTCGGAATGACAAGGTATCCGTTAACACTCACTGACCTGACTGGTTATGGGGTAACGCTAAATGGCATTGTATCCTTGGTTACGTAAACCTAAATTCCACAAATCTTTTAACCCCAAGCATTCAGGTAGAATCTTATTATCTTTATACAAAGTCAGAAAATGCACCTGCTGTAATCTCTTTCCTTAAAAGCCAGCTTTGTGTTTCTCTCATCTCTGAAGCATGAAACGGGTTAACGGTTAAAGATTTAAACTGCCGAAATAAAACAGTCCAGCCGTTCCAGTGCATCAAGCAGGCACACATGCCAATTAAAAGTGATACATTAAACAGATTGGCACAGAGCCTGCCCTCTACACACTGGAAGGAGAAGACATAAAACCGCACCATTCATCCACAGTGACATCTTTTCTGTTGACTGAACGCTGTCAGAATTGTGTTGTTTTCTTGCCATTCCATCTGGGCTCTCGTAGATTTCGCTACCGTTCCTGCTAAGGTGCTATAGCCAGATGTTTCTCATCCTCTGGATTAACAATGCAAATGTATTCTTGACAGCGTTTAATTGTTAGAGTGATGGACAGCTGATGTGCTGTTATGTTGTGGTAACGAAAGAGACGGTCTAATCCCATGAGACATGTCAGCATTGCTGATAGAAGTACACAACAAGAGCAAATTGGTAGATATGGATCACTGGGGAAAATAACCGTATTTTTTATCAATTCCAGATGCAGCATGTACACATCTGGCTGCACGGGGGGTGGAGGGTAGACCGAACATCATGATCTATTGGATCATTTAGGGAGAGAAGGTTCGCATGCAGTGTTTATGGTACTGACTTTGCATTTAGCGTACTGATCTTTTACATCATTAATCAATCAATTTGGCTTGTCTTGAGCGTGTCATGTTTTCACTTTGTCAATTGGTTTACGTTGTACATGTTAATGTGGTCCTAAAGCTTCATACGTAAAAACCTACTTAGTAAGGTTAATGGTAGAAACAATCTGATCAAAAAACACAACTTTCATAGAATAGAAACTAAACAAGCCTAATCTTTTACAAATAGTTAAAAACGATATTTTTTATATTTGTTAAAAAAAAAAAACCTTAACCACCAGTTAATGATAAAACCAATCTTTCAGATAATAGAAAGGTTCTTGGGCACAGGTAAGTGCAGTTTTCCCCACTCTATACAGGGAAGAGCAGTCGAAAAGTATGTAAAGCATCCGTGTGCCAGCTGTACTGTGTATCACGTGTAAAGTAACCGAGGAAGAGTCAAGCGGTACCAGTGTTTATCATGTAAAACTTCCTTGACATCTTTATATAGCCCCTACAGGCACACAGCCCCTACAGGCACACAGACTGATATAAAGACAAATTAATCTTATTAGGTTTGTGGATTAGTTGGAGAAATTGTCCTGTTTCTAACCATTTTTACACTGTATAATGATTGACCCAAAATATTGAGCCTTAAACTAGTCAGAGCCTCAGATTAGCATTAGTGATGGAGACATATTGTGTCTTCTTTTATAGTTCTGCACCCAGAGAGATCATTTACAAGATTATATAAAGGGGTGATTTTTTTGATAAATTTCAAGTTTTAGATCACAATAGCTGAATTGAAAAAAAACAAATCTCTATATCTATGTTTTCAGTTCTGCTGTTTTGCCTTACACGGGTTAATTCACTACACATCACATTTTTTTCTCTGTTTACAATTACCGGATTTTGTAACTTCAATCCTTAGAGCACGTGAAGTTTGGACCGAATTCGAAAATCCAAGCCCAGATTTTAAAAAGCTCCAAAATATTTGCCCAATAAAAATAAAAACAGATTCACAAACAAATTTCCAGAAAATATTAAGATCAGGCGGTAATAAAATAAATCCATCTTCACCCATGGAGGGCTCCACGCAGGCTGAGCTCTGATATTTATGGCACAGCGAGGGCAATTCCACGGTATGCGATATACGCAAGAGCGCTCTGGCAGCCACGTCTCGAGAGAAGTGAGATTTAATTATTGTATTTGTAATTGGATCCTCCGTTACCTTGAAGTACTTGAAGAAGACTGGAATGGGATCTATTTTGGGGAAGCAGTTACACAGGGGCCATTCAGACTACTTTTACCCTGGGTTTGGGGTTGCCATTGTTAAAAAAAATTTGATACCATTATTTTAAAAGGAAATGTTTATTTTCAGACTCATGATGACTCTCCATTACCCTCTGTTTGTAAAACTGGGAAATGCATTGTTTGCATAATCACAATATGCAAATTAGGATATTGCAAAAAAAAAAAAACACTGACTAGTTGCATCTATATATCTCTGTTTTTCCATAGTTCTAAGTTGTGATTATCTTATATATTTGAGGAATTATTATGTTGCTTATCTTTCACATTATGTATGTTTATTTATATTTTTATGATTTCACCACATGTTTACAGACTAGTCCAGGTATAGGCAACCTTCGGCACTCCAGATGTTGTGGACTACACCCTCCTTAATGCTCTTGCACCTATAATGCTGGCAAAGAATCATGGGAGGTGTAGTCCACAACATCTGGAGTGCCGAAGGTTGCCTATCCTTGGACTAGTTGTTCAATATCAACTATAGCGTGTTAGTTCCTTTTGGAATTGTGTGTCCTGGTTTATTTGAGGATCGCAGTAAAAGAATCTTTGGACCTGTTGGCCTGCTGCTTGGTCCCTGGATCATCCCTAGGGAAGTCAAAAGAGCTAGGGCTGAGAGCCACAAGTGCCTTAGTAAAGACAGTAGATGGTCACAGCACAGGCAGAAGTGTGGATACCTGCCTGAAAGGAGAGAGCTGCAGATTGGTTGGGTGGAAGAGGTCCTGAGAGACCCTAGTCAAGCTTCGGCGACTGGGTCTGAAGGTTTATAGAGTCCACTGTAGCAGTGAGGAAGCAAACTTGGTGGAGGTACTCTGTCACAGTATGGGAGCTCCGTCGCAGTATTATTATTATTATTATTATTATTGTATTATCACTGTATTATTACAGCTCGGTGTATTATTACAGCTCATTGTATTATTACAGCTCAGTGTATTATTACAGCTTATTGTATTGTTACAGCTTGGTGTATTATTACAGCTCATTGTATTATTAAAGCTCATTGTTTTATTAAAGCTCAGTATATTATTACAGCTTGGTGTATTATTACAGCTCAGTGTATTATTACAGCTCAGTGTATTATTACAGCTTATTGTATTGTTACAGCTTATTACAGCTCATTGTATTATTACAGCTTGGTGTATTATTACAGCTCATTGTATTATTAAAGCTCATTGTTTTACTAAAGCTCAGTATATTATTACAGCTTGGTGTATTATTACAGCTCAGTGTATTACAGCTTATTGTTTCATTAAAGCTCAGTGTATTATTACAGCTCAGTGTATTATTGCAGCTTATTGTAATATTACAGCTCAGAATATTATTACAGCATATTGTATTATTACAGCTCAGTGTATTATTACAGCTCAGTGTATTATTACAGCTTATTGTATTGTTACAGCTTATTGTATTATTACAGCTCAGTGTATTATTACAGCTTATTGTATTGTTACAGCTTATTACAGCTCATTGTATTATTACAGCTTGGTGTATTATTACAGCTCAGTGAATTACAGCTTATTGTTTCATTAAAGCTCAGTGTATTATTACAGCTCAGTGTATTATTGCAGCTTATTGTAATATTACAGCTCAGAATATTATTACACCATATTGTATTATTACAGTTCGGTGTATTATTACAGCTCAGTGTATTATTACAGCTTATTGTATTGTTACAGCTTATTACAGCTCATTGTATTATTACAGCTTGGTGTATTATTACAGCTCAGTGTATTACAGCTTATTGTTTCATTAAAGCTCAGTGTATTATTACAGCTTATTGTTTTATAAAACCTCAGTGTATTATTACAGCTCAGTGTATTATTACAGCTTATTGTAATATTACAGCTCAGAATTTTATTACAGCATATTGTATTATTACAGCTCAGTGTATTATTACAGTTCGGTGTATTATTACAGCACATTATATTATTACAGCTCGGTGTATTAGTACAGCTTATTGTATTATTTCAGCTTATTGTAAAGGATATGCCACATTTTATGTGTCAAATGTTTCTCAAGTGATTCACCCCAACACATAGATAAGCACCTTAGCTGCGTCCATTGTAAGGAAGGGGCGGATGTGAGCTATTGTTTCCCAAGTTAAAAATCGAATGCTCCAAAAATGTTTTCTGAGTAAAATACCATGTAAAACCTGGAGTACAGTAACAGCAGGATAACTAACCTATCAAATCAAACTCGTTACGTGTAACTAATCTATCAAATCAAGCTTGTTACGTGTAACTAACCTATCAAATCAAACTCATTCCGTGTAACTAACCTATCAAATCAAACTTGTTCCGTGTAACTAACCTATCAAATCAAACTCGTTCCGTGTAACTAACCTATCAAATCAAACTTGTTCCGTGTAACTAACCTATCAAATCAAACTCGTTCCGTGTAACTAACCTATCAAATCAAACTCGTTCCGTGTAACTAACCTATCAAATCAAACTTGTTCCGTGTAACTAACCTATCAAATCAAACTTGTTCCATGTAACTAACCTATCAAATCAAGCTCGTTACGTGTAACTAGCCTATCAAATCAAACTCGTTACCTGTAACTAACCTATAAAATCAAGCTCGTTCCGTGTAACTAACCTATCAAATCAAACTTGTTACGTGTAACTAACCTATCAAATCAAACTTGTTACGTGTAACTAACCTATCAAATCAAGCTCGTTACGTGTAACTAACCTATCAAATCAAACTCGTTACGTGTAACTAACCTATCAAATCAAACTCGTTACGTGTAACTAACCTATCAAATCAAGCTCGTTACGTGTAACTAACCTATCAAATCAAACTCGTTACGTGTAACTAACCTATCAAATCAAGCTCGTTACGTGTAACTAACCTATCAAATCAAGCTTGTTACGTGTAACTAACCTATCAAATCAAACTCGTTATGTGTAACTAACCTATCAAATCAAACTCGTTGCGTGTAACTAACCTATCAAATCAAACTCGTTCCGTGTAACTAACCTATCAAATCAAACTCGTTCCGTGTAACTAACCTATCAAATCAAACTCGTTACCTGTAACTAACCTATCAAATCAAGCTTGTTCTGTGTAACTAACCTATCAAATCAAACTCGTTACGTGTAACTAACCTATCAAATCAAGCTCGTTACGTGTAACTAACCTATCAAATCAAGCTCGTTACGTGTAACTAACCTATCAAATCAAGCTTGTTCTGTGTAACTAACCTATCAAATCAAGCTTGTTACGTGTAACTAACCTATCAAATCAAGCTTGTTACGTGTAACTAACCTATCAAATCAAGCTCGTTACGTGTAACTAACCTATCAAATCAAGCTTGTTCCGTGTAACTAACCTATCAAATCAAACTCGTTCCGTTTAACTAACCTATAAAATCAAACTCGTTACGTGTAACTAACCTATAAAATCAAACTCGTTACGTGTAATTAACCTATCAAATCAAACTCGTTACGTGTAACTAACCTATCAAATCAAACTTGTTACGTGTAACTAACCTATCAAATCAAGCTTGTTATGTGTAACTAACCTATCAAATCAAACTCATTCCGTGTAACTAACCTATCAAATCAAACTCGTTACGTGTAACTAACCTATCAAATCAAACTCGTTACGTGTAACTAACCTATCAAATCAAGCTTGTTACGTGTAACTAACCTATCAAATCAAACTCATTCCGTGTAACTAACCTATCAAATCAAACTCGTTACGTGTAACTAACCTATCAAATCAAGCTCGTTACATGTAACTAACCTATCAAATCAAACTTGTTACGTGTAACTAGCCTATCAAATCAAGCTTGTTCTGTGTAACTAACCTATCAAATCAAGCTCGTTACGTGTAACTAACCTATCAAATCAAACTCGTTACGTGTAACTAACCTATCAAATCAAGCTCGTTACGTGTTTTCCTCTTGCTGTATTCTTGGAATTCATTTCATATTTTATATTTTCTGTGTATTCCCCTGATTGCATCTACCCTACTTTTCATCCGTGTTTGGCTGGGGAATAGGTGGATTCCATGGACCCAGGAATTAAAAAAAAAAAAAAAGGAAACCAGAACCGGTCAGTCAAATCTTGGGTCCTGGATACCCATAGCTTTTTTTATTTTGAAGAAAGTCTGAAATGATTCACTATTCAGGCTGTGCCCTCTTTGCCGTGTCTCATATCTGCAAGACATTGCGGTGTGTAACCTTTTGCAGGAGGTAGGTAGATTATATCAGGAAAACTGTTTGTATATACTTTGTTCTTTACTAGAAATGCATGTTCTGGGTGTGCCTCCACTACACATTGTTTAGACTTGGCTTTCAGACCAGATTCCTATTGGGCTAAGCACCTCACCCATCCACTATGGATGCCCCTTTGGAGGCGACCACAGGAAAGCATACATTGAGGAGTTTCTGGAAGTGGTTTAAACTGTAAGTATTGCAAATGAACATGTAAATCCCCCGTGTTGGAATTAGTGTAGGACCCACTGATATTGGGGTACTTTGACACAGTGGTGGGCCTAACACAATATGGCCGTATGGTGTAACTAAATCTGCATGTCCGTTTGCTAAGATGGGTGATTTTGAGTAGCCTTGAAGAATATATTTTGTTCTTGTGTGTGCGCTGTTCCTTTAGCTGTATTTAGTAGGTCAATTACATCAGCTTAACTGTTCCTAAACGTGTTGGGTCCCCTTTATTTGTTCCAATATTTATACCGAATGGTGGGCCTCACGGGCCATGTTTGACCTGCTCTTCAGACTGTTGGTAAATATTCTTGATATGGCTGTTGATCCAAACTTTACTCTTGATCTCTTCTCTTGTTTACAGACCCCACCGACGCACCCTCCTTGCTGTCTGTCCTAGAACACAAAATGGTTCCAAATGATGGTAATGGAATGCAGTGACTGCGTGGGGATTTGCCTGATTAATTATCAATGCAAGCAGTGCGATCAGTCTGCAGCATAATCACTTCATTTGCAGCCATATACCTTAACCTATTCAGCTCAGTCTGATATTCAAATAGTTCCGATAGATGCATAGATCTGCATAACTGTGCGTAATTTTACATCTATAATTAGGATTTGCCCATTTGATTTCTAACAAATTCCTCTGTATGTATGACCTCTCCTCATTCTAGTCAGTGTGATCTCTTCCTAAAACTGGCTTAACCTGTTTGGATGTAACTTTAACTGCTTCCTACTCAAGCTGGCAGTGACACTCAATAGGTTTCAATGCGAGACACAAGGTTCATACTATAGAATACGGCCAACTGACCTATAAACTAAGGATAGTAACAATCCATTAATGACGAGTGTAAGCCCCATTAACCTGTTACGCGTGTGTCCCCAAATGGACCAGCAGTCAGGGAATGCAAATATAAAGAAAAATAGCTGGAAATCGGCACTGGAGGAGTTTTTCTTTCCTTCCCTTATTCCAAGGTTATTAAATAAACCGCTTAGTCCACTCCTGGGGTCCATCTGAGGATCATTAAAGCAGCACTGTCATGCTTCTTTAATCGATTCCTCTTCTCTCCCTCTGTCAGGATCTGTTCTTCATTTCTTCCTGTCTGCTCTAGTTTTCCTTAAAACATAAAACAAAATAGGGACTACTTTCGACTACCTACGCCTTACCAGATATGACCAGCAGAGGAGCAAAGTGTGCTTCGTTTCCAGTAATCAAAGCAATTTTCCCACAATTCTCACCTTTGATCCGTGATCTCACGATGCTTCCTGTCAGTATTCCTGAATGTCCTGTCACTTAGACAAAACGCCGGTGAAACTACCGAATTTCTTCCTTACAGAATGAGAACAGTTTGTACATTCAAGTTCAGACGCAATTCGGGACTTTGTTCGGATCGGAATTTCATTTGAATTAATGAAACTCCGATCCTATTCATGCCACGGCTGCATCTTTCAGCCGCTTAGTAGATAACTCCCTAATTATCACGTTATCAGGGAGCTATTTACCTAAAGATGACTTAGTATTAGTAAAATCTGCCCCTACTCGCTATACCGTGAGTAGTGGCATGTCTAGTAAACAGTGAGCAGCCACCTATTGCTGCCACCCCTGAGCAGCGGGTGCGGGCCCTAAATAACAATAAGAGGGGGGGGACCTAACCAAATCCTAGATTTGTTATGAGTCAAATTACACATGGGAAAATTCCAAAGAACTTTCCCACGCTGTGTAAAATGACACAGAGCACTATTTGGTTTCCCCCTCCCCCCCCCCTTAATCAGAGTGCTCTGTGTAATTTTACACAGTGTGGGAAAGTTCTTTGGAATTTTCCCATGCTGTGTAATTTGACTCATAACTCTCTGATTTGTTGTTTTATAGCAACCAATCAGAGTGTTGTTATGAGTCAAATTACACAGCATGAGAGAATTCCAAAGAACTTTTCCACGCTGTGTAAAATGACACAGAGCACTCTGATTGGTTGGATTTCAAGCTAACCAATCAGAGTGCTGTGACAGGTTAATTTAGAGACTTACCTGTCAGTCTCTTCATTTACCTGTTTGAGCACTCTGAGCCTAATTGCAGGGCATGGAAAGGCTTTATAAGCCTTCCCCCGCCCTGCAGAGCTCATTCTGCACCGTGCCCTCCATGGGTGAAGATGGATTATCTTTTTAGCGTTGGGTTGGTTTTTTTCTTCTTATTTTTTTTTGCGCTCTGTTTTTTTTATTTTATTTTAAAAGTGCGACGGGTATTATGGACTTTTATTTGCCCTTTTTTGGGGCTGAAAAAAAGATTTTAGAAAAAAGAAGACATCAAATGGTAAGTTATTTTTATTTACAGAGATTTAGTTTTATTGTTCCCCCCTCACTATTTTTAGGGTAGTAGTAGCAGAATGTACTAATTCTAAATAATCTTTACTTGGTATTAGTAAATTTGTCTGAAAGACCAATTTAGGTCTTTCAGCCTTTTGGTAGATAGCTCTCTGATACCGTGGGAATTAGGGAGCTATCTACTGAGCGGCTGCAAAATGCAACAGTGACACGAATTAGGAGCGGAGTTTCATTCAAAGTCCCAAATTGCATCCTAACATGAATGAACAAACTGTTCTCAATCTGTTGGGACGCAATTCGTCAGTTTCAACAGCGTTCTGTCTAAGTGACACGACGATCGGGAATACTGACAGGAAGCATTGCAAAATCCCGGATCAAAGGTGAGAATTGTGGGGAAATAGCTCTGATCACTGGAAATGAAGCACACTTTGCTCCTCTGCTGGTCAGAGATGGTCAGGCGTAGGAATCCTCCATAAGACAAAGTAGTCCCTAGACTAGAGCAGACAGGAAGAAATGAAGAACAGATCCTGACAGAGGGAGAGAAGAGGAATCGATTAAAGAAAGGTAAGTTCAGCATGACAGTGCCGCTTTAAGGGTATACATCGTTTTTCCTGGCAGCACTCCACGCTTCTTCTAACTAAGTTTAGGGTGCCATCTGGGGGATAAAGAGATAGACACTGAAGGCAGTCTTTGGGGGTAAATTTGAGAACAGTTTCACCCCATAAGGTAAGAGAGTGCCATAATTTAGATACAATTGTTATGGTGGCTGGAGAGTTACTTTAAAGCCACACTAATATGTCCTAAACACCTTCTCTACATATGGTTTATACCATATAACTGCACTGTACATTGACGCCCTCTCTATACCTGACTGAAATATCAGATATGGAACTCAGCGTAGGAGAAGAGCACTATGTAAAAACAATTATAAAAACAAAAATGCATACATATTTCTGTAGGTTTTTAAGACTCTAATATTTCCACAGAAGACATTCTGCTAGTCCCCTCTTAAACTGTATCCAACCCCCTCCCCATCCCACCACCCTGTGACTTTGGGTGGAGCAAAGAATTGCCTCTGCTCACCCTTACCACCTGTCTGTCACGTATTCATCCGCACATAAAAATGTGGTTAATGACATTTACAGTTCTGACAGGAAAAGTTTTGCCGATCAACATGACTGTCCTGACAGGAAAAGTTTTTGCAATTCTTTATTTTTGCGTGCAAGGTTAGTTACATAACTACCCGTATGGCCACAACAGCCTTCCGGGTTTTCAAAACGTTTCATGACATCACAACGTAGTTTAGGCATACATAGCAGTCAGTCGATTCTAGTCTGTGGTGTCAGCTAGTTCTGCACATTTTTAAAATAATTTGTGGATCAGTTGGTGTCGAACTGAGGCAACATTGGAGTAATTTTTGAGGTGTGTGTCTTTTTTTTTTTTTTCCCTCCAGTGCTAGGATTGTATTGGTGTGGGGGGGTAAATACCCCAAGGGTTGTCTGTTTGGGGTTGGTTGCGTGTTCGTGCCCCCTTATATGTTCCTGGAAGGGGTTATTGTGTGTACGAATGGTTGTCCTCAGTGATGTGCGTGTCCACAGGTGAGTACTATGAAGTCCGCGTATGTCAGCGTGTGTCTGTTTGTGTATAGGTATACATGTATATAGGGGTTGTCGCTCTTTGAGCCTATGTGTGCCTCAGCGATCGTCCAGTGGGTTGGGAATTGACTCCTTACCGAGGGGGTCACGGAGGGGGTGGGAGGAGGTGTGTTCTCCCTGGAGCTTTTTCAGGGTAGGTCTTGTCTGATGTTATGTCGGCAGCAGTTATAGTGTAGCGTATAGTTAGTCGTATAGGTGCATATGTTACAGTAAAACATTGAGATAATTAAACAGTGAAAACAACATAAGAAACTAAAGGTAAAACAGAAGGCGAGGCCGGAACCGGTTAACGCATTGTATGCGTGTTGGCTACTATTTTTACAGTTCAGGTCGGTTCTCTCCGGTGTTCTCTATTCCTGGGGATGAATGGAGTCGTTCTGTCAGGGTCCCAGGTGTGCGAAGATGTGGGGTTTTCCTGTGCTGCGGATCCGGCATGAATCCCCACTGCGCGTAGGAACTGTTCTGCCTCCTGTAGTGAGGATAGGTTGTGTGTGGTACCGTTTTTGGTAACAGTCAGAGTCCTTGGTAGAGTCCATTTGTACTCAATTTTAGCTTCACGCAGACTGCTTGTCACTCGTGCTTGTTAAGTCCTGATAGAAGGTAATGTGGGATGATTCAAATGCAAGTGGTGTCCTTCCTCGGACTGCTGTTAGGATCTTGATTTTGTCTGCTACTGAGTGACACCGGATGATGACATCTTGTGGAGCTGTGGCTGGAGCTTGTCTTGCTTTTTTGATCCTAAAAAAGCCATCTAGTGTGAATTTTTTGGCTTGGGCGTGCGGTAGGAGCGTGGCTATGAGACGTCTGAGGTAGTGGGTTAGTTCTGTGGAGTCCACGCTATCCGGTATCCCCCTCAGTTTTAAGTTAGTGCGTCTGTTGCGGTCCTCTGCTAGGTCCATTCTCGTAGTGAGGTTGGATTGGGATGTCTGCATGAGTATTATTTGTCTGACAGGAAAAGTTGTGCCAAGCAGCAATTATGCAAGCCTGGTAATTACTTTTGGGGTCAAAGTCCGGTTACAGCTAATAAGATCCACGACAGGGGTATTTAATTTTCCTCTTGCTCATTACCCTGTTGTGGTTTCATGCCTATGGTTATCCGAGAGTGCGTTCCTGATCTTGATTTTCTGGTATTTGACTTCGTTTTGACTTCCCTGATATCTGGTATCCTTGACTTTTGGCTTTCCCTCATTTTTCCCTCATTCTGTGTCCCTGACCTCGGCAAGTATTTTGACTATTCTTGGAGACGTTAAGTCCGGCCATTCTAAGGTCCGGTTTGACGTTATCCTTAGTCCTAGGTGTGACACAGTACTGCGTGCTGGATAGACTTGTAATCCTGACACTGTCCTGTGGGGACAGAGGCTTCCTAATGCATCATTAAAGGTGTAAAATAGAGGAGTCCCACATCCTAATAAGGCCTATTCCACTGGTTTAGTCTGTACAATCTATATTCTCTAGATTTTTCCTTCTCTGGATATTTCTGTGCTGGCATTAGCTAAAAGCATTATTTTTTAAGGGAAAATAGTTGTACTCTTCTTCTTGTGAATATTCGCTGGTTCAGTTTCCACTATCCCACCAGTGCACAGTACAATTATATCACGGAGTAGAAATAAAAAGCTATTGATCAAATAAGTTACATGGTCAAATAGACTGGAAGATAAAAAAAATTCCATCAGTGGCCACATATCATGAACTCTACGGCTCTGGTGACTAGGGGGAGGAAACGGTTTCGTGGCTCCAAAATGAACCAACAAACTGTTATTTATGATAATGTTGGCCTTATAAGGATACACCAGTCTTGATTTCTAATGCATAATATACGTTAAGATAAGAAGTAAAAGGTATAAATGTATTATGAAATATAACAGAAAATGCTTACATTTAAAGTACCTGAATTTGCTGTAAACGATATTCCTTTTCAACTTTTACAGCAAGCTCTCGTCAAACCAGCAAGTGACTCAACCAATAATGATGGTCCATTTGTTTTCTTTATTGGTGAGGTTATGGCAGTATTTCTGCGACCCCTTTACTACCAAAAACGTAATGAATGGAAAAATAAGCCACAGATGCACTAGGATGCACTAGCACATAACATAAAAGATCCATATTTTTGTACAGATTGTTCAGACAATGTAAAAAAAAAATTATATAAATTAACACAATTTTCTATTTTTCACTTTTCACATACCTTAGCAAAAATAGTTTTTATTTCTCAGATATAGTAGGTGTGACATAAATAGCTATATCAAAAGGGCAAATACATTTACTTTAAGGTATTAGTGAGGACCATGAAGTCATTACTATCTTTACAACTCACTAAAATGGCAAAAGATGTAAAAAGAATGTCTGAATTTGAGCATAATGCCCACATACAGTAAAGTCATATATTTCTAAAATAAGATAATTTAATATTGCTGCAGCAATCTTTATCACGTTCTGGACTGCTAATGAAATGCTAACATTGGAATGGTAGAGTCTATTCACTCCTCCAACCTATCTGACTGTTGGAATGGTATGACCCATTAAAACTTCCTATACTGTTTGGAAACAGGGGGTGAGCTGATATTTCCAGTAAACTTAAATACATTAAATCAGTGTCCTATGGCTTCTGACAGAGACATGTGTTCCTCTAAAGGCTATTAATCATTCCTAGAGCATAAATGAGGGTGAATATAGCTTTATGGGTTACATTTCATTTTACAAAGTACCTTAAAGTATAAGTTTATAATCGATTCTGGGAGTGAAGTGGTTAATGAACAGATCACCAGAGAGCTAATTGTATTAGCACAGCTTATTTGAACAATGTTATCATATCTCATTGAAAGTATGTTTTCATTCTTTTTCATTTCTAAAATATTTTATTAATTTAATTATTTTTTTAGCCCCCACCCCAATCTGTTTTTAAGCTTTATGATGTTGTTCCCATGACTGTATTGCACATTCACCGACTTGAATTATCATTGATTTCTATAGCAATACAACTGTATTCTCATCACAAGTAATTACCTACTGTATTCTATGTAAACATACCTAACAATCGGTAGCAGTAATATTCACAACACACGTTATGAGTTAGCTGAGCATCCTTCCTTTATCAGTTCCATGTGTTAATGTTTCTTCCTATTCTGAGATTTGCCTTTGTGTCTGAGTAGTGTACCCTGCACGGACTGACGTTCTTTGTTAAAGTAAAGACAAGAGAAAGACGCTAAATGAAGCACACCAACTGCCGGATTGTTGGAATAGAGAGAATGTTGGTGCTGAGCCCTTTACTCCATTGAGAAATAACCTCGTCTGTCCCTCTCTCATTATCACAATGTGCTGACATGTGCTTGACGGGTATAAAGAGATGCCCCTGGGGACCAGGCTGGGTGGAATATGAATTTTGTGTAACCCCATGCGTGCCCTTTCTCTGAGTCCTCCAGCTCGAATGTATTCACTATCCTGGGATCCAATCCATATCTCAGGGTGTGTACCTCTGTGATCACTCTGAAACATAGCTCCACATCAACCCAATCTGTATCCTGGATCCCCCTCCATCACAGCTGCTCCCTCCATCTGCCATCTGAACAGGACTCATTTTAAAGGGACAGTAAACACAAAATCTGTGCTGCTTAAAGGACCACGCTAGGCACCCAGACCACTTCAGCTTAATGAAGTGGTCTGGGTGCCAGGTCCAGCTAGGGTTTACCCATTTTTTAATAAACATAGCAGTTTCAGAGAAACTGCTATGTTTATTAATGGGTTAAGCCTTCCCCCTAATCCTCTAGTGGCTGTCTCATTGACAGCCACTAGAGGCGCTTGCGTGCTTCTCACTGTGATTTTCACAGTGAGAGCACGCCAGCGTCAATAGGAAAGCATTATGAATGCTTTCCTATGTGACCGGCTGAATGCGCGCGCAGCTCTTGCCGCGCGTGCGCATTCAGCCGACGGGGAGGAGAAGAGGAGGATCGGAGGAGGAGAGCTCTCTGCCCAGCGCTGGAAAAAGGTAAGTTTTTACCCCTTTCCCCCTTCCAGAGCCGGGCGGGAGGGGGACCCTGAGGGTGGGGGCACCCTCAGGGCACTATAGTGCCAGGAAAACGAGTATGTTTTCCTGGCACTATAGTGGTCCTTTAATATAAATTGTGGTCCGTGGTGGCCCAGCCTTGCAGTTGTTTTGGTTCTATTTTAATTGTGCAGGGCTGCTTGGGGGTTGGTATCCCAGGCGGCTTCTGAAAGCTGCGTTATACAATTTAGCTGGGAACATTGCTGCTCTCCTGGTGTTTCACATGCACAATTTATAAAATAGAAAAAGCAGAAGAAAAATCTCTTCTAAAGAATACCAAAGAGAAATACCTTGCAATACAAACACATACACTACATACATTCTAATATACAGACTCATACAAGACATACATTCTAATAAACAGAAACATACACTACATATATTCTAATAAACAGACACATACAATATATCCATTCTATTATAAAGACAGATACAAGACATACATTCTAATAAACATTCCATACATTCTAATATACAGACACATCCAATACATACATTCTAATAAACAGAATCACATACAATACATACATTATAATATACAGACACATACAAAGCGAAGAGCAGAATGTATAATAAAGTAAACTCACCAAGGAGACCGCAAACACCAGACACATGATTACTCATTCTACGCTGAAGGGCACTGTATCGTCTGTGCAGTTACACAGTTCCGTAGAGTGTTTATACGTATTATTAAATCATGGTATATTATGGTATAAATATGTCCGTCAGCTTTTTACATGGGAATAAAGAGTCATAACTGCTAATATGTATTCTCATATTGCACATACACCAAACATACCATGCACATACCATCACGCCATCAAGAACTATAACATTATACCTAAAATATCACACTTTTGCATTTTCTTTTCTAAATATATGAAAAATATTAAACTTTTAGATTTTTCAGGTGATCATTTAAAAAAAAAAAACAGTCTGTTCATGGGGCAGTAACTTTAATTCTTTTCTGTGAGGGGGGGTTAACTCTTCCACTGCCAAACATAAATTTTATTCACTCAGTAAGCACGGGTCAGCTCTGGTGCTAGTCAGGTTAATTTTGGCCTTGTAAAAGGATTGAATTCCCCGGCAGACTGGCTGTTGTGGTTCACATATGGCACGTAAATAGGGACATTTCCTCCCATGTATTTCACCATATGGTAGACATACACTGAGCACGTGTATTGAAACATATATTAAATATATTACAAATTTACGAGCTCTTTTTTCGGGTAGCAGCACTGTGACACAGCTTGCTCAATTTATTTAAGTACGGTGATAAAATATACAGCTGGTCCTCATTAATTCCATCTCTGGAGGGATCGGCAGCCCTGAAATATGCATCCCAGTGAATTAAAGGACAAGCATTACAAAGGGCACTGCAGAAGTTATAACACATGGGCCTTCTCTGTTTACATTTCAACAACAATTAGCACCACCGACAAACACACACAAACATATACACAGTCATAAACACACAGTCCTATCCAGACAAGGAAGTAGCCAAAACTTTTCAGCCAATCATGTCCTTCCTATTCATTCCATTAGGAGGTGAGACCATCCTTAAGAAGGATATTTAGTTCAGCTGATTCATTCATGAAAAGACATGAATAAAAAAGCTGTGCTGAGACTCATGGATTAAACGTACGGCTGAAACATTGCCAGGAACTGCGTGAAGCTATTGTGTCAGCATTAAACGTGTGCTAGGTGAAACACTTCAATTCAGCCAAATCAGTTCACCCAAAATGTACACATTTTTCGCACTGCAACAATTTCAATCAACAACAAATTCAGGTTTGGGCTTAAAAATGTAGTTTTGATTGTAAAATTTTGTGAAGCCATGGAAAGTTTTGGGGAGCCCAAAAAACCCAAAACCCCCCCCAAAAAGTGTCCCTTGAACCAAAAAATAACTCTCAAACCATAAATTAGTGACTCACAGTTAGTGTTAAAGGACCAATTTAGGCACCATAACAACATCATCAAAATTACGTTTTTCTGGTGCCAGGATGTCCCTGACCTTTAGGGATCAAAGTGTTCACAAATGATTTAACCCCAAAATCTGTGTTTTAGCATCGGTTTGCTCTGTTCACCTGTCCTATTGCTACCTGAGATTCTACATAATGGAAGGCTTGGAGAGGGGTGCTGCTAATTGGTTCAGAGCGGTCAGTAGCTCCCCATTCATAAAATGTTATGTGAGTATATATTTATATATGAGTTCTTTATATGTGAAAACCTGCCATAGTTTTTCTTGTCTATCTACACTGAATGTATGCTGCCTCTATGTTACAGATTATTTAGCCCTCCCAAACACGTTGCATTCCATAGAAGGGTTAACTTAGCTTCACCCTGGGAATAGCACTAATAATCTAGATTGATGGATAATTCCTTCAATCCTGATCCCTCTCTTAGGAGTTACTGACGATTGCCGTCTTTCTGACTTACCATGTACAGTTTCACCTAATTCGAATAAAATCCTGATTTTAAGGTTTAGTTTTATGTACGTCACAAGCTTTCCCTCCTCTTGTTTCCTTCAACATAACAGTTTTATTGCCAAAACAGATGGCATGGCTTACTTCGTCTCTGCAAGGTGAGCTCAACCTTTCCATGAGACTTGGCTGCTACGAGGGCAGAATGTGTCACAGCCATTGCATGGGACCCTATCAGAAGGTCAGGCAAAACATACCTTACAAGTTAGGAATCGATGAACTGGGAGTTAGCTACGAGTTCGAGGTTTCTCTTCCCTTCCAGGGAAAATTAAGAGGGAAAGTAGAATATACTGCACATAGCATTTACTGTTCTTACAGCTAGAAGCAATGAGTTAAATCGAAGGGAAAGCCTGGGTTTATTATACATATGAGAATAAATTACTTTAAATCCAACACAGTGTCGCACACCAGTGTTGGATTTAAAGTAACAATAATGCTTTACTTCAACTTCAGAGTCTGTAAGCGGCACAGAGAGGAAGACTTCTGCCTACGTATGGCCCAATCTATAGTCTGTTTATAATACTCATTGAAAGAATACTGCACCATGTTATTAAGAGGGGGCTGCCCTTGATTTAATCTTATGTGTCTATCTTCTGGCCGTAGACAAAAAGCTAATTTCTACTTAGAATACAACACCTGACTGTTTTCTCAATGGAAAGCAGAGTAAATGTATTTTAATATATTGAGTCATAGTTCCTTTCTTCGACTTGCTTCCTGCATTCCTTGATAGAGTGCTAGCTCAGATGGTCAGTACATGTCTTTCAGGTTTGGATCTCGATGTGACATTATATATTGGAACATTGCCAGTAAAATGTATCTAGAGTTCCTCCCAACGTTGCCCTTAAAACCTACATCTCAGTGTTTACATTTACCCATTAACAATTTCATGGCAAATAGTTTCTTCAACTCCTGGTATGAGCTAAACCACAAACAAACATTGAGCTTGTGCCCAGTATCATGTTACCTTTGTTAGTTTTATAATTTCTAAATCCCAACCCATGCAAATTCCTGATTTTCCATCGGATTAGAGAATCAAATGCAGCTCTTGCACAATGTCAGGAATTAAACAGATTTTCTGCACACAGAAGGCCTGAGACGGACAAGGAAAGACAGCAGATTTATGGAGGACACCAAACATGTAAAGTATGAGAATGTGGAGAGGGTTTGTCCAGGAAACATTTCCGTTGCTTTCGAAGAAGTTGATATTAATTAAAGCCTTATTTATCAAAACGTGAGCAATTCTAATGCATTTAGTCAATATGTCTTACTTAAAGTGAAACACAAATCCCTATATTGTGTTTCCTAAAGAGACATGGCTAGAAGGAACTGCGTTACAGGTTGTGGGTGGCCAGGGTCCATTATTTTTTGATAAACTAGTAAAAATGGTTTAACATTGAATGGAGAGACATTGCCAGAGGACTCCGGGCACCATAACCACTTAAGTAAGATGTAATGGTTAAAGTGCCTCCAGTGCAGCTTAACCAGCTTTTTATTTGTTTTTATGTTACCTAAGTGAGCTGGGTGTGTTGTGCAGTGCGGGCATGTTGATACATTATATTTCAATGTCTTTCTTATATTTACCATGACAATGTAACAATCTTCAACCTATCGTTCCTGTAAGTTTTCTTGTAATTGTCTTATAGTTACATCCCCCTCTCATAATATTGTAAAGTGCTACGGAATCTGTTGGCGCTATATTAATGGCGATAACAATAATAATAATAAGAAGAAGAATTATACATTAAAAAATAAAGCTGTATCGCACACAAAGATAGAATAATCTGGATACAGTAGATGCATTATATGCAGTTGGAGAAGCTGTTACTGAGTATGAAGCCTTTCCCCTCTCTGTACTTTCACTCCAAAGTAATACGTTTCAGCCTCTCTGTAAGTAGTTTCTGCTTCTTTCCTGTAAATCTGCAACATGGGATCCAGGTATTTGTGTAAAAATAAGATTCATCTGGGACACATGAGGGAAATTATTGGTGATTGCTACTTCTTGTAACCTACCTACCTACCTACCTTCTTCCTTCTCCTTAACCCTTTCCAGCTTCTCTTACACACTTTCCTTTCTTCATTTCTTTTATTCTCTCCTCTTGTTCCTTTCTTTCCTTCATTCTATTCCTTCCATTCATCCCTTCATCCCACTGGTTCCCTTTCTCAGTTCCCTTTAGAGGGGCACTCTGATGTTAAAAATACATTTACAGTCATGGGAAAAAGAAAGTACACCCTCTTTGAATTCTATGATTTTACATGTCAGGACATAATAACAACCGTCTGCTTCTTAGCAGGCCTTAAAATTAGGTAAATACAACTTCAGCTGAACAGCCACACATGCCATATTATACCGTGTCATGATTTATAGAACAAAAATAAAGCCAAAATGGAGCAGCCAAGTGGGAAAAGTTCAGCAAAAACAGATGTGAGGAAGGCTGAACTTGATGGACATATGTCTCTTTTCATGTAACTATGTAACTAAGTCCACCTTATAATTCAATAGCTCGTAGCACCACCTTTAGCAGCAATAACTTGAAGTGATCATTTTCTCTATGACTTTATTTTCTGATATGTAAATCTGTAAAATTAAGAGCATGTACATTCTTTTTCCCATGACTGTATGTATATATAACATTAGCGTTTTGCTTTGTTTTTTAGATTTACTTTGTTATAAAAAGGTTTTCTTTAAAAAACTTTAAATGTTCTTGTTATAACAGCACCGGAACAGGCTTATCTAGCCAGCCTCTCCTCCTACAAAGAGATTATTAACTCCGATGGTCTCTAGTCCAATCCAATGAATCTCATAGAGAAGTACCGGAGATGTTTGGTGCTATGGAAGTCAGATTGTTTCCATCGTGAAGTACTGGTTACAATTTGATTTTCCAAGGATCTCATGAGGAAGCGCCTCATTATCTGACATAGATGTTATTCTGAAAAGGGGATCTTCTACGTTTCCAGGCAAAGAGTCAGGGTCTACCCACCAAAGCGCTATATTGAGATGTAGTGGTTGTGGTGCTTAAACAGTCCATTCTATGTTACCTTTATATAATAAAATCACTAATAAATGGTCAGATTCAGAAATCGTCACACGTGCTGCCTATTTGTGATTAAAACAGGGTGTAAACAGGGTGCATCGAGCACTTTGTTCCTTATTCTTGCTAGTTCCAGTCACTACCATTATTTACAGATTTAATTGTATTTAGCTATTTCCCATTCAACCCCGACAATGTATGTTTTACTAAGCCCACAGATATCTGGGTGTGCTGTCACTAACTAGGAGGATAATGTTTTGTTATTGGTAGAGGAGTACTGACTTCTCCAGTTTCAATTTCAATATAACACAGTCACGGGGATAAAGCAATTGTAAAACTTCAGTAAGCAGAGCCTTCTGGCATCAGCCCCAGCAGTTCTGACAAAATAACATAAAGTGTGAGCACAGAGCCATGGAAAGGACACAGTATCAACTCAGCTGTCGAGCAACTCTCTCTCTCTCTGTCTGTCTGTCTGTCCATCTATTTAGGCGGCCACCGAAATCGCCTTAAGGCATCGGGAGGGGGCCTGGCAGCTTGCCCTGTGTGTCACTGGGTGCGAGGCCCATTCAGTCTGCCCAGAGAGCCATCTTTCATTCTGCAGCTCTGCCGGATGTGAGCTGAAGACTGAAGTGTCTCGCGATCCCCAGCCAATCAGAGCATTGCAGCGGGTTCCACAGTAACGCTCTGACTTCTGGAGATCACGAGAATCCTATCACGTGGTCTGCAGCTCACACCCGGCAAAGCTGCAGCCCAGATAGGAAGGCCACTAGACCACCAGGGAGAATGACAGCCCATAGGACCACCAGGGAGCCAGGACACTGGACCACCAGGGAAATACACATATTTCTAATACCTCTCCTCTTTACCCCCTGTCACCCCCTCCTTCCCTCACTTTGCCCCATGTCACTCCCTCACCCCCTCACTCTGCCCCGTGTCAGCCCCCCACTCAGCCCCCTGTCACTCTCTCCCTGTCACTCTCTCACTCAGCCCCCTGTCACTCATTCCTTCCTTTTCTTTGCCCCCTGTCACCCCCTCACTCAGCCCCTTACTCTGCCCCCTGTCACTCCCTCCTACCCTCACTTTGCCCCCTGTCACTCCCTCACTCTGCCACCTGCCACCCTTCCACACTCTACAGCCCCCTTCACACTGTCAGCCCATTTTACACTCTGTCACCCCCTCCACGCACATACACTGTCAGTCGCTCCACGCATCCTGCATCACTCCCCACATACACTGTCATCACACTCCCACACACACTTTCGCCCCCTTATCCCTGCCATACTTACTTCAACCCATCCTAATACTGTGACACTAATTCCCTTCAACCAAACCGCACTCAACTCCCCTTGTTCTGCCACACTCACCCTATCACATTACCCCCTAATCCTCTTACACTCACCTTTTCTCTCACTGTCATGCTCACCACTCCTTTTTCCTGTCACACTTCCTCCTCCAACCATGCTACACTCACTTGAAACCCTGCTACACTCACCCCCTCACCATGCCACATTCATATCTAGTGATGTCGCGAACATGAAATTTTCGGTTCGCGAACGGCGAACGCGAATTTCGGGAAATTCGAACCGCCATCCTGGGGGGGGGGGACACATTTTTTTTTAGGGCCCCCACCCGCCGCTCAGGGGTGGGGGCCGGGGGGGAGGACCTTAGGTCCCCCCCCTTTTTAGTATTTAGGGCCTCCACACGCCGCTCAGGGGTGGGGGCCGGGGGGGAGGACCTTAGGTCCCCCCCCTTTTTACTATTTAGGGCCCCCACCCGCCGCTCAGGGGTGGGGGCCAGGGGGGAGGACCTTAGATCCCCCCCATTGTGATTTATTTGCCCCCACCCACCGCTCAGGGGTGGGGGCCGGGGGGGAGGACATTAGGTCCCCCCCTTTTTAGTATTTAGGGCCCCCACCCGCCGCTCAGGGGTGGGGGCCTGGAGGGAGGACATTAGGTTCCCCCCCCTTTTTAGTATTTAGGGCCCCCACCCGCCGCTCAGGGTTGAGGCCAGGGGGGAGGACCTTAGGTCCCCCCCTTTTTAGTATTTAGGGCCCCCACCCGCCGCTCAGGGGTGGGGGCCAGGGGGGAGGACCTTAGGTCCCCCCCATTGTGATTTATTTGCCCCCACTCACCGCTCAGGGGTGGGGGCCGGGGGGAGGACATTAGGTCCCCCCCTTTTTAGTATTTAGGGCCCCCACCCGCCGCTCAGGGGTGGGGGCCAGGGGGGAGGACCTTAGGACCCCCCTTCTTAGTATTTAGGGCCCCCACCCACCACTCAGGGGTGGGGGCCGGGGGGGGGACAGAAGTTCCCCCCTATTGTTTTTTTTAGGGCCCCCACCCACCGCTCAGGGGTGGGGGCCGGGGGGAGGACAGTAGGTCCCCCCCCACATATCATTGAGTAAACTTTGACAACCCCCACCCCCGAGCGGCGGGTGGGGGGTTGTCAAAGTTTACTCAATGATATGGAATAGGGGGTGGACCGAACATCGCATATGTTCGCCCGCCGTGGCAAACGCGAACATGCGATGTTTGCCGGGAACTATTCGCCAGCGGACTGTTCGGGACATCTCTATTCATGTCAACTTGGGGCTGTACGGACAACACAATGAACTGGTAAAGCTACCAGACCGAGCTGGTAGCTTGACCAGTTCATTGTGTTGTCCGGACAGCCCCAAGTTGACACAAAAAGGGTCCAACAGTGTCTGCCGGAGCTGTAAGAAAGGGGGAGCAGTGTGAAGGAATAACCCATCACTTTTGGCTCCTTTCGTACAACGGATCTCTAGACTACCTCTCTGTATCCAAAACTGCAAGCCTGCCAATTAATATATCTACAGGTTCTTATAAACATGCTAATGGGCCTCATGTTTGAGTTTCGCTAAGGCCTCGCAAAGTCTAGAGCAGCCCCTTGCATAGGAGTGAGCCCATGCAATCCAACTGCTGGAGGCCAAACAAGTCACCTTTTCCCAGGAGCTCAGGTATACTCCCCTAGCGACCCACAAGGGGTACACCCCAGTCCAGTCCCCCTTGAGACAGCCCCCCTACCACATTCCTGAGGCAGTCCGGGAAGGAATACGGAAAGAGATAGCAGAAATGCTTAGATTAGTGGTCATTGAGCACTCTGAAAGTCATTGGGCTTGTAGTTCTAGTACCAAAACGGGATGGTACAACCCGTTTTTGTGTGGATTATAGGAGACTCAATGACAAAATAGTCACTGACGCCTACCCAATGCCACGAGTAGACAAATTGTTGGACTGGATAGCTAGAGGACGGTATCTGACCACTATAAAGTCTATTGGCAGATTCCCCTAACCGAGGAGGCCATACTCAAATGAGCCTTTGTCACCCCGTTCCGCCTATATCAGGTCAGGGTTATGCCGTTCAGGATGAAATATGCCCCTGTCACCTTCCAACGGATGGTGGACCGCCTCCTAGACAGTCTCCAGGATTATGCCTGAGCATTCCTGGATGACATTGCGATCTATAGCGACACCTGGGAGGCTCACCTAGACCATGTAGGGACAGTTTTAGACAGGATTAGGGTAGCCGGCTTAACTTTGAAGACAGACAAGTGTCACATTGGCATGGCAGAGGTGCAGTATCTGGGCCACCATGTAGGATGTGGTAAGCAATGGCCAGAGCCCACTAAGATCGAGGTCGTTGCTAACAGGCCCCCTCCCCGTACCAAGACGCAAGTCATGGCCTTCTTAGGGACAGCTGGCTTCTATAGACGCTTCACGCCTGTGTATAACACCATGGCCAAACCCCTGACAGACATGACTAAAAATAACTTACTGAGACAGGTACCAGAATGTGAGGCGGCTTTTCGATCCTTGAAACAGGCACTTGTGAACGCCTATTCTAGTTGCCCCAGATCCTAACAAATGCTTTATTGTCCACACAGATGCTTCAATGTTTGGACTGGGGACAGTTCTGAGCCAGGTCAGTGAGGACAGAGGCAAGCACCCAGTTGCCTATTTGAGCCGGAAGCTACTACCTCGGGAGGTCAGTTACGCGGCCATTGAAAAAGAGTGCTTAGCCCTAGTGTGGGCACTGAAGACATTAACTCCCTATCTCTATGGCAGTGCATTCACCCTCGTCACTGACCATAATCACCTAGCCTGGCTCAATCAGGTCACTGGAGATAATGCCTGTCTTCTAAAGGTGCAGTCTAGCCCTTTAACCCTACGACTTCACCATACATTCTGGCAAACAGAATGGGAACACGGATGGACTATCCCGCCAGACTGAGCTGGTAGCTTGACCAGTTCATTGTGTTGTCCGGACAGCCCCAAGTTGACACGACAAGGGTCCAACAGTGTCGGACCAGGAGCTGTGAGAAAGGGGGGAGCAGTGTGAAGGAATAACCCATCACTTTTGGCTCCTTTCGTATAATGGATCTCTATTTAATTTTGCTTTGTTTATTTTGTTCAGTTCCTGAACCAAGACCCACCCCAGAGACCCATTAGAACATGGAACGTTGGGTATCTTGCGTGAAAACCACAAAGGAAATAATTAATAGAAATGCTCCACTGGGTGGCCGCCATTTCATGCATGCGACAATGGATGGAAACCATTTTGTCTCCTGAATGCTGGCCATTTTGACCAGGCACTCCCGCGAACCCCGGTCACCACGGACCTACTGCCCGTTCCAGTTTCAGTTTTCTCCCACCATTAAGCCTTGGCTCATGTGTGGGGGCTTTTATGGGACATCAGCGATATTTTACCTTTGGGATTATATTTGTTCTTTTACTGGGAAAAGGGCATCCGTGGCGGTGATACTCTAGCACACCGTTACATAGCTAGTTTTCTATGTTTAATTGTATTTTCAAACCTCACAAACACATATTTATTAAGTATAGTTGATAGTATACTCCATCTGATAAAACAGTTCATAGTTCCAATTGAGCAATATTCTTTTTGTGCAATGTGGAGATTATTAATTAGTGAAGAATTATTACCCCCATACAGTCACAATGTTACTCGATGGCCAGAACTCTATCTTTTGCTACACTTGTGACCTCTCTGCATGTAGATTGTATAACCCACCTCCAAAGTACTATAGTCTGCTCCAGAACACCTCCCTTTCATATATCTGATATGGATACACAGACATTGTTCTCCGACAACAATACAAAAGGTTAATACTGGCTCTCACACAAACGTCTAATGTTGCCTGTCCTCATACTCCAAACATCTTCCAAATATCAGTTGTTTGTGTGTTTGTTAATAGAAATCAGACCGGTAGGTACCGGAGGGACAGGTGGAGGATTCTGCTTATCATCTACCATGAGACCAAACTCAGACATCTAATTAGAAGTTAAAAACAGGATTATATTGTGCTAAAATTTCAGACTATATTACCTGCTCTGCGATGCCTGTATTTTTCATTGTATTCTTTTTTTCGCTGTATCTTTTCCAGTCGACTTCTGTAATTAATACCATTGGGCCACTTATAGACAAAGCACTTAGCCCGTGGGCCAGGCTTCCTAGCCAACTACTAATTATATCAGGAGAAACTAATCTAGAGAACCTGCTGACTGACAGCTAAACCTATTCCCCTAATTGCTGACGGCGTGGAAGCCCACTGGGGAGAGTATTAGACAAAGGAGAGATGAGAACTGAGAAATGTAGGGCATGGAGGCAGACGTTAAAACTTCGCTATGAATCTCAGTAACTCACAGACCTAAAACCATAACTACAGCATACACAAATACATGACAGAATTCACAGAAATCACAGGAACTGGATCTCATATACCAACAGTCAGAATATAACAAATGGGATGGGGGGACACAACATGGATAGCAGGGGTGGAGGAAGGGAAAAGACACCATGAAAGTTATAAGAGACGGAAAGAACTAATAAAAAGACAAATAATATTCAATACACACTCCAAAAAAATCAGCTCACATTAGAAGAACCTGTATCCATTAAACCTTGTCTCACAATGGACTAAACCAGGGGTAGGCAACCTTTTAGCAGCACTGTGCCGCTATAGAATTATGAAGTCCCGTAGCTTGCCGGTCCAATTTTTTTTAAATGGAAGTGTGTATTGCCGTATTCTGCTTGTGTTATTTTTACTGTAATTGCTTTGTATCGTTGTATTTGTGCGTATATGAGCTATTATATTGTATATGTTCATTAGCAGTTTATGGTATTGTGTATGATACATATGAATGTGGGCTGTGTATGAGGGCTGCTTGTGGAATTGTGTGTGTGGATATGTCACATTGTGTGTTTGGTAGTGTGTGGGGCCTGTTTGGGGTATTGCATGTGAGAGGCTGCATGTGGGGTTGTGTGCATGTATGTGGATTGTTAGTGGTGTTGCGTTTAAGCGGATTGTGTGTATGTTTGTGTGTGGGCTGTCCGTATTATTTGTATGAGGGAAGGGGGTTATTCTGCATTTCTGTGTATATCTAGCAGTGTGGGTGGCTTCCCTGGGTTCCAGTGGGGACCAGGCCAGCCAGATACAGGTCAAGGACAGGAGCTGCAACAGCATCTGCGAGCTGCTCTACTACAGTGTGGATTCCCATTCACAAGTGCTGGAATGAAGTGCTCTGAGATCAATTCCTCTACGTGTTGCAATGCATAAATTGAGGATTGTCCTTCACCACTTCTTCATATTAGCAGATATCTGAAGTTTTACTGGGACTCCTGATAGGCCAGAGCCTGTTTGGCTCTAGCAGCCTGGAGTGCCGTGCAAAGGCACCTCGAGTGCCATGCATGGCACCAGTGCCGTAGGTTGCCTACCCCTGGACTAAACCAAAGCCAGGTCAGTCAATGTTAGTTCATACAGGGTGGGGGTAATTACAGGTCAGTCAGTGTTAGTTCATACAGGGTGGGGGTAATTACAGGTCAGTCAGTAATAGTTCATACAGGGTGGGGGTAATTACAGGTCAGTCAGTATTAGTTCATACAGGGTGGGGTAATTACAGGTCAGTCAGTATTAGTTCATACAGGGTGGGGGTAATTACAGGTCAGTCAGTGTTAGTTCATACAAGGTGGGGGTAATTACAGGTCAGTCAGTGTTAGTTCATACAGGGTGGGGGTAATTACAGGTCAGTCAATATTAGTTCATACAGGGTGGGGGTAATTACAGGTCAGTCAGTATTAGTTCATACAGGGTGGGGGTAATTACAGGTCAGTCAGTGTTAGTTCATACAGGGTGGGGTAATTACAGGTCAGTCAGTATTAGTTCATACAGGGTGGGGGTAATTACAGGTCAGTCAGTATTAGTTCATACAGGGTAGGGGTAATTACAGGTCAGTCAGTATTAGTTCATACAGGGTGGGGGTAATTACAGGTCAGTCAGTGTTAGTTCATACAGGGTGGGGTAATTACAGGTCAGTCAGTGTTAGTTCATACAGGGTGGGGGTAATTACAGGTCAGTCAGTGTTAGTTCATACAGGGTGGGGGTAATTACAGGTCAGTCAGTGTTAGTTCATACAGGGTGGGGGTAATTACAGGTCAGTCAGTATTAGTTCATACAGGGTGGGGGTAATTACAGGTCAGTCAGTATTAGTTCATACAGGGTGGGGGTAATTACAGGTCAGTCACTATTAGTTCATACAGGGTGGGGTAATGTGGGATGTATGGGGTGGGAGGTAGTTGTATGGGGGGAGGGGTTGAGTGCAGAGTAATTTTTGCACCGGTGCCCCGTGGTTTCTAGTTACGCCTCTGTACAGGGAATTATAATAACACAATAACATATCTACAAAGGCGTGGGGAAGTCAATAACCAACACAAAATATATTTCCTGCCTGCAGAATTAACAATATGCAAAACTACTTGAATAGCTTTACACTGAAGGTGATCTCATTCTCAAACAGTTCAGATCCTGGCTCCTGTGAACCAGTCTGTGGATTTACCTTCTTTGCTTCAATCCCAGCCTGAATGCAATCCTGCTTACTTCCAACCATCTCAATACCAGCCTGAACTACTCCTCAGTCCTGCTTACTTCCAACCATCTCAATACCAGCCTGAACTACTCCTCAATCCTGCTTACTTCCAACCTGAACAATACCAGCACGAACTACTCCTCAATCCTGCTTACTTCCAACCCTGCTCAATACCAGCCTGAACTACTCCTCAGTCCTGCTTACTTCCAACTCCAATACCAGCCTGAGCTACTCCACAATCCTGCTTCCTTCCAAACCTGCTCAATACCAACGAACTACTCAAACCGGCTTCCTTCCAACCCTGCTCAATACCAGCCCGAACGTCTCCTCAATACCAGCCTGACTACTCCTCAATCCTGCTTACTTCCAACCCTGCTCAATACCAGCCTGAACTACTCCTCAAACCTGCTTCCAAACCTGCTCAATACCAGCCTGAATTACTCAATCTGCTTCCTTCCAACCCTGCTCAATACCAACCTGCATCTCCTCAATCCTGCTTCCTTCCAAACCTGCTCAATACTACTAACCATGCTCAATACCAGCCTGAACTACTCCTTAATCCTGCTTGCTTCCAAACTGAACAATACCAGCCCGAACTGCTTACTTCCAAACCTGCTCAATACCAGCCCAAACTACTCCTCAATCCTGCTTACTTCCAAACCTGCTCAATACCAGCCCAAACTACTCCTCAATCCTGCTTACTTCCAACCCTGCTCAATATCAGCCCGGACTACTCCTCCTGCTTAAAACCTGCCAATGCTACTACCTGCTCCCAAACCTGCTCAATACCAGCTCAATACTTCCAACTCTGCTCCCAGCCTGCAACTCCTAAATCCTGCTTACTCAATCCTGCTTACTTCCAAACCTGCTCAATACCAGCCCAAACTACTCCTCAATCCTGCTTACTTCCAAACCTGCTCAATACCAGCCCAAACTACTCCTCAATCCTGCTTACTTCCAACCCTGCTCAATATCAGCCCGGACTACTCGTCAATCCTGCTTACTTCCAAACCTGCTCAATATCAGCCCGGACTACTCCTCAATCCTGCTTACTTCCAAACCTGCTCAATACCAGCCCAAACTACTCCTCAATCCTGCTTACTTCCAACCCTGCTCAATACCAGCCTGCACTACTCCTAAATCCTGCTTACTTCCAACCCTGCTCAATACCAGCCTCAACTACTCCTCAATCCTGCTTACTTCCAACCTGAACAATACCAGCCCGAACTACTCCACTATCTTGCTTACTTCCAAACCTGCTCAATAACAGCATGAACTACTCCTCAATCCTGCTTACTTCCAAACCTGCTCAATACCAGCCCAAACAACTCCTCAATCCTGCTTACTTCCAACTCTGCACAATAGCAGCCTGAAGTACTCAATCCTGCTTCCTTCCAAGGCTGCTCAATACCAGCCTGAACCACTCTTCAATCCTGCTTGCTTCCAAACCTGCTCAATACCAGCCTGAACTACTCCTCAATCCTGATTACTTCCAAACCTGCTCAATACCATCCTGAACCACTCCTCAATCCTGCTTACTTCCAACCTTGCTCAATACCAGCCTGAACTACTCCTCAATCCTGCTTACTTCAAAACCTTCTCAATACCAGCCTGAACTACTCCTCAATCCTGCTTACTTCCAAACCTGCTCAATACCAGCCTGAACTACTTCTCAATCATGCTTACTTCTGAACTTGCTCAATACCAGCTCGAACTACTCCTCAATCCTGCTTACTTCCAACCCTGCTCAATAACAGCCTGAACTACTCCTCAATCCTGCTTATGTCCAAACCTTCTCAATACCAGCCTGAACTACTCCTCAATCCTGCTTACTTCCAACCTTCTCAATACCAGCCCAAACTACTCCTCAATACTGCTTAGTTCCAACTCTGCTCAATACCAGCCTGAACTACTCGTCAATCCTGCTTACTTCCAAACCTGCTCAATATCAGCCCGGACTACTCCTCAATCCTGCTTACTTCCAAACCTGCTCAATACCAGCCCAAACTACTCCTCAATCCTGCTTACTTCCAACTCTGCTCAATACCAGCCTGCACTACTCCTAAATCCTGCTTACTTCCAACCATGCTCAATACCAGCCCAAACTACTCCTCAATCCTGCTTACTTCCAAACCTGCTCAATACCAGCCCAAACTACTCCTCAATCCTGCTTACTTCCAAACCTGCTCAATACCAGCCCAAACTACTCCTCAATCCTGCTTACTTCCAACCCTGCTCAATATCAGCCCGGACTACTCGTCAATCCTGCTTACTTCCAAACCTGCTCAATATCAGCCCGGACTACTCCTCAATCCTGCTTACTTCCAAACCTGCTCAATACCAGCCCAAACTACTCCTCAATCCTGCTTACTTCCAACTCTGCTCAATACCAGCCTGAACTACTCCTCAATCTTGCTTAGTTCCAACTCTGCTCAATACCAGCCTCAACTACTCCTCAATCCTGCTTAGTTCCAACTCTGCTCAATACCAGCCTGAGCTACTCATCAATCCTGCTTACTTCCAACCCTGCTCAATACCAGCCTGCACTACTCCTAAATCCTGCTTACTTCCAACCCTGCTCAATACCAGCCTCAACTACTCCTCAATCCTGCTTACTTCCAACCTGAACAATACCAGCCCGAACTACTCCACTATCTTGCTTACTTCCAAACCGGCTCAATAACAGCCTGAACTACTCCTCAATCCTGCTTACTTCCAAACCTGCTCAATACCAGCCCAAACAACTCCTCAATCCTGCTTACTTCCAACTCTGCACAATAGCAGCCTGAAGTACTCAATCCTGCTTCCTTCCAAGGCTGCTCAATACCAGCCTGAACCACTCTTCAATCCTGCTTGCTTCCAAACCTGCTCAATACCAGCCTGAACTACTCCTCAATCCTGATTACTTCCAAACCTGCTCAATACCAGCCTGAACCACTCCTCAATCCTGCTTACTTCCAACCTTGCTCAATACCAGCCTGAACTACTCCTCAATCCTGCTTACTTCAAAACCTTCTCAATACCAGCCTGAACTACTCCTCAATCCTGCTTACTTCCAAACCTGCTCAATACCAGCCTGAACTACTTCTCAATCATGCTTACTTCTGAACTTGCTCAATACCAGCTCGAACTACTCCTCAATCCTGCTTACTTCCAACCCTGCTCAATAACAGCCTGAACTACTCCTCAATCCTGCTTATGTCCAAACCTTCTCAATACCAGCCTGAACTACTCCTCAATCCTGCTTACTTCCAACCTTCTCAATACCAGCCCAAACTACTCCTCAATACTGCTTAGTTCCAACTCTGCTCAATACCAGCCTGAACTACTCCTCAATTCTGCTTACTTCTAAACCTGCTCAATACCAGCCCTAACTACTCCTCAATCCTGCTTAGTTCCAACTCTGCTCAATACCAGCCTGAGCTACTCATCAATCCTGCTTACTTCCAACCCTGCTCAATATCAGCAAGAACTACTCCTCAATCCTGTTTACTACCAAACCTTCTCAATACCAGCCTGAATTACTCCTCAATCCTGCTTACTACTAACCATGCTCAATACCAGCCTGAACTACTCCTTAATCCTGCTTACTTCCAACCCTGCTCAATACCAGCCCTAACTACTCCTCAATCCTGCTTAGTTCCAACTCTGCTCAATACCAGCCTGAACTACTCCTCAATCCTGCTTACTTCCAAAACTGCTCAATGCCAGCCCGAACTACTCCTCAAACCGGCTTACTTCCAACCCTACTCAATAACAGCCTGAACTACTCCTCAATACTGGTTACTTCCAAACCTTCTCAATAACAGCCTGAACGACTCCTCAATTCTGCTTCATTACAACCCTGCTCAATACCAGCCTGCACTACTCCTAAATCCTGCTTACTTCCAACCCTGCTAAATACCAGCCTCAACTACTACTCAATCCTGCTTCCTTCCAAGGCTGCTCAATACCAGCCTGAACCACTCTTCAATCCTGCTTGCTTCCAAACCTGCTCAATACCAGCCTGAACTACTCCTCAATCCTGATTACTTCCAAACCTGCTCAATACCAGCCTGAACCACTCCTCAATCCTGCTTACTTCCAACCTTGCTCAATACCAGCCTGAACTACTCCTCAATCCTGCTTACTTCAAAACCTTCTCAATACCAGCCTGAACTATTCCTCGATCCTGCTTACTTCCAAACCTGCTCAATACCAGCCTGAACTACTTCTCAATCATGCTTACTTCTGAACTTGCTCAATACCAGCTCGAACTACTCCTCAATCCTGCTTACTTCCAACCCTGCTCAATAACAGCCTGAACTACTCCTCAATCCTGCTTATGTCCAAACCGTCTCAATACCAGCCTGAACTACTCCTCAATCCTGCTTACTTCCAACCTTCTCAATACCAGCCCAAACTACTCCTCAATACTGCTTAGTTCCAACTCTGCTCAATACCAGCCTGAACTACTCCTCAATTCTGCTTACTTCTAAACCTGCTTAATACCAGCCCTAACTACTCCTCAATCCTGCTTAGTTCCAACTCTGCTCAATACCAGCCTGAGCTACTCATCAATCCTGCTTACTTCCAACCCTGCTCAATATCAGCAAGAACTACTCCTCAATCCTGTTTACTACCAAACCTTCTCAATACCAGCCTGAATTACTCCTCAATCCTGCTTACTACTAACCATGCTCAATACCAGCCTGAACTACTCCTTAATCCTGCTTACTTCCAACCCTGCTCAATACCAGCCCTAACTACTCCTCAATCCTGCTTAGTTCCAACTCTGCTCAATACCAGCCTGAACTACTCATCAATCCTGCTTACTTCCAACCCTGTTCAATACCAGCCTGAACTACTCCTCAATCCTACTTACTTCCAACCCTGCTAAATACCATCCTGAACTACTCCTCAATCCTGCTTACTTCCAAAACTGCTCAATGCCAGCCCGAACTACTCCTCAAACCGGCTTACTTCCAACCCTACTCAATAACAGCCTGAACTACTCCTCAATACTGGTTACTTCCAAACCTTCTCAATAACAGCCTGAACGACTCCTCAATTCTGCTTCATAACAACCCTGCTCAATACCAGCCTGCACTACTCCTAAATCCTGCTTACTTCCAAACCTGCTCAATACCAGCCTGACCTACTCCTAATTCTTCCTTACTTCCAACCCTACTCAATACCAGCCTGAACTACTCCTCAATCCTGCTTACTTCCAACCCTGCTCAATACCAGCCTGAACTACTCCTCAATCCTGCTTACTTCCAACCCTGCTCAATACCAGCCTGAACTACTCCTCAATCCTGCTTACTTCCAACCTGAACAATACCAGCACGAACTACTCCACTATCTTGCTTACTTCCAAACCTGCTCAATACAAGCCTGAACTACTCCTCAATCCTGCTTACTTCCAAACCTGCTCAATACCAGCCCAAACTTCTCCTCAATCCTGCTTACTTCCAACTCTGCACAATACCAGCCTGAACTACTCAATCCTGCTTCCTTCCAACCCTGCTCAATACCAGCCTGAACCACTCTTCAATCCTGCTTGCTTCCAAACCTGCTCAATACCAGCCTGAACTACTCCTCAATCCTGATTACTTCCAAACCTGCTCAATAACAGCCTGAACCACTCCTCAATCCTGCTTACTTCCAACCCTGCTCAATACCAGCCTGAACTACTCCTCAATCCTGCTTACTTCAAAACCTTCTCAATACCAGCCTGAACTATTCCTCGATCCTGCTTACTTCCAAACCTGCTCAATACCAGCCTGAACTACTTCTCAATCATGCTTACTTCTGAACTTGCTCAATACCAGCTCGAACTACTCCTCAATCCTGCTTACTTCCAACACTGCTCAATACCATCCCAAACTATTCCTCTTTCCTGCTTACTTCCAACCCTGCTCAATAACAGCCTGAACTACTCCTCAATCCTGCTTATGTCCAAACCTTCTCAATACCAGCCTGAACTACTCCTCAATCCTGCTTACTTCCAACCTTCTCAATACCAGCCCAAACTACTCCTCAATCCTGCTTAGTTCCAACTCTGCTCAATACCAGCCTGAACTACTCCTCAATTCTGCTTACTTCTAAACCTGCTCAATACTAGCCCTAACTACTCCTCAATCCTGCTTAGTTCCAACTCTGCTCAATACCAGCCTGAGCTACTCATCAATCCTGCTTACTTCCAACCCTGCTCAATACCAGCCTGAACTACTCCTCAATCCTACTTACTTCCAACCCTGCTCAATACCAGCCTGAACTACTCCTCAATCCTGCTTACTTCCAAAACTGCTCAATATCAGCCCGAACTACTCCTCAATCCTGCTTACTTCCAACCCTGCTCAATAACAGCCTGAACTATTCCTCAATACTGCTTACTTCCAAACCTTCTCAATAACAGCCTGAACGACTCCTCAATCCTGCTTCATTCCAACCCTGATCAATACCAGCCTGCACTACTCCTAAATCCTGCTTACTTCCAACCCTGCTCAATACCAGCCTCAAGTACTCCTCAATCCTGCTTACTTCCAAACCTGCTCAATACCAGCCTGACCTACTCCTAATTCCTCCTTACTTCCAAACCTGCTCAATAACAGCCCAAACTACTCCTCAATCCTGCTTCGTTCCAACCCTGCTCAATACCAGCCTCTACTACTCCTCAATCCTGCCTACTTTCAACTACTCCTCAATCCTGCTTACTTCCAACTCTGCTCAATAGCAGCCTGAACTACTCTTCAATCCTGCTTCCTTCCAACCCTGCTCCATACCAGCCCGAACTACTCCTCAATCCTGCTTACTTCCAACCATTCTCAATACAAGCATGAACTACTCCTCAATCCTGCTTACTTCCAACCCTGCTCAATACCAGCCTGAACTACTCCTGAATCCTGCTTCCTTCCAACCCTGCTCAATACCAGTCTGAACGTCTCCTCAATCCTGCTTACTTCCAAACCTGCTCAATACCAGCCTGAACTACACCTCAATCCTGCTTACTTCCAAACCTGCTCAATACCAGCCTGAACTACTCCTCAATCCTACTTACTTCCAAACCTTCTCAATACCCGCCTAAACTTCTCCTCAATCCTGCTTCCTTCCAGCCTGCACAATACCAGCCCGAACTACTCCTCAATCCTGCTTACTTCCAAACCTGCTCAATACCAGCCCGAACTACTCCTCAATCCTGCTTCATTCCAACTCTGCTCAATACCAGCCTGAACTACTCCTCAATCCTGCTTACTTCCAACCCTGCTCAATACCAGCCTGAACTACTCCTCAATTCTACTTACTTCCAGTCCTGCTCAATACCAGCCTCAACTACTCCTCAATCCTGCTTCCTTCCAACCCTGCTCAATACCAGCCTGAACTACTCCTAAATCCTGCTTACTTCCAAACCAGCTCAATAACAGCCTGAAGTACTCATCAATCCTGCTTCCTTCCAACCCTGCTCAATACCAGCCTCTACTACTCCTCAATCCTGCTTACTTTCAACCCTGCTCAATACCAGCCTGAACTACTCCTCAATCCTGTTTACTTCCAACCATGCTCAATACCAGTCTGAACTACTCCTCAATCCTGCTTACTACCAAACCTGCTCAATACCAGCCCAAACTACTCCACAATCCTGCTTACTTCCAAACCTGCTCATGTATGTACGTTGTGGGGAATCGCGATGCAGCCTAGCACAAATCTAAATCCATTTACCCCCCCCAATAACGACAGACCACTTAGTATGGATGAACAGGCCACAGCATTTATTATCACAAACTAAATTACTGCATAACACATCCATAACTTTATTTATTAAATCTCTTCTTTCTGTAACAAAAACGTTAGACATAAATAAGCATAAATTAACATATATACATATATAACTCCACCCATAGTGTTATACAGTGACCCAAACGTCCTTGCCAATAAACATACTGTGATTCCTAATCACCACTTCCTCTCACCTCCCCCCTCGTCATAAAAATCATGTATTTCCAATGCCCGCCATCAGCCGACCTTATCCACGCTCGATGGGCACGACACCTCAGGCAACCTCATGTTAACTTTTTGAAGCAGGGGAGGTTGAGACCTTAAAAACTTGTTCATCTCATTCCATATACTTAAACGTAACCACTCAAACTCAATTGGCAAGGACATACCCCTGGCTAGCTGTGACGAAATATACCAATAGGGCGGGCGGGAGGGAAGCTGTTTGCTGGCCCGAATCCCAAGTGGCACTGAGGTAAGACCTCCCCCACACTAACTTACACAGATCATAATCCCACCCACACACTCTTTTAAACCAATCCCATGCATCTATCCCCACACTCCTACATGTGCCCTTGTCCGCTTAGCTGCGCTATCTCCCCAGGGCCTATACCAACCCGGACTACTCCTCAATCCTGCTTACTTCCAACTCTGCTCAGTACCAGCCTGAACTACTCAATCCTACTTACTTCCAACCCTGCTAAATACCAGCCTGAACTACTCCTCAATCCTGCTTACTTCCAAACCTGCTCAATATCAGCCTGAACTACTCCTCAATCCTGCTTACTTCCAATCCTGCTCAATAACAGCCCAAACTACTCCTCAATCCTGCTTACTTCCAAACCTGCTCAATATCAGCCTGAACTACTCCTCAATCCTGCTTACTTCCAAACCTGCTCAATAACAGCCCGAACTACTCCTCAATCCTGCTTACTTCCAATCCTGCTCAATAACAGCCCAAACTACTCCTCAATCCTGCTTACTTCCAACCCTGCTCATTACCAGCCTGAACTACTCCTCAATCCTGCTTACTTCCAACCCTGCTCATTACCAGCCTGAACTACTCCTCAAAGTCTGTCTGTCTCAAAGTAATATTATTTGGTGTTATGTGCCTGCTTGATCAATACTCCTTGTAACTGGGGGCTAATTAACTAGATGTCTCCTTTTCCTGTAATCCTGCAACCTATTAGTTCTGTTTTATTTGTCCTATTTTAACCTATACTTTTATCTTTAGGTTTTCTTATTATTTACTTTTATTCCTGTTTATAATCTATTTAGGGCATATTGCCTAAGCCCCACAAATAAAATACCTGAAGTCAACCCTGGCATAAGTCCCCTCTCTGACCTGCTCATAATCATTACAATAACCAACAATTTTGTAAAATAAAATGAATAAAGAGATAGGGGAAGTGGCTGCAGAATGTCAGAACTGATTCTTGGCAACATTAACCCAGGTATTCGCTATTCATCCTGAGATCAATAAAATGAGAATCGGTATTTGGTAATAATTGGGAAGGTACTTGAAAACTGGCAAAAGTTAGAGGTGCTTTTGTTTAAATGCTTTATGTAGAATATTACATTATTAATAGTAGTTTTTGATGACATTATTTTATTTACTGTTATCTTGTGTTGCATGATATCACTTTCTAACTCCTTAAATTCCATATTATCGTATGCAGTCTATATTGCATTATATATTTTATATCTCCATATATTCTGTATTGGATTATGTTACCGTATAGCATCCTATATTCTGTGTTAGATGATATCACCAAATCTTCTTATATTCTATTTGACAATATTATCTCCTTATAGTCTATTTGACAATATTATCTCATATTCTACTTGGCAATATTATCTCCCTATATTCGATTTGACAATATTGTCTCCTTATGTTATATCTGACAATATTTCCTTCTATTCCATATGTGAAGTGCTAAATGTTTTTGACGGCTAACCTTGCATTCTGGGAAAAATACCGGTTGAATTCCACCCACATCCCGGGACCGCCTCTTCCTTTCTGGTGTTCCTCACATCAGCCCACCTTCGTGATCTCCTGGGAACTTTCGAACCTGTGCTGGGAAGAGTTAACAGCTGTTTGGGCCAAAGCTAATCTCCTCCTTTGACTCACTTTGACACCATGGAAACATGCCTTTAAATATAGCAGAGGAAAGTGCTGTAAAGGCTTGGCTGATGAGGATTCCCATGGGAAACAGGAGAGGTTATTTCTCTGGTTGTGGAGCGCTCAGCTGGAACTAATCATGGATTGTTAACAGGATGCTCAGCATCAAATTACCCCAAGCTGAAAGTGAGATGGAAAGCCAGGTCTTCTCTACCCAGCCTAATGCTTACATACAGCACAAGCCATGGGAGCAAACTAGCAAAGAAACAGCAAAACCACAGAAATGTCCTTTGGAATATCTCACGAAGGAAACAAATTATTGTCTGAGTTCGGCCTTTGTGCCCGGGATGTTTATTAAAAAATCTGTTTTCTGATCCTTTGACACTGAGATTGAGGTGGCCAATAAGCAACAATAAAAAGGTTAATGTTCTCAGCATGCTAACATCTTTCTTAATTTGCACACGGCAGAATGCGCAGTGTGCAGACAGGGAAATATATACTATGGATCATCTAAAACATACAAAAAATATAGGAAAATAAATATTCTGAAAGGACATCCGAACCTGGTCTACTGGGAGCATATTTTTGTCCTTCCAAACGTCATTGCAAACACGCTTTATGTGCCATCACAGAATCTGTAAAATATTGTAATAAACACATGTAAACATATAAGGTATTTTACATATACATAGTTTTTGGGAGGTTACTTGGTCCTACGTATACTTCATTAGAAGATCTATCTATGGACAATAACTGCAGTGGTGTTCCTTCTATGGACCACACAATGAAGCTGTGTAGCCCAGCAGGCAGAGCAAGTGGTGTCCCTGTGCACTATTACCTCTTACACAGCTGTATTCCATCTGAATTAACACTTTCAGACAGACGTAATGTTTAGCTTTGTGTGCCACCACAATTTGTATAGGTGGAAGACAATACTTTCTTTACATGTCCTTCTGAGTTGATACATGAAATGTGTGAACTACATCATAGCAGTAGAGTGCACAGGGTTATAAGGTAGTAATATTGGATTAAAACATTATTGTCATATCATCATTCCAATTTCCAATTTCTATTAGCGTTACTTGGTAAATCACTACAAACTGTGGAGAATCACACATTTTAGGCCAAAATAAAATTTGGATCATTCTTCAGCTCTGTTCTCTGTTTCTGTGAGTGTTGTGTGTGTTGCCGAATGCTGTACGTGGTGGGTAGGACTCTGAGTGTGCCGGTGTGTGCTAGTTCAGTGTTGTGTGTGTTGCTGAACGCTGTATGTGGTGGGTAGGACTCTGAGTGTGCTGGTGTGTGCTAGTTCAGTGTTGTGTGTGTTGCTGAATGCTGTACGTGTTGGGTAGGACTCTGAGTGTGCCTGTGTGTGCTAGTTCAGTGTTGTGTGTATGTACTGTATGTATTTGGGAGTCTGAGTGTGGATGAATACTTTGTGATTGTAGTGTGTGAATATGTTGAGGAAGAAGGTTGAGTTTGTGTGGGGAAGTTTTTCATTTGTTCCCCTCCTGCTTACCCTATGGCAGGACAAGAAGTTGTCCCTTGTAGTCCAGTGGAGACCATTATTTACTGGTGATCCAATGGGAGAGCACTGCGATCTGCACCTCTATCAGCTGTAGATAATTTTAAGAGCTCCTTCACTGGCTGCGGAGCTCTGAGTAACACCTGAAGAAAACAATGGAGCTCTTAAGTGATCTGTACCCAATAGAGGTGCAGACCACAAAGCTCCCTCAAGGTACTTTTGATCTCCCTGCAAGCTCAAGGAGGGTCCCTCACAGCCAGAGCTCCAGGTCCAGACAAGAGCCCCCTAGTCCCTTGCTTGAGGCCAAGCCCTAGGCAGCCGCCTATGTTTCCTTATTAGTAATGTGAATCTGAGTGTCACCTAAAAGGTCCGATAATCCTTAAAGGACCACTATAGGCACCAAGACCACTTCAGCTTAATGAAGTGGTCTGGGTGCCTGGTCCAGCTAGGGTTAACCCTTTTTTTTTTTTATAAACATAGCAGTTTCATAGAAACTGATATGTTTATAAATGGGATAATCCAGCCTCTAAAGCCTCTAGTGGCTGTCTCATTGACAGCTGCTAGAGGCGTTTGCGTGCTTCTCACTGTGAAAATCACAGTGAGAAGACGCAAGCGTCCATAGGAAAGCATTATGAATGCTTTCCTATGAGACTGGCTGAATGCGTGCGCAGCTCCTGCCGTGCATGCGCATTCAGCCGAAGAGGAGGAGAGGAGGCAGAGAGGAGTAGGAGAGCTCCCCGCCGCTGGAGAAAGAGGTAAGTTTAACCCCTTCCTCCCCCTAGAGCCCGGCGGGAGGGGGTCCCTGAGGGTGGGGGCACCCTCAGGGCACTATAGTGCCAGGAAAACGAGTATGTTTTCCTGGCACTATAGTGGTCCTTTAATGAATTTAGGTGTTAGGCAGACAATGCAGAGTTTTGCGAATACTGTTATATCATCAGGTTGAGTTATAATAAATTGTTTTCTGCATTCATCAGTTAACATTTTAGTCTGAGGGTAGGTTGTCAATTTAGGGATATCAATGGCTGCTTCAGTATGTGTGGAATGTACTCGAATTTGTATGTTCTCCTGTAGATTACTCAGACTTGTCCATCAGCAAGTATTCCTCCTCTTACACTGTTTCCACGTGTTATTGATCTTTATATTTTCTTAATCTTAAAGCTCCTGTCTGCTGTACTGACCAAGAACAATGGAATAGCTTGATCATTTTAAAATAAAGAATTTGGGTATTATTATAGAACATTGTAAATCAAAAAACAGGTTTGAGTGAATGGAAAAGTCATTACCGAAAAAGTTTAAATCTTTCCTGAGTGATTCATATCTCAACAAATATATTTTCCAGCTCTTTCCAATATTTGTTCCCTGTTAGTTTCGATAAATTTGGTATTAAGATGCTCTCAGTTGTTTTAGTTGGCACTCTGTGTTGATATTTTCTTTGTAATGTATTTTCTGTCTTTTTAATCATCTGCAAATGTTCTTCACATGCTGACTTCGTGAACTTACAGCGATGTTTATTAGATGTTGTAGGGTATGTATTATCCAGGCCTAGTGTGCACTTACCTGCCATCGAACGTCTTGTTAGCACTTCAAATGGTGGTAGTTTACTTTAATGCATGCAATTAAAAGATGTCATGACCCCGTTAACGCAGACACTTGTTGTACCTTCTTTGCTTTTTGTTCAGGCCAACCCCCAGAGCGAAAAGGGAGGGGGAACATGACTGCTGCCCTGAGGGGCTGGCATAGCAACTAATAGGATTCAGTTGGTTTTACTGTTGATAGCAGGGAATTCTGGGAAAAATTACCAGACTACTGGGGAACAATGCTGAGGGAGCCTGGCAGTGTATTTTCTCTGGTACTCCCTGTAAAAATTACTTTATTAAATTGAGTTTCCCTCCCTGAGGGAACCTGGCAGTGCTGTTTCTCCTAAAAAAAGAAAAAAAAAGACAGAAATTACTTTTACCTTCTACTGAGAGTACAGGATGGCCCACATCCCTGCTGTGTCGAGGGAGGCCCTTCTTACCCTATTGGAGGCCTACCAGAGGACCCATGGGGCTGAATCCTGCAACTTGCTGATCCAGTGTCCAGGGCGAACAGACTGCTCAGGAGGGGCCGGTGCAGGAGGTGCAGATGAGTGGACATCTGGCCCGCAATTACAGACTGCATTCCAGACTATCCCCTAGTCCGGTGAGGAGGTCCAGGGTCGGAGTATCGCCAGAAGGTCCGGGGCCAAGTTTGGCTGGCTCCAGGTGGCAGGTTGCAGGCATCGCAAGGTGGAGGAATGGCAACAGGTGCTGCAGAGGTCGAGGTGGCTGGGATGAGTCTGGGCAGCAAGATGGCGTTCCCCAAGATGGCACCAGAGGTGAGGTGAGGTGAGGTCCTGCAGTCACCACCCTTATGTTCTGGTGGCTGCGGAAGTGAAGTTGGCGCGTGCGACCGCACGCAGGAAGAGGTGGGGTGCCGCTCGCTGGAACTCGGGTGGCGCGTACATGACTTCTGCACGACCCAGAACGCAGACATCACAGGCCCCCGACAAACCTGGAAGTCCCGGATCTCCTTGACTGGGGAATCCGAGAAGGAGCACCACTGGCCCCCGGCAAGTGGGGCTGGCCAGTGGGTGGTAGCGGGCTGGTGGAGGCCAAAGAGCACCAGGGAGGGACGCAGGATTCCTCTCCACATACTGGATGGACCAGAACTCCCTGGAGTGTGAGCCGCCGCTCCCCTGGCGGAACAGCAGGCAGGCGGACTGCAGCACCTTCACAACAAGAAGGACCGGAATTGGAGCCTGGGATAGAGAGACCCCTTCTCCTGAACCGTGAGTTGCAGTGCACTTGAGCTTGACAGGAGTTAGGGGGGGATTCAGGGCTAGTGGGGGAGGGTCAAGAAGAATTGGTGCAATTGCTGCATTTAGTGATTGGCCGATTAGCACCTGCGGGGACGTTGGGGCAGCGGGCGACGCGCAGGGCTCAGCGCTTCTCTCTGGGGCTCCTCCTTCAGGTACAGGTGAGGTGAGTACTTTGGGAGGACCTGTCTGTGACATGGCCCCCCTGGGGTTACATGTGTCTTTGCAGGTGAGAGAAAAGATACTTAAGGGTGAGTATGTGGACCTACTCTCCTTGGTCCCATTTGACATGGAGTCGGCAGATAGACTGCGTCGGTGTGACGAGGCTGAGGGCGAAAATGGTAAGCAGCTTCCCCATACCTTTGGGAATGTCACATCATGCCATGTTCTGCAGAGAAGTCTGGTGATGACTTCTGATATCCAGTACTCTTTTTACAATTCTTGTTTAGTTTTTCTTGGTTTTTTGGTTTTCTATTCTATGTCTGGTTTTCTTTATGCTGGTTTTTCTGGGTTCATTCCTGTAATCCGTCCCTGGAATTCCCAGTCTCTTGGATTCATTTAAATGTTTGTTTTATGTTGCCACACCCGGTTGTTTTCCATCATTCCTTTTGTTTCAGTGTTCCTGCAGGCAGCTGCTCAAGTCTTCTGCCCTTTCTTGCAGGTAAGTACTATGTGTGTTTTCTTTGGTTTTGTTTAGCTTGCATTAGGCAGAGTAGGTCCTAGATATGGGGTACATTGGCGTTGTTGGCAGGCTTATGCTATGTATGATCATATAATGTGACTAAATCCCCATGATTTTCATATATAGTACTTAGTTTTTTTCTCCTCTTGTTTTGCCTATCATATCTTGTCTTGTTTTAGTTTGTATTCCCAGTCCATGTACAGTCCTGTCCTGTCCTGCCCATGTTATGTCTATGTTTCCCTTATGTATTGTGTACATGTTCTGGGTTTAGCTTCCTATACTTCTCTGTTTCTGGGTTCTACTAGTTTTGTCATGTTTGGTGCCTCTCCTAGTCTTGCCTTGTCTTCTGTACTGGATACATTCTTGCTGCAAAGCCTCCCTATCTAGCTCCTGGGAGGTCTGCATATCATCTAGCTCTTGGGATCCGCAGTAGCTGTATCAGGGACCTGGTATGTGGCCGCACAAATGCTGGTGCTCAACACCAGAGGGCATGTGGTTACCCTGCACCAAGCCCTGATAATCCACTTCCACGCTGAAGACTCCCAACTTCTCATCAGGCACTCTGGGGTCCCAGTTTCCGTACCGCCACCCGTGACAGGGAATTGGTTGCAAGGATTTGCTACCTATGCTAGCATCCTATCAGCTAGGTTTCCGTAAAAGCCCCCATCACTGTTTTTGTATTCGGACTTGATTTGGGGGGCTTATAAGGTGTATGGGGGTAATGCATGTTTAAATCCGACCAGCAGTTTAGAAAAAAATGAATAAAAAATATGGTGGTTAGGCCAAACCTGGATTTCGGTGTGCAAGATGGAAACCTGTGGTTGCTTCTCATTAATCCCTGTTGTCCGTTGGCATCTTACTTTCTGTCGGCCGCCGCCCTTCCGGAGGAGCGTTGGCGGGTCACAAGAAGGGCATCTGTTGGCTCTTTAATGAGAGCCACTGCAGAGGGTACAGCAGTTGTAGGTTTAAGCATGAGTGCTCCTACTGTGGTGGGGCTAACCCAGCCGCAGTTGTTTTAAGAGGTGAAAACCCTCCCAAGGTCGGCATCCAAGGTTGACATTCCTCGGGGAGAGGACGCCAGTGAGGGTGGAAAGACTGGTGCCGTGGCTTGCACGCGATCTCAGGCCTTCCCATTTACTCCGTCGGGGGAGGCGTAGTTGTGCCTAACCTGTCCTCCGTTCGTGGTAAGGAGGGGGTCCTGGCAGCTGAGCTAGGGAAGGAGGTGGAGCTGGGATGTAAAGCGGAAATCAGTCTTACCCGTCGGGATCCTCTGTTCACGATGGGATTTCAAAGGAGGACTCTCGGGTGTTATATGCTTCTTTCGATCGGGCTTTGGACCTGGTTCACGGAGCAGGACCCCAGGCCCTGTTGGCAACGTCCGATATCCAGTCACATAAAAAGCTTCTACAGGTGTGGCTTGACCTGCATGGTTCACCACAACCCAAAGTGCAAACAGATCCAAAGATGACAAAACTCATAAAGAATCTGTGACGGCAGACACCATCACTGGGAGCATATGTCTAACACTTCATGTTAATCCCCAGATGGTTCTTTATAGGTGCAGGCAGGGCCGCCATCAGGGGGTGACAACCATGACTGTTGTCATGGGCCCGGCGGTCCTGGGGGGCCCAGGCACCCAGGCTCCCCCATTCCCAATGTGCATACATGTATATAGCGTTTATCGCTATATGTATGTGTTTTGGCAGTGGCATAACTATCTGAGGGGGCCCATCAGGTGGCCCATGCACTTAGGACCACCCGATGGGCATATCTCTAAAGGGGCCCGATCAGTGCTGCGGATTTTTAATAGCTAGTCTGGGCCCCTTTAAGTATCCTGGCAGGGCTGGGATGAAGTGAGCTCACTTCCTACCAGCTAACACCCGCACGGGAGGAAGCACCGGGGAGTGTGAAGAGGAGAGGAGGACAGAGTCAGACCCACACCCACATTAGCATCAGCCCCAGCCAGCAGAGTCCACCCTCCTGCATCCTAAAGGTAAGAACCATGAGGGTGGGAGGAAGCACTGGCGAGTGTGAAGAGGAGGACAGAGTCAGACTCACACCCACATCAGCCCCAGCCCCAGCCAGCAGAGTCCACCCTCCTGCAGGTAAGAACCAGGAGGGTGGTTAAAAAAGTGTGTCAGTATGTATGTGTACCTGAGTGTGTGTGTGTGTGTGTGTGTGTGTGTGTCTGTATCTGTGGATGTATCATTGTGTGTATCTATGTGTTTGTTTGTATCTGGTTGGCAGTGTGCACCTGAGTGTATGTTTTTGTTATTGTTTTATTTTTTTTTATTTTTTTATAGCAGTGCTGCAGCTTTTATGATCATGGTTTTCTAGTGACTGTATTTGATTTTTATGTACACTTTTTGTCCACAATATTTTTCACTGCTTAGTTGATATGCCCCAATTATTTTAGTTTTAGTTGGGGTTCTATTTAAATGTTTAATCAGATTGTTAGTTTGTTTTGATAACTTTGTTGTAATGTATATCTTTTCTATTTGACGCTGCCTGTCCTGGCTTTTTGCTCTTCACATACAGACTGCCCATGTTGTGTACGTTTTTATCTTGCATAGCCTGTCTTATATTTTATGTGCATGGCCCATTTTCTGTCGTTTGCATTTATTTTTTTAAAGTGTGTTGTTTAATTAGTGCAATAAATTTTTTACATTTTTTTTTTATTATATATATCTATCTGGAGCGCTCACGCTTTCTTTTTTTTCTGAGATTCTCAACTAAAGCTGTGTTTATTTGGTGTGAATCTGCCCATAGAATTGATTACTTTATTATTGTTTCTCTACATTTTTACACATATATTTTATTTATATTTTGTTTTTATGTGTATCTGTTTGTGTGTCTGTATGTATCTGTCAATGTGCACCTGAGTGTGTGTGTGTGTCTGTATCTTTCAGTGTGTATATCTGTGTGTCTGTGTATTTACATGTATGTCAGTGTGTGTCTGTATGTGTCCTATGTGTGTGTATGTATCAGAGTGCATGTGTGTGTATCTATGTGTGTGTCTGTGTATATTTGGGTGCCAGATTGCACCTGAGTGTGTATATGTGTCTGTGTGTGTATCTGTGTGTCTGTATCTGGGTGTTAGTGTGCACGTGAATGTATGTGTGTGTAACTGTGTCTGTATATTTTCATGTATGTCAATGCATGTGCCTGTATCTCCTATGTGTGTGCATGTGTGTATCAGTGTGTGTATGTGTCTGTATCTGTGTGTCAGTTTGCACCTGAGTGTGTCTGTGTATATGTGTGTATGTCTATGTATCTGTGTCAGTGTGAACCTGAGTGTATGTGTGTGTAACTATGTGCCAATATGTGTAACTGTGTCTGTGTATTTGCATGTATGTCAGGGGGTGTGTGTGTTTGTGTGTGTGTGTTTATATACTACAGACAAATGCACGCTTGCATTCAAACACCAACATTCAAATACACACATACTCCATTCAAAACCATGTTTATATTCAAACACACATACACTGCTGTGTGCTAAATACAGCCCTGCAAATTATAGATCCATAGCTAGCAAAGCATTCTGGGACTTACAACAGATTCGGATCTACATTTGGCCACTTTACACACACTGCATCCACTAAACACACACTGTATTGACTACACACACAGACTCTGCATTCACTCTACACACATAATGCATCTTTGTTGGCAGATTCAAGGATGGCCCTGTGGGCGGACTCGTGAGTGGGCACTGGGGGCCCAGACCTTGAACTTTGTCAGGGGCCCCAACATTTCTGATGGCAGCCCTGGGTGCAGGCTCTGTAATATATTAATACTTGAGGACTGTCTTGTGTAATCTCCTCTGTCTAGCTGTGTGGCGTGTGGAGTGCCACCCGTTGGTTGCAACAGCTATATGCACTACCTAAATAGCAAGGCTTGGTAATTTGCATATTTAGATAGATTTTTTGTTAGTCTTCATCTTCCCCACCCCTTTATTAATATTGTATTGGGTTATATTGGGTTCAGTCCTTGATCCCCTACTGTTCTCGATCTGTACTGCCTCCCTTGGTAAACTCATCAGCCCCTTTGGCTTCCAATATCACTTCTATACAGATGACATGCAAATCTATCTGTCCTCCCCTGATCTCTCCCCACCCCTCTTGACTAGTGTCTCTGACTGCCTCTTTGCTATTTCTAACTGGATGGCTGCCCACTTCCTTAAACTCAACTTGACCAAAACTGAAATTCTGGTCTTTCTTCCCTCAAGTGTTGTTACTCCTGTGTCTGTCTCCCTCCAAATCAACGGTACTACCATCAGCTCGCTGCCTTGGTGTGCTCTTTGACTCCGACCTCTCCTTCGTGCCTTATGTTCAGTCTATCGCCAAATCCTGCCGCTTCCATCTCAAAAACATTGTGCGCATCCGACCCTACTTAACGTCAGATGCGACTAAGGTGCTGGTCCATTCCACTGTCTTTTCTCGCCTTGACTACTTTAATCCACTTCTCAGTGGGCTCCCAACTTGCACCTTTACAGTCCATAATGAATGCGGAGGCAAGGCTCATCTTCCTGTCCGCCCGCACCTCCCACGCCTCACCCTTCTGTCAGTCCCTTAAACTCAACTTGTCCACAACAGAACTTCAGGTCTTTCCTCCCTCAAGTATTGCTACTCCCGTCTCTTTCTCTCTCCACATTAATGGTGCTGTCATCAGCTCCACCACTCAAGCCCGCTGCCTAAGGGTTCTCTTTGACTCTGACCTCTCCTTCACCTCTCATGTCCAGTTGATCACCAAATCCTGCCGCTTCCATCTCAAAAACATCAGATGCGGTTAAGGTGCTGGTCCATGCCACTGTCTTCTGTCACCTTGACTACTGTAATCCACTTCTCAGTGGTCTTACATGCTCCCAACTTGTTCCATTGCAGTCTATAATGAATGCGGCGCCGAGGCTCATCTTCCTGTCCGCCCGCACCTCCCATGCTTCACCCCTCTGTCAGTCCCTGCATTGGCTTTCTGTAAGATATAGGGCTCAATCTACTTCCCTTATACTTCCCTTACCTTTTGTGTCACTTTACCACACTCCCTCTAGCATGTAAGATGTCAACCCTCTGTTTCTGTGCGTCAAACTTGTCTGGTTACAATTACATGTTTGTTAGGCCACCCATTGTAAAGCGCTATATAATAATAATAATAATAATAATAATAATAATAATATGAGTGACTGTATGATTTCCCATATGTGTATGCTTTATGTATTAGATTGAGTGTGCCACCATAACTGTAATGTGGATAGGGGGTAGACCTGAGTGTAAATGAAGCAAAGCTACCTGCCTGTGAGGAGGAGGCATTGCAGAGGGTTCAATACCTGCCTGAGAGGAGGAGGCACAGGAGAGGGGTCGCTACTGGCCTGGGTCCAATATCTGCCTGGAAGTGGGGAGGCACAGGACAGGGGTCACTGCCTGCCTAGGAGGAGGAGGCATAGGAGAGGATCCAATACCTACCTTGGAGGAGGCATAGCAGAGGGCCCAATACCTCTCTGGGAGGAGGAGGCACAGGAAAGGGTCCAATACCTGCCCGAGAAGAAGAGGCACATAAGATGGGGTTTCTAACTGCCTAGGAAGAGGAGGCACAGGAGAGGGGTCGCTACCTGTCTTTGAGGAGAAGGAACAGGAGAGGGGTCACTACCTGCCTAGGAGGAGGCACAAGAGAGGGGTTGCTACCTGCCTGAGAGGAGGAGGCACAGGAGTGGGGTTGCTACCTGCGTAGGAGGAAGAGGCATAAGAGAGGGTCCAATACCTCCCTAGGAGGAGAAGGAGGCACAGGAGAGAGGTCGCTACCTGCCTAGGAGGAGACACAGGAGAGGGATTGCTACCTGCCTTAGAGGAGGAGGCATCGATTCTGATGATGTCAGCCAAGGAGGCAAATCGGGGGTGGAGCCAGTGACAGCAGATCCCTTTGACTCTGGAAATAAGGTTAGCTTTTAACTTGTTTAAGAGGGGCAGGGGATTAAATAGTGATTTTCACGGGTCAAGAATACATGTGTTCCTTTAAACAATTACAGCAATTGTTCTAGAGGGCCAAATTGTCCACTGAAATAGGTATAGAGGGCAGAATGCTTAACATTTAAATACACACTCTTACCTTTTGGGTGTAGGAGGGTGGCTTCCCTGGGATCCTGTGGGAGTTGGCTGGCCAAGGCTGATGGGATTTGTGTGTGTGCCTGCTCCTGCCTCAGCGCATGGCTCTCAGCAAGCTTGGAAAAACTGACCTAAACCCATTTCCTCTGTGACAGGGGTCTGCACCGGTGCACTCTTAAATGACTGCTGGATCTCTGATCTAAGAGCCCTCCTTTGGGTCAAATATTTATCCCTAGAATTTAACATTTTTAACCCATAAAGACCAAGGCTCCTTTGAGATGCAACTCGTTTGTGACCAAACCCTTTTTGCCACTTTTGCTATACATTCATTCTACCCCTGTTTATCACAAAATAAATGGACAGGTTGTATTTCTGACCAAAAAGAAAAAAAGTAAATGTTTTGTGACCACACCATTAAATAGAATCTAACTTTCTGGCCATAGTTCCATTTCTGTGATGTGATTTAGTCAGGGCACACCCTATGTGTAAAACCCCTGGCAGCTGCTCAGATTGGAGAACATAGAATAATGTGATGGATATTTGTGAGAGCAATGAGTCTGTTAGTTACGGAGCAGGCTGGTGTGATATACATTATTCCATTACTCGTTCTCTCTGTAAATAAATCACTGCAATGACAAGCAGCTATGATGTATTGGTACTTCTTACTATAACACGTTTTATGGGAGTTAGAAAGGATTTTAATTCTGGAATTTAACCGCCCTGAGAACACTTACAGGGATTACATTAATCACGGCCATCATTTCTCTGTATATCAGAGTTTACCAATGTGGGGTTGTATTGTAGCGGGTCATATGTTGGTCAGAAATACAGTAAATAACATACATGTTCTCAAGAGCAGATACATGGAATCTGAATTGAGGCCGAAATACGTATCTCTGAAGTGCCATGCCGGCGTATAACTTAGAAAAGTACTCGTCACAGATCAAGTGAGAAGGCATCAATTGAGGAAAAAAAAGAAAATCATTAAAAAAAAATCTATATTTTCATATTTATAGATTATTTATTTATTTATAAATATAGGAACACTAATTCTATAGTGTTATCTAGCTGGTCAGGTGACCAACCCTCTATCCCGCCCCCCCCCCCACCTCTCCCTCTGAGCACAGTTACCTTTTCTCCCACGCCGTGCTGCTTTCTCTATGGCTGGGATTATTGTCATTGAAGATCTCAGCAAATCCAATGCTCTCCAGTGGAAGACTAGTGCGCATGCACAGCAAAATAGAAATAAAAAATAAAGTAGAAAAAGCAGAGAGAGACACGATAACTATTAAAAAAAAGAAATATATAAGAGACACTCATGATTATAAAACAGGCAGTATTAGATTCCCAAAGAAAAGATCTAGTAACCCAACTAAGTATAATTGGAGTAGAAGAAATGAATGGCCACCGTTTCAAGAATCGTCACACAGATTCCAAAATAACTCCCAACAAACAAACATAAACAAAAGACACCCTAGAAACTCCCCAAATAAGTCTCAACCTTTGGTAGATTACAGACAACGTAAAACGTCTTTTAGGAGAAATGATTCACCATCTAAAACCAACTCCACATATCTCCGAAAAAATTGGAGATATAGTGATGCAGTAAAATACTCCCCTCCAATAGAAACAACACGAAAAAGATATGAGACTAGAGAAAACACAAGAAAAAGCTACTCTACATTAGGATATATACAAAGAATGAATCCAGCATCCTCAAAATATACATCAAATTATGTTGCAAACAATGTAGAAGATTATCCAACAAGGCAACCAGAAAAAGACAGTAGGAGAAGAAATAGGGACAGAGACCAAACGTCAGTAACTCCCAATAGAGAACTAAGAATAGCTGAGGACCACCAATCTTTTTTTCAGAAGGGATCCATAACAGAGAGATTAAAAAGATTAGAACAGCCCAATCTAATAAAGACGGGGAAGAGATAGACTCAAAAGGAATTTTTAATCTTACAGACCACACATTTACTAAAAAAGAATCTATTTTCAAAAAAGGTCTTAAATTCACACCTACATCGGAATTAAATAAATTAGATTTTTTTTATCGATATGAATAAATTTATGAGAATTTTATGTCGAAAAAAGATTTTTTATGGAAAGGAAGAGGTAACAAATAGGGAAATAAAAACCCCTTATGTAACGGACCATTTTGCACAAAAGGGGTAAAAACCATTTAGGCGATCGTCTCCCTTTCCAGAGATGCAGGCACAGCTACTGCAGAACACGAAACACACGAACCGCCAATAAGTGAATGCTCCAAACACCCGAACTGCATTCAAGGGAATACTCCAAACTCCCGAACTGCATAGAAGGGAATGCTTCAAACTCCCGAACTGCATACAAGGGAATGCTCCAAACACCCAAACTGCATACAAGGGAATGCTGCAAACACCCGAACTGCATACAAGGGAATGCTCCAAACACTCGAACTGCATACAAGGGAATGCTCCAAACACCCGAACTGCATACAAGGGAATGCTCCAAATACCCGAACTGCATACAAGGGAATGCTCCAAACACCCGAACTAGATACAAGGGAATGCTCCAAACACCCTAACTGCATACAAGGGAATGCTCCAAACACCCGAACTGCATACAAGGGAATGCTCCAAACACCTGAACTGGAACCTCACGAATAGCTGCTAGCAGACGAACAGACAAAGCATCCAAGTGGCTTACACTCCTAGCAATCAGTCTCTATCAGCATTCAGTAAATCCCCCCCAAAGACGAGACAAGGCTCCGTGTTGAGGGTCAAGCAGTGGTCTGGTTTAATGAGGGCTACCTGCCCAGTATTTATGCAGGTCTCCCACCTGGTGGACACTCCCCTAGGGGACCAAATGGGAGACTGTGACAAGGGACAGACAAGCAGACAAATAGGACACACAGTCACAGTATATTCCCACTATGCATCCTGGCTTCCTCCCCTCTGCCCTGGGAGATAATTGAGAAGTAATTCAATTATCTCCCAAGACAAAGGCAAATCTCCATTATGCACATGGGGATACTAAAACAAGCATTACTGTTAAAATGCACCAGGTAAGACACATTACATTAAAACTATACATTTAACATATCCCCAGACAGCTCAGGTCTGAGCGCACATTATTAAGTGAATGGCGCTCAGACCACACGAATACAGCTTTTCTGCAGGCGAAACAAAGTCTTTTAACAGGGGGCCATAGTCCAGAGGCAGCAGGCGAGCAACCAGGCTTCTCCAATGCAATGTGGCGAGATTGGTCTCGTTACACCTTATATACAAACTACTCTAAAGAAAAATCCTCTTTTTTCCCAAAGCATATGATCTCTGATGAAATGAGATCATTTGAGATCATGGTAATGGGAGAAATTAATAATATTAAAAAATGTAATAACTACCAACTAAATATGACTAGACAAGAAAAGAACACTCTAAAATAATTACAAAAAAATAAAGATTTAATCATTAAACCAGCTGATAAGGGGGGTGGTGTCATAATACTCCCTAGGGAGAAATACCTAGAAGAATCTGAAAGGATTCTTTCAGATATAACGACCTACCAGAAACTCCCTTCTAATCCTACCAATAAAATTAAACATCTTTTCGAAAAATTCATAGAGAAAGGACTACAAAAGGCTATTTTAACAGAAAAAGAGAGCAAATACCTACAGGTTCCACATCCAAAGATTCCTGTATTTTACCACTTACCAAAAGTCCACAAAAATATCTCGAATCCCCCAGGTCGTCCTATTATATCCGGTATAGACTCTATATCCTCTAGGGTCTCCGAATATATAGATATCCAACTCCAACCTCTAGTTGCAAAAAATCCCTCACATCTTAAGGACACAATACAAACGCTACAAGTTTTAGACTCTATCCAATGCAATACTTCTTACCATCTGGTCACTAGTGACGTTACGTCCCTATACACAATTAGCCCTCATGATATAGGGATTAAAGCAGTCCAACATTTTTTAACTAAAGCAGAATTTAGACAAGAGCAAATCGAATTTATTCTAGAAGGCATTCATCTTATCCTTACTAACAATTTCTTTTGGTTCAATAATTCATTTTATTTACAAATTAAGGGGACGTTGATGGGCACCAAATTTGCGCCCAGTTACGCCAATCTGTTTATGGCGTATTGGGAGGAGCATTTCATCTTTTCATCCCACCCCTGGGTGTCAAATTTGGTGTCCTATCGCCGGTACATTGACGATATTTTTTTTGTTTGGAATGGAAACATCCCTCTTTTAGATATGTTTTTATCTTTTTTAAATGATAATGAATGGGGCATTATTTTAACAACTACCCATAGCCCCACAGATATTCAATTTTTAGACTTACATATTTTTATTCAGAACCAACAGATATTAACAAATTTTTTTTTTTAAACTGTCGATGCAAATGGGTACATCGAAAGTAACAGTTGTCATTATAAACCATGGCTACATAATGCCCCAAAAGGCCAATTTATGAGAATCAGACGCAACTGCACTAAAGATGATGATTATATCCAACAAGCCACAAGAATAAAATAACATTTTTTAGAGAAAGGATATCAGGAGGATAATTTAGTTACAACAATGGAAAAAACAAGAACTTTATCATGAAAAGAATTACTCACCTATAAACCTAAAAAGACCCCCCTTCAATCTGATAATAAAGTACTGCTTATTTGTAATTACAACAGGAATAATAAAAATATTAGAAAAGTTATAAAGAAATATTGGCATGTGCTACAAAATGATCCAGTTTTAAGAAACATTCTCCCAGCACAACCCCATATTATATATAGAGGGGCAAAAAACTTGAAAAAAATTCTTGTAAAAAGTAGTGAAAGTCCAATTAAAACTAATCACTTTCCGAGCTTACAAAATGGGTACTATGGTTGTGGGAACTGCCAGGCGTGTAAATCCACCAATAGTAAGAAAAGACACCTTATTGATCTCCGAGAATTTATTAATAAGGATTTTGTTATTAAAGACAAACTAACCTGTTTCTCCAAAGGTGTAATTTATATTTTAAAATGCTCTTGCAATTTATTATACGTTGGCAGGACCATTAGATGCTTCCACATTAGAATTTCCGAACACATACGGAACATAAGAAAAGGTTTAGAGACCCACAGCGTCTCCAAACATTTTAAGACGTATCACAATCAAAATCCAGACCAGTTGTTTTTTTGCCCTTTAAAAATAGTTACACATGATTGGAGAGGAGGAAATTACATTAAAAAAATAGGGCTGGAGGAGATGAAATTTATTTTTAATTTCAATACACTTATTCTACAAGGCTTGAATTCCGATTTTGAAACATGTAATTTCTTTTAAGGAAACGTTAATTTAATTAAAGAAATTATATTCATTAGAGTTTTTAAGAAAACAAAAAACAAACAAAAAAACGTATATATTTAAATTCTTGCACAGTTAATTCGTTAATTGGTTTTATATTTTTATGGTAACAATAATGAATTTGGCAAAGACATAAAAATATATTTTTCTCTATAAAAGACAGAGATATGATATTAACACAAGCACTTTAAGATCTCACGGTATTGGTTGATTTATGAATACCTATAATATTTACAATATATAAACACTAGAGATGTCCCGAACAGTTCGCCGGCGGACAGTTCCCGGCGAACATCGCATGTTCGCGTTTGCCACGGCGGGCGAACATATGCGATGTTCGGTCCGCCGCCTATTCCATATCATTGAGTTAACTTTGACAACCCCCCCACCCGCCGCGTGGGGGGGGGGGTTGTCAAAGTTAACTCAATGATATGGGGGGGGGAACCTACTGTCCTCCCCCCGGCCCCCACCCCTGAGCGGTGGGTGGGGGCCCTAAAAAACAATAGGGGGGAACTTCTGTCCCCCCCGGCCCCCACCCCTGAGTGGTGGGTGGGGGCCCTAAATAGAAGGGGGACCTAATGTCCTCCCCATTACCCTGAGTGGTGGGTGGGGGCCCTAAATTGGAATAAGGGGGGACCTAAGGTCCTCCTCCCCACCCTGAGCTTATAAAGCCTTGCCCCGCCCTGCAATTAGGCTCAGAGCACTCTGATTGGTGGGTTTAAGCCATCCAATCAGAGTGCTCTGACAGGTAAATGAAGAGACTGACAGGTAAGTCTCTACATTTACCTGTCACAGCACTCTGATTGGTTGGTTTGAAATCCACCAATCAGAGTGCTCTGTGTCATTTTACACAGCGTGGGAAAGTTCTGTGGAATTCACCACCTACTGTCCTCCCCCCTCATTATTTTTATGGCCCCCACCCACCGTGCAGGGGTGGGAGCCGGGGGGGAGGACAGTAGGGCCTCCCCCCCATTGTAATTAATGGCCCCCACCCGTTGCACAGGGGTGGGAGCTAATAGTTTTTTTTTTTTTGTTTGTTTGTTTTTTTACAGTGAGCAGCCACTGGCTGCTCACTGCTTACTAGACATGCCCCTACTCGCTGCATAGCGAGTAGGGGCAGATCATTTACTAATACTAAGTAATCTTTACTTCGTATTAGTAAATGTGGCTGAAAGACCAATTTAGGTCTTTCAGCCTTTTAGTAGATAACTCCCTAATACCGTGGGAATTAGGGAGTTATCTACTAAGCGGCTGCAAGATGCAGCCGCGGATCGAAGTTTGCATGCCACAGTCCAGGTGTTAGTCCCCTTGAAACATCTTGTGTGTTTTAAAATTCGCCTGTCTATTGAAGTCTATGGCGGTTAGCCCGGTTCGCGAGTTCGCGAACATTTGCCGAAATTCGCGTTCGCCGTTCGCGAACCGAAAATCTTATGTTCGCGACATCACTAATAAACACCTTTTTTATTGTTACCACTAATGCACTTTATTGAAATGGTTCGGGGCAATATAATTATAACATTATGCATTTACAATGTAATCTCCATCTATGTATGTTATTTCCTCTTCTGCCATAAATGTTCTGAGATGGAACGCACACGTCACATAGTGTGCGTTCCAGTCGGCTTGTTGCCATGCCAATGTGACGTCATCACGCCAGAGACCGGGCTGACGTCTTCAACGGAATGACGTCATAACCCGGAAGTGACACACGGCGAGACCGGAAGTTCGTTCCACCGCAAATGTTCTACGTTCCACGGATAGAAACCGGAAAAATTCAGATATAAAAGGACATTAAAGAGGAAGAGAAGCATCACCGACTGAGGAAGCCCCTGGCGTTTCGGTATTATAGAGACCCCTTTTTTTTGGACTCTTTTATTATATTGTATATTTTTTATGTTTTATTGGAGGAATTCTTCCTGTTTTGTTCCTGTATTTACTATTCGAAGAAATAAACACTTTACTGAAACAGTAAGTGTTTTCAGCTTCTTCTTTTGGTTATCAGAAGATCCACAGAAGGAAAGGGACATCCTATTAATGGTCACTGTGCTGTTCCCATGAGAGCAACATGTACTTGTTTGGCTTTCGGTTTGTGAGTACCTGATCATCTATCTTCAAATTTGGATACCCATTTGCTGACAATATTACACTATATTGTTGTTTTTATTTCCTTTTAGACATTTTAAGGAGTGTTATCCACCTATTGTATGTATTGCATTTGTGTTTATTTTTGAGTGGTATAAGGGGTTTCCCACTCAGGTGTTAGATCGCACCCATATTGTCTTCACTGTATATATTGCACTTTTTATCATTATTGTCATGCTCGGCTGTCCAGGGCAGGTACTGTGCCTCATACCACCAGAGCGCCTGGTAGGCATCTTCAAGCCACATCTCCTGCCATACCCGGAGCTCCAATTCCTTCACCCATTTCTCCAGGGTGAATACAAATATTTTACTTCACAATGTCACTGCAAACACCACCTTTGAAGTATTAATACTGTATAATCAATGCTCGGATGGAGAGCATATTTCTTTGTATTGTTATGGAAAAAACCTTATAAAAATATAATATATATATATATAAAAAAAAAACTACAGGGAAGGAAAAATGGAGGGAAAATGCGCCAATCAATGTCCTGCAAAATATATATATATATGAAACCAAGAGGGCTGCACTCACCTGAACATGTATACATTATAGGGTGCTATACCTCACCAAGGCAAAAAATAATGGGGGTATAGTTACATTATATAATCATATAATACATAGGCCTGCCACAACGTCAGTTTACCCCATTCTTGGCAGGTCCTACACTAACAGCCTAATGTCTGCTCTTATGAGCAGACACTTACTTGGGAAATACTTCCCCCTGGGGCTCTCTGCAGGTCAAGGCTAAATAGGATCCTGGAATGAGGCACCTGTGACAGGAAGGGGTGCAAAACCAAGATGTTTGCCTGGACTCCCAAATATATAATATTTATATTATATTCCAGTATATATTTTGGCAGTACACTGACTGGCCCTATTTTGTTTGTCAAAATTATTTTCCTGAATATTTTCCATCACAATATTTGGCTGAGCCAAACTTTCAAATGAATGAAGTGTCGGGCTGAATTAAATTTCATTTTCGAAAGAAAATGTTCAGCCAAACCAACATTTTCCACCATACAAAATTCTACTTATAATTATGAATATGTGTCACTCTCACTCATACCAAATGTCTACCGTATTTCTTGTCTGCTATGTGACAATATGGTGCTCTGTAGGTCAATGTGATCTTCTACAGCAGGTGGAGATCACATTGGCTACTGTGAGCTGTTTATAGCTACTGTGAGCTATATTTACCTGGACCTGCTACATCCTGGGAAATATCTTTTCAGCTGGTATGAATTCATTAAGTGCCTTTTTAATCCGCATGAACAAACTTATCTGCCCAGGATTTACCTGTAGATAAATCTAGACTTAACAATTCATCTTGGTGTGTATCAAAAGGCATTTTATTTGCTCGTACAGCTAAAGAGCATGTCTGCACAAGTCTAATTTTAACTATAAAACCCGATTAAGCGTTGAATGTCAGTGACTGCCAAGTTGAGTATAATACAGCATGTAAACCCAGTGTAAACAGTACAAGAAGAACGTATTACCAGTCCTTAGACTGGCCAAACTTAATGTCATAGAGAAAAGAAACAGTCTGTGAACGTAGTCAGAGTCAGGTCAGACAGAGTGAAAGGTACTTACTGACTTTGTGCTTGGCCAGTATAAAGACTGGTGATACGTTCTTCTTGTACTGTTTACACTGGGTTTACACAAGGAGAACAGAGACCAGAATAAACAAGGAACAGAGCCAAATCAAAATCAAAAACACCAAACGAATGCACTCTTGAGTATCAAAGATCATGACAAAGCAAGTAGCAAATTCAAGTCATGGTCTTAAATAATCCCAAAAATGACACCATTGGCTAGAATCAAATATGATATTAAAACATATGGAAGCTTTGTCGGTAAACGGTGACAGTGGAGTGAAGCAATCCACATCAAAACTGAGGCCAGAGTGATGCACCGTGTCCATTCGTGTGCCTCTGTGGTATCCAAATGGAAGGTATTTCATGACAGTAATGAAGATAAAATCATCACAAGAACAACTATGCAACCTCAAGAGATAACCCCGACGTTTACAAATACAAGGTGGTGGCACCAAGTATAAGAAGAGTTTATTTACATTTTAAAAAACATTAAATATTTATTACACCTGAAATAAGCATTAATGGCTGAAAGACCTCTGTGTTTTACAGAATCTACATTAAGTGATGCACTTTTCCTGTAACACAGATTGATTCTACTAGAAACGAGAAATAGAGAACGAGCGTGAAAGACCACTTAGACCTCCTCTTCAGGCACGTTATGCAATTATAGTAAAGCTATGAACGATGAGAGCTAAGTGCTACTGAGGTCTCATCGTCTAACTCTACGCAGTTTGCAAACAAATGATCGTATTCACATTGTTCTATTCTCGCATTTTTGAATAACAAGGGGTCGCTCTTTCCTATTACCTGTAAATAAATATCATATTACATGCATTGTAAGACAAATACTCAATGTAGTATGGATGCACTGTATGAATGAAGAAGATTCCACGGGCTTCACATTTGTTGTATAAACAGAATTCACATGTTCTACAATACGTGTGTGTGTGTGTGTGTTTATATGTAACATGAATAGAATAATAAGGAAACCAACATAAACATCTTATAAGATCATTTATTAGGCTCAGAATTGATAGAAAATTGAATAGAAAAAAAATTGGAAATTACAATTCTGGTGGAATTCCATCACTTTACTCTGAATTTCGACTAATAGCCTCCAAAAGACTCGAGAAGGGAGGCCAAGGGCTAGCCAGGAAAAGAGGTATGTGTGAGTGTTGGCGAGTGGAATTATATACCTAGGGGGCCATTTTCCATAGTAATTCAGACATTTTAAAATTCCCAGCTTGGAACCTACCCCCTGTTGTTATTTGTTTACTGTGTTCTAATTTACTTTTCTTGTCACAGCGGGCAGAAAAGGTCCTTTGGGGTTGGACCAGCGGTAAACGATGATCGGAGCTGATCCATCCCCAACCTCCGGTATTGGTACTGGTTAACCGTCATGCCCACTGAGCCAAAGGCAACTAGTGGTTAGTGTGGACGTTAACGTAAGGCCAGTTTTTTTTATTGGTATTAAATAAAGCTGTGGCCTGCTGTCACCATGTACGTCTTGCATCTGGTAAGCTAATTATAAATAATGGGTGGTTCTCATTTACACGGTGCCTACTACCTTCACACATGACCCTGAATGCTGTGTACATTGTGTTCTGGCAAGTTGAATGGAAAGGAAAGATGTCTGAACAATATTAACTTTTAACCCTCTGAGGACCACATCCCTAAACCTTTTATAGTCACAATATGGTCCCTAAAGACCATGTGATGGTATGAAATGCTATGCTAATTCTGTATTTGTTAAATTGTAGTCATAATTGTCAGCTCTGGGGGTCACAGACACTTAGTGTAGGTTCACTGATGCTGGACACAATCTATAATTCTATCACTAGTAGCTGTGCCATGGATGTGCTATACTCGTAACACAGTCAGGAGAAGTGGAAGTTGCTTGGGAAAGTACATTCAAGCCATTGCATTGTATCAGACACCACGGTGGGTGGTAGAATCCATCTTGTGGGGCCACAGTCCTTGGGAGACAGGCAAGTGACCCAGATTAATCCTTGTGATTTAGCCATTCCAGTGTGTGTTTTATCTGATTTAACATGTGCTATGCTTTGTCATTAATTCCACCTTGTTGACACTTGCCTCTATTTAATTAATTGTTCTCATTTTGAAAAATCACTGACACACCATGCATCATTATTATCGGGGGTGGGGGGGAGGGAGGATGGCGAGTGAGTGAAGTCATGTGAGCTCTAACGATGGTTTAAAGCCCCCAAAATGGCAACAAGCCTATAACCTTAGAGCCAGGACAAAACTGCTCTATAAAAGGTGAGCCTGACCAATTGGTTATTGTTAAGGTTTATGGTTTATGCATATTACACTATGTGAAGTCCTTTTTTTCTATTTCATGTTCCTTGAGTTCGGAATTCTATCTAAAGGGAGGCGGTATGCTGCCTTAAAAGTACGGCAACTTATCCTGTGTTGAATCTTAAACAGTTGAACCGTGTGTGGGTGGTTGAAACTCTTGCATGGTATGAGGTGTCCACAGGTCACGCAGCCTAAACATCTCACACAACCGTTGTTTGCTAAATTTTTATTGGCCGGCATGTAACTTTGTCCAGCACTTACTTGTATACCCTCTCTGTGTAAATTTGTTATACATTTCCTGTAGTTGTTTTTCACACTGAACTTCCCTAGAATTATTTCTCATTACTCTCAGAAACTGAGAAAAAGGTAGGGAGTTCTTAACGTGTTTGGGATGCGCACTCTCATAATGGAGCAGTGTGTTTCGATCCGTTGGTTTTGTATAGAGTTGGTATTCAATCCTTCCTTGTTCTCCAGACCTAAAAATTGTATTATATGATTACTGACATTCAAGGTCACTCTTATGGGTGTTGTTAATCCGTTTATATCCTCTACAAATTCTGACGCCTCCTGGGTGCTTCCTTTCCACAGGATCAAGATGTCGTCAATATATCAAAAGTATTTTTCAAACTGGTACATGTAGGAATTTGCATACATGGGGGCCATAGCCGCCCCCATGGATGTCCCCGCTTTTTGTAAGTACCACTTTGTCTCGAATCGGAAGTAATTATTTCTCAGTGCTAGAGATTTCACTGAGTGCGTGGAGGAGATAGCGTCTCCATTTGGTCGCTGACCCCCAAAAAAGTGACTTATTTACGTGCAATTGCTCCTTCACTCTTTGAGGCAGACTCCCCCGAGGTCACATCAATAGTGGAGACATTTATTTTTATTATTTTCTTACGAAAACGTCTGGGCCTCTGTCTTTGCTCACCCATTAACCATTTATACACCCGATTCTCGCCATAATCCAACCGTACTCTCTCCATCTTTTGACGCTTAAACTTGACCAATTGATTTTTGTATTTCAAAACTTTTTCGTTCAATTTTATTTGGAGGTTAATTCCTTCCGGGGAACTCAGGATTCTCACTTTCTACTTGTTGTATCTTTAATCTAATGTCCTCTAGATCTTCTCTCACATCTTGGATTATGATAAGCATCAGATCCATAGAGCATTTATTCAGGACAGCGGTCCAATTTTTCCTTACTTTGGGCTTCATTCTCCCTATCGTGGGTGCATTTTGTATCCTAAAACCCCTTGGGATCTGTTTGGCCTTGTGATAGACTGACAAAAAGAGGCCATGGAGGTCCAAATCTACCTCCCTTTTCTTTAATCTCAGTAATTTAAAGTATACATCTTTAGTGGTAACTGTAGTGGGGAGCTCTAGACTTGTAGTATCCCATAATATATTTAGGGCTTGCTCCTCTGTGAATTGCAACATTTCCATCTGTGGGGTTTCCTCTCCTATTTGCAATGTGCTTTACTCCATTTTAATTTAATCAATGTTGCCAACAGAAAGTTATGTTGTTCAATAACTGTGTATTTGCCAAGAACAAATTTAAAACTTCACTTTTATTTGCTCAGTTTAAAAAATCGAAACTATCCAGAAAGGTCCAGAAAGCCCAAAGAAATCCAAAACAAAACCAAAAACTTTTTGTGCCTCAGGCCCCTTTAAGTTTTAAACTGCTTAACTAAAAGTTAAGGCAATGCTAAAGTATTCCAGTATGGTAGACAGCATATAGCAACTTGCATGTAAAGGCTATCCTTACTCCATTTTACTATATCTTGTGGTATTAAATATCAAAACCTCAAAGTCCCATAAGTCTTTTCATTCCATATATTCAATTATAGCACCTCCAGGAGTTTATGTTGCAATGATTATAATGATGCTCTTGCAGAGCATATGCTCATATGAAAAAATAAAAGTTAAAATCCAAAATATTCCATGATCCTTATCCTTCACAAACAGTCTTGTTAGATCCTTTTAATCCCATTGGGAAAAAAAGTGGGTGCACAGGTAGGGTGTAGTGCCAAAACACACCAATATACAAAAAAGAAAAAAAGACCTTGCACTCCAACTTACATTATAACAGACCCAGTGCTCGATTGCACTAAATAGATACAGCCAAAAGGAATCAGCACTCCCAGGATTTATTAAAAAAATGAAAGCGTTTCTTTATTCCAACGGTCAACGTTTCAGTTCCGCTAAGGAACTTTTATCAGGACAAAATACAAACATGTTTAAAAATCAACATTGCTTAAATAAGGAAAGTAATCAAGTAAACTCACAGTTCAGATGTGCAGGGTGCCGGCCGTCCTCACTTCCGAACGAGTGGGTGGATACCTCAAGGAACATATGTCCCTCTGATTACGCCAATATGTTCAAATCTGCTAGCTACTGTCACTTATTACAGAGGTTGGTTAGAAGATAATGACTTAGTAGACGTTGCCCAAAAATGGCATGATACTGCTGTTGAATTAACTAAATGTGGTTGTAGAGAAACCACCAGAAAAGGTGTACAATGTTATAAATGTTTTGGACCTCTAGGGTCCCAGAATGGGCAAGAAGGAGGGAAGTCCATCAGACTTAAGGGAACCCCTAGTTGCCCCCATAGACACCCCAGTGGGGCCATTAGCTCCACAATTTACTACTCCCATGATACCCAAAGTTGAGAGCGTATACCATGAGAAGAGCCAACCGAGCTCAGGTATCAAATACTGGGAAGAATATAAGCCCTGGACACCCAGTGAACAACTGGCAATAATACAGAAGCTGCGGGATGTTGAAAAGGCTCCCTTAGCTCTAGTCCAGTCTCTATCCACCATTCAAGCTACTTATCAGTGTACTTGGATGGATTTAAAACAGATTGTTGCCCTAAAAGTTGACCCCATTTGGGCTAGAATAATTGCTAAATATACTGATGCCCCTGCTAGTCTACTAGGCAGTGATATACTGTATAGCCCCACTGGAAAAGTAACATGTGTGCAGATAGTGGTTATTGTGTGGTGCGATTCCAATACAATCATAAACTCGCTTCCCCTTCCCCCCCAATTAAAGCCAAAAGACATAAGTGTGGTATAAAAACAGGCCACAGCTTTATTTATAAATAACAAGCATAAATATATAAACCAATAATTTTACTCGAAACTCGTCCTTGCCAACCGAACCATAACAATTCTAGAGTACCCCCTTCCAGGGTACCTGCCCTCCCCCCTCGTCCAAGATAACTGGCCTTCACCTTGGCCTTCCAATTCCCCATGCCAACCCCTGGCCGCCTTTTACTGGCACGGGGGGCACGCCCAATTACCAAAAACTGTCCGAGGTAAGGGGAGGGACCAGACCCAGCATTCCTTCTTCCAGTGTACTCGTTTTTCCAACTGGTTTGGCAAGGACCATACCCGCCAGCTGTGACAAGAAAGAAAGTTAGAGATATACAATAAGAAAACGATCAACCATCAAGGGTGGGCGGGAGGGAAGATGTTACCAGCCGTTATTTTTTAAGATGCCTGAGGTAAGGGAACAAAATGACTGCCCTTTATATGACCCCACCCCACCTCTAGCCTAAGTGACACCCCCCCCACATGTGACACCTACACCCACCACACCCACACATGCCTCCTATCCGGCTAGCTTTTCAGCCCGCCTCCTCTGGGCCTTGTGTGCAGGTAGTGGTTATTGTGTGGTGCGATTCCAATACAATCATAAACTCGCTTCCCCTTCCCCCCCAATTAAAGCCAAGGGACATAAGTGTGGTATAAAAACAGGCCACAGCTTTATTTATAAATAACAAGCATAAATATATAAACCAATAATTTTACTCGAAACTCGTCCTTGCCAACCGAACCATAACAATTCTAGAGTACCCCCTTCCAGGGTACCTACCCTCCCCCCTCGTCCAAGATAACTGGCCTTCACCTTGGCCTTCCAATTCCCCATGCCAACCCCTGGCCGCCTTTTACTGGCACGGGGGGCATGCCCAATTACCAAAAACTCTCCGAGGTTAGGGGAGGGACCAGACCCAGCATTCCTTCTTCCAGTGTACTCGTTTTTCCAACTGGTTTGGCAAGGACCATACCCGCCACTAGCACCTGCTGCATTTAAGCCTAAATCAGCGGGCGCGACTCCCAACCAACGCCATGGCCTGCTCTAACGCATCCTGCAGCGCTAGATTAAATAAATCTAAACCCACATCCGTGAGATGAACCCCGTCCGGGCGAAAATAGATCGCCGCTTCCCTTTCGAATATTCGGTGTCGCACCGTGACACCCCCGACCCCGAGTACAAATTTGGACACCCTCTTGTTGATCTTTACCCTGCAGCGCTCAATCGCCCCCTGATCCCTCGCGCGGCGCCAGTAGTTCCTAGACACTATACCTGACCAAACTAAGTAAAGCTGCGGCAACAGGACTAGCAAGCGCGCCAAATCCCGTCTAATGAGCTCTCAAAGCCCCCACGCAGGCAGCGCCCCAAGATCATTTCCCCCCAGATGTATCACCAATACATCAGGGGCCCCCAAGAATGTAGCCAACTGTACCACCTCCGGCAAGAGCTGGCCCCAGCGCATGCCCCGAAAACCGAACCATCGGACCTCAGCCAGCTCCCGGGGTATTCCAAGCCGCGTCCCACCCGGGCGTACCCCTGCCTGCAGGTGGGCCCAGTAGATATATGAATGCCCAATCAGCCAGATCCGTCGGCCGGACCCTGCGGAGAAAACACAAGGGGGGTACCCATCAGACGCGTAGGCCGGATATAAGACCGAAACCTCCCAGATTCCCACCTCCCAATCCTCTGAATCGCTTGATCAGAGAAACCTATCCGAGATGCTTCTGTAGCTGCCAATCCGGAAGGAATGACCCCCAAATTCACCACTCGGGATTCCCAACCTGTCGAGCGCCAACCGAAATACCCTGAGGAATTGAAAACGAGACAGGTAGGTACCATCCTCGTGAATTAACAGCGGGCCCGCCAGATTCGGGCGTATAGAGCAGTAGGACTGACACGCAGAGGCTGGGCAAACGGACGAATTAGGGATGGTGAGAAGGGTAACCCAGCAACCCTTCCCAACAAAGTCAGTTTTGGACCGTCGTAACAAGAAACGCACCGCACCATTCACGAAGAACACATCGTGAAACAACAGACCTCCCGGAGTCCCCCTGCTTGGGCTGACTAGTTCCCCAATCCGGAGGGCCCCAAAAAAGGCAAAAGTGAAGGCTAACCGAAATAAGCAGGCTTCATAAGCGGAATAACATACCTGTGGCAGCACCGAGGCAATCCCCAGCAGCAGTGCCCCCGAAACCGGCCTACGAGAATCCTGCACCCGAGGGCCCCTACGCCAACCGCGCATCGCAAGCTTAATCATGCAATCTTTTGTCACATCCGGCACCCGAGTTAGGTTAAACCAAAAACTAAGACCGGATAGCTTCCCTGACACAGTAGTCGGGGAACACCCACAAGCCTCCCAAAACCAAAGCAAATGTAACAAACCCTGGACCCGTTCCGCAGAGGAAGCGTATCCCCCGTGATTCTGTTCCAGAGCGACCCAATCCCCCCAAGCCTTACGATACCGGACCCATGTCGCCTCAGACACGAAGACCGTATCCATTCTCTTATCCGCTCAGGCCAAGGGACCACAGTTCACTGGGACAGGTTAGGCCTTCCATGTCTGCTCCCGGAGCGGCTGCCCGAAACACCTGCCATTGAAAGCGAGAAAGAGCATCAGCCGTGGTATTCATGACACCAGGAATATGCACAGCGTGGCAGGTTACGTTCAGAGACAAGCATCGCAAAACAAGTCGCTGTAAGAGCCTAACCACCGGAGGGGAAGAGGCCATTAAGTTATTAATGGCCTGAACTACGCCCAGGTTATCACAGTGAAAAACGACGCGCCTGTCTTTGAGTTCCGTCCCCCATAGGTGAACCGCCACCAAGATGGGGAAGAGCTCCAAGAACGCCATGTTCTTGGTAATGCCTGAGTCGACCCAAGACACAGGCCAAGGTTCCGCGCACCACTGAGACCCTAGAATAGCCCCAAAACCCGAGGAACCAGCAGCGTCTGTAAACAAGTGAAGCGCTGCATTCGAAACCTCTGGCTGCTGCCAATAAGACCTCCCATTGTAAGCATCAAGAAAAACAGCTCAGACTGCCAGATCCTCTCTAAGCGCCTTGGTCAAGGGGATGAAATGGAAGGGTTTTGAGATTCCAGCCGTGGCGGCCGCCAGGCGCCTGTTGAATACTCTGCCCATAGGCATGATCCGACAGGCAAAGTTCAGCTTGCCTAGGAGGGATTGAAGCCGTCGTAGAGTGATCTTTCGCAAGGAGCCCGCCTCCCGCACTGACCCCCGTAAATCTACCAATTTGTCCGCCGGGAGCCGACATTCCCCGATAACTGAATCAATTTCAATCCCCAGAAAACACAGGCACGTGGAAGGGCCAACTGTTTTGTCGGGCCCCAGTGGCACACCAAACCCACAGGCCACGTCCGCCACCTACTGCAAAATGTGTGTGCATATCGAGGAATGTGCGGGACCAACACACAGAAAGTCGTCTAGGTAGTGAAGAAGGGAGTTGCGACCAGACTCCGTTCTCACCACCCATTCAAGAAAGGAGCTAAAACATTCAAAATAGAAGCAAGATATCGCACAGCCCATCGGGAGGCACATATCCACATAGTAATGCCCCTCAAAGTAACAACCTAAGAGATGATGACAACCCGGGTGAACCGGCAAGAGACGAAAAGCCGACTCAATGTCTGTTTTTG
>OW240917.1:9950002-9964462 GCA_933207985.1 Pelobates cultripes
CCAGGTGAGGAGGAGGGGAGGAGGGAAGGGACAGATACAGTGGAAAGGGGGGGAGTACCATCCACTAAGGGACCAACTGTAGGTGGAGGGGCAGTAGAAAATGTGACAGGTGCAGGCCCAGGGGAGGCAGAGAGGGAAGGTAGAGCAGGAGGGGGGCTGCTATGGGGGTTAGGCGATCCAGCCTCCCTACCACGGCCCCCTGAACCCCTCCCCCCCGGAAACAACCCTGCCGACCTGCTGCCTACTCACCCACGGACCGCCGGAGCCCCAACCCGCGCTGAACGGGTAGCTGGTGCCCTCCTGTCCAATGGTCTCACGGCCGCCCTCCGCAAAGCCCGCAAGACCGGAGGGGATGGAGTGTTGGGGGCAGCGTGGCCCCGCATCCGTCCGCCGCGTGGCCACCTTCCGGCCTCCCCAAGCCCCGCTCGGGGAGGAGGTGCTAGGAGCGCGGGAAACCTCACCGGCCGCGGCCGCATGGGACCTGGCACGCGGACCGGCCACAGGGCTCCTGCTCCTGCCCCTCACCTGACCCTCCCGCGAGGGGCTATACCGGGTGGGGGGGCGTGCACGACGGCGCTGAGCGCTGTGACTGGTGCCAGAGGGAGCAGCCACCCCTGCAGCACCCTGCAGCCGCGTCAGCTGGGACTGCAGGTGCCGGCCACCATCCTGAAGGGCCTCAGCCCGAAAGGCAGACAATATGGATTCAATATCCATAACCCTGGCCGTGAGACAAGCAGTGGTAACAAGCAGCAAGGAGAAGATGTTACCAGCCGTTGTTTTTAAGATGCCTGAGGTAAGGGAACAAAATGACTGCCCTTTATATGACCCCACCCCACCTCTAGCCTAAGGGACACCCCCCCCCACATGTGACACCTACACCCACACATGCCTCCTATCCGGCTAGCTTTTAGCCCGCCTCCTCTGGGCCTTTGTCAGTGCCTTTGGAGGACAAACAAATGATATCTCTTTTAAATGTTCTGTCAACTCTCACTATGCCCAGCCATGTGCCAGAACCTACCATTGACTTGTCTTCAATCCCTGATGCCTTATGGGCTACAGGAAAGACAGATACAGGCAGACTCTCTGTGTCCGCAGTCAAAGTGAATCTCCTGCCCGGAGTCACCCCTCCCTGTCAAAAACAATACCCCCTAAGCCCAGCACAGGAAGATGCTATTTCCCAATCTGTGCAAGAGTTTCTGCAGGCAGGGGTAATTGTCCAGACCACCTCCCCTTGTAACACACTATTGTACCCAATTAAGAAAAAGCAAGAGAAAGGGAAACCTGTGGTCTACCGTATGGTACATGATTTGAGGGCAATTAATGCTGTAACTGAACTCATTGCCCCTAATGTTCCCAACCCACACACCATGTTGGCACAGACACCACCTTCCTCTAAGGTATTTACCGTTATTGACTTGGTAAATGCATTTTTCAGTGTCCCCCTGGCTCCCGACAGTCATTAGTTATTTGCATTTACACATAAACACAAGCAGTACACAGAACAGTATTGCCACAGTATTGCCACACCCGCTATGTACAGCATGGCTAAAGCACAGATTCTTGAAGAGTGGGAAAGGCCAAATAATGTAATTTTATTGCAGTATATCGAGGACCTAATCCTATTTTGCGATAATATGGAGACTTGTATTGTAAACACTCTTTCCTTACTGAAATTCTTGGCAGAGGCAGACTGCAGTTCAAAATATTACACCCCCCGCAGCCTAGCCCAGCTACGATTCATACTGCCGACCTTGGCTTCTACAGCAATCTACATGCAGCCCCTGTATGATTGTCTCGCCAACAAAATAAGCATTGGTGCCGAAATAAAAACAAACCCTTTAAATTAACCCATGCAGCAGAAAATGCTACATCTGTCCTTACACAGGACCATGATGGTAAACAAATAAGTTCCAAAGTTACAAAGACCAATAGCATACTACTCCACCAGTTTGGACCCTGTTGCCAGGGGTGCCCCCTCATGTGTTAGGGCAGTGGGGCTGTTACTGCCTTCCTGAACAAAGCCGCTGATATTGTCTTAGATAACCCAGTGACAATATGCCTTGCTTATGCCACCTAATGTTACTCTGAAAAGGTGTATGGTGCTCCGAACCTGCGCCGAGACCCACAGGGACTGGGAGCGATTCCTGCCCCACCTCCTCTTTGCTTACCGGGAGGTGCCGCAGGAGTCGACCGGGTTTTCCCCATTCTAATTGTTATTTGGGAGGAGAGTAAGAGGATCCCCGTTTGGCCTCAGCTCGGCCCCGTGGTGTTTTACCAAGATTATGAAGCCGGTAGTGGCAAAAATCAGATCCCAAGGTATAAGATGCATCATCTACCTCGACGATATCCTGATCTTCGACGAGGATGCAGACACCTTCCTGAACAAAGCCGCTGATATTGTCTTAGATAACCCAGTGACAATATGCCTTGCTTATGCCACCTAATGTTACTCTGAAAAGGTGTATGGTGCTCCGAACCTGCGCCGAGACCCACAGGGACTGGGAGCGATTCCTGCCCCACCTCCTCTTTGCTTACCGGGAGGTGCCGCAGGAGTCGACCGGGTTTTCCCCATTCTAATTGTTATTTGGGAGGAGAGTAAGAGGACCCCTAGACCTTATTAGAGAACATTGGGAGGCAGACCGAAGCAGCGGTACCGAGCGAAGTTGCTCCGGATAGTGCACGATATCCTGCTATCCAGACATTTGTGGGTCAGTCGCACCAGGTACCAACTGACCCAAAGTTTCTTTTGGCCAGGAATCAGCCAGGAAGTCCGCAAGTATTGCAGTACTTGCGATACGTGCCAGAGGGTAGGGAAAAGGGGGGACCGGCGGAAGGCAAAACTGCATCTGCTACCCATAATTTTATCACATGACAGGAGGCTTCGTATTTTGCATAATCTTTCTTTACTATCTCCATAGCAGCAAAGAAATGAGTGACAAAACTTTTAACCAATCACAACGTAGAATAGGGTATAAGAGGTGAGACCTATGACATCATTTCCCCTCTTTCTTTGCTGCTCCATCACAAGTTAAGTACCAAATTTTGTATTATCTATTCTACATACACTTTTCATTTACATGCCTTTTGTTTTCACTGTACCTTTATATATTTACCCTATTAATGCTCTTAACCCCTGTATACCAGGGGACCCTGTCTGGCTCCCTAACTGTCTTTCACGGCTTTCCCGCCGTCTGTACTTTCCCTCCATTTTCTCTGTTTCTCTTTAACAGTTTTTCTGTTCTTTTACCGAACGTGTTATTCGGTAGTTTTGCGCATTCGCCTGTTTTACTCGAATGCCCGCGCGACCGCACATTGACTATTCGTTTCTAACTACCGAACGCTTCGTTCGGCAGTTTGACGCGATCGCCTTTTTAAACGTTCGCATCTATTTCTATTCGCACGTTCGGCAGTTCGCATAGATCTTCTATTCACGTTCGGCAGTTTTATGCGAATGGCAAGCTTACAGTTTGCCGCCCAAACTGGGGGAGGTACTATTCTCCACACACTGAGCCTGTCAGTCCGGCGGCCATCTTAAAGAGATAGACACTGCCTGATTTTTCTCCTGCTATTCCAACAAGCAATTGAAAAGCCTTACCATTTTCACTCAGTGGGACCAGGTTAGTGCCTTACACTTGGGGTTGGTTTAGCCAGTTGGTCTGCACCTTATTCTGGCCGGGGTGAGCCCCCATTTTATGCTGCTAAACGGTCCTGTTTATGCAGGTTCCGATCACCTGGGTGAGCCCCAGTGAATCAGCCCTCTCCTCTACGCCCCGTTATCAATCTCAGGGAGCTCAATTCGCACGTAGTATATCGACACTTCAAAATGGAAGGTATACATCTCCTCCGGGACTTGCTTCGACGCGACGACTGGTTCACTCGTCTGGACCTCAAAGATGCGTACCTTACCATTCCGGTACACAGAAGCAGCCGTGCCTACCTCCGCTTCTTCTGGCACGGGATCCCTTGGCAGTTCACCTGTCTCCCGTTTGGCCTCAGCTCGGCCCCGTGGTGTTTTACCAAGATTATGAAGCCGGTAGTGGCAAAAATCAGATCCCAAGGTATAAGATGCATCATCTACCTCGACGATATCCTGATCTTCGACGAGGATGCAGACACCTTCCTGAACAAAGCCGCTGATATTGTCTTAGATAACCCAGTGACAATATGCCTTGCTTATGCCACCTAATGTTACTCTGAAAAGGTGTATGGTGCTCCGAACCTGCGCCGAGACCCACAGGGACTGGGAGCGATTCCTGCCCCACCTCCTCTTTGCTTACCGGGAGGTGCCGCAGGAGTCGACCGGGTTTTCCCCATTCTAATTGTTATTTGGGAGGAGAGTAAGAGGACCCCTAGACCTTATTAGAGAACATTGGGAGGCAGACCGAAGCAGCGGTACCGAGCGAAGTTGCTCCGGATAGTGCACGATATCCTGCTATCCAGACATTTGTGGGTCAGTCGCACCAGGTACCAACTGACCCAAAGTTTCTTTTGGCCAGGAATCAGCCAGGAAGTCCGCAAGTATTGCAGTACTTGCGATACGTGCCAGAGGGTAGGGAAAAGGGGGGACCGGCGGAAGGCAAAACTGCATCTGCTACCCATAATTTTATCACATGACAGGAGGCTTCGTATTTTGCATAATCTTTCTTTACTATCTCCATAGCAGCAAAGAAATGAGTGACAAAACTTTTAACCAATCACAACGTAGAATAGGGTATAAGAGGTGAGACCTATGACATCATTTCCTCTTTCTTTGCTGCTCCATCACAAGTTAAGTACCAAATTTTGTATTATCTATTCTACATACACTTTTCATTTACATGCCTTTTGTTTTCACTGTACCTTTATATATTTACCCTATTAATGCTCTTAACCCCTGTATACCAGGGGACCCTGTCTGGCTCCCTAACTGTCTTTCACGGCTTTCCCGCCGTCTGTACTTTCCCTCCATTTTCTCTGTTTCTCTTTAACAGTTTTTCTGTTCTTTTTACCGAACGCGTTATTCGGTAGTTTTGCGCATTCGCCTGTTTTACTCGAATGCCCGCGCGACCGCACATTGACTATTCGTTTCTAACTACCGAACGCTTCGTTCGGCAGTTTGACGCGATCGCCTTTTTAAACGTTCGCACGTTCTTCGCATTCTTCTATTCACACGTTCGGCAGTTCGCATAGATCTTCTATTCACGTTCGGCAGTTTTATGCGAATGGCAAGCTTACAGTTTGCCGCCCAAACTGGGGGAGGTACTATTCTCCACACACTGAGCCTGTCAGTCCGGCGGCCATCTTAAAGAGATAGACACTGCCTGATTTTTCTGCTCCTGCTATTCCAACAAGCAATTGAAAAGCCTTACCCTTTTTCACTCAGTGGGACCAGGTTAGTGCCTTACACTTGGGGTTGGTTTAGCCAGTTGGTCTGCACCTTATTCTGGCCGGGGTGAGCCCCCATTTTATGCTGCTAAACGGTCCTGTTTATGCAGGTTCCGATCACCTGGGTGAGCCCCAGTGAATCAGCCCTCTCCTCTACGACCTACCGGTCTCTAACCACAGGTTATTTAGTCCTGATACCATACCACCCCGGTCCCCAGGCCTCTCCATTAATCGTGCCTAGTGCCCTCACGCAATTTACCGGGTGAGCCCCGAATCCTCACTCCTCATAATGGAGGAATCACAAACCCCAGACCTCCAGGCCATGATAACAGCAGCCGTGGCTGCAGCCATGGAACAAGCCGCTTCCAAGTCGCTCCAAACAAACCCTGAGGTTCCCAGGCCCACCTCTAAACGGGTTCATTATAAGGCGGACTCCGAAGACTCTGACTCTTCCAGGGAACACTCCCAACGGCGAAAACGCCATTGGAAGGGCAATGTAACCCCACGCAAGGCTAAAGGGAAAGCCCCTGCTGATCGCAGGAAAGCCACGGTTCGTGCTACCCACGATGCCACACAACTTTCCTCAGGTGAGGAAGATGTAGAACCCACTCAGGCACTAGCTGTGCTGGATGAATGGCAGGCGGCAGCCTCTGACCAGGGGGACTCCGACAGGGATTCCACGGCCAACTCTGACCCTTACTTCATAAGGGAACAGGGTCTGGGTGAGCCCCAGAACTCCATGGCAACATCCATTGATAACCCACAGGAGGGCTCGGAGATTTTCCTCGACAATTCGGGCCTCCAAATGTTCGACCCAAGAAACATCCGGCACCCCCGTTCGGAAGAATGGTCACCACCTGAGCATTTGGCAAGGTTTATGCACTTCTGGCTCAGAAAACCGCTAGACAAGGAAGTAAGAAACCGGATGAGATCCGAATGCCCTCGCCCTAGTCTACCGGACAAAGTGACGCACACCCCCGAGTTTGACCCGCTCATGACTACGTTCATGTCCCGAGGGGGTCGGGATCCGCGCAAGGGCATAGAGCGCGGCTTTAAAGGAGCGCAAGATAAGCTGCTAGATGCCATTGGGCCACTAGCCAGAATTATGGATATGGCGGATGAAGCCTATGAGAGGGCTGACACTTTTACCCCAGATACGGTGCGTGAATGGGCACGAGATACCCGTGAATGGGCACAAAGGTGTTTCTGTTTCTTAGGGAACACCAACGTAGCCCTCTCTTCGGAGAGGCGCCGAGCAGCACTTTACCGTATCGACGAAAAACTGGTCGAACTGGGGGATAAGGAATTAGGACCCATAGCACAGGGTAAATTATTTGGAGAGGCCTTCCTTAAGGAATTAAATAAAAGGGTCAACATATTCACGTCCCTTAACAAGGCACAATCTTCAATGCGGAAAGTCTTCCGCGGTTCCCACACCCGTGGTGTTTTTGGAAGGGCTGGACGGCAGAGGGGCCGTGCCGCCAGCCATTTTTGGCCATCCGGCCCCCGTACAACAAGGACTCAGATGTTCTACCCAGACTCATCTAGTCGAAATAGATTCAACCACTTCAGGGGATCTGATCGTGGCCGAGGCACCCGAGGACGCTCACGAGCAAGATTCTCCAACGGTAAGTCGGAATCTTACTCTTCCTCTAACCCCCTGTCATATCGCAGGTCGTGTTTCTCTTTTTTTCCAGAACTGGAAAGAACTATCTTCAGATGCGTGGATAATCCAAACGGTGCAGGGCTATCGAATAGAGTTCGACTCGACCCCGCTCCAGCTGACCCCTCCACGTCCAATCCAGACTACACGAGCAGATGCCTGCCTCATAGACGCGGAACTCCGAGAACTCCGCTCCAAGGGTGCCATTCAACCGGCTCCGGATGCCACCGGTTTCTACAGCAATATCTTCCTGGTCAGGAAGAAAACAGGCGAATTTCGCCCCGTTATCAATCTCAGGGAGCTCAATTCGCACGTAGTATATCGACACTTCAAAATGGAAGGTATACATCTCCTCCGGGACTTGCTTCGACGCGACGACTGGTTCACTCGTCTGGACCTCAAAGATGCGTACCTTACCATTCCGGTACACAGAAGCAGCCGTCCCTACCTCCGCTTCTTCTGGCACGGGATCCCTTGGCAGTTCACCTGTCTCCCGTTTGGCCTCAGCTCGGCCCCGTGGTGTTTTACCAAGATTATGAAGCCGGTAGTGGCAAAAAAATCAGATCCCAAGGTATAAGATGCATCATCTACCTCGACGATATCCTGATCTTCGACGAGGATGCAGACACTCTGCGGAGACATACGGCATATGCACTACACCTTTTGGACTCTCTGGGTTTCGTCGTCAACCATCCCAAGTCCGCATTGACCCCGGCTCAATCAGTTCAATTCCTCGGATTCGTAATAGACTCCACATCATGCACTCTTCACCTCCCGGCTACCAAAATTACGGCAATCCGCAGGGAGATCCGGAAAGTCCTTCGTCGGACTACCATACCCCTACGATTACTGGCACGGATCGTAGGCCTTCTCTCCGCGTCCATCCAGGCCATTTTTCCCGGGCCCCTGCACTACAGGGCCATGCAACGCCTCAAGGCAAGTTTCCTTCGCAGACAACCGACATACGACCAACCGGTTCCAATGTCGGTCGAAGTTCGGGAAGAACTACACTGGTGGCTGAATTGCATGCAGGCTTGGAACGGCAGGGCCATATTCGGGAACCAGCCAGACTTCGTGCTGGAATCGGATGCCAGCCGTTCAGGCTGGGGGGCAACAGACGGAACCACGTCCACAGGAGGAGTCTGGACTTCCGAAGAGCTCTCGATGCACATAAATTGCCTGGAACTCTTGGCCGGGTCCTTCGCCATTCGCAGCCTGGCAAAGGACCGATCCAACTGCTGCATCCTACTCCGCATGGACAACGTCTCAGCGGTCAGATACATCAACCGCCTTGGAGGCACTCGTTCTCGAACACTGGCAGATCTCACGAAAGAGATCTTCGACTACTGCCTACCACGCAACATCACCTTGCTGGCAGAGCACTTACCAGGAGACTCCATTACGACGGCGGATTGGTACTCACGCCACTGGCGGGACGCCAGCGATTGGCAGCTAGACCCTCACATTTTCGCACTACTGGATGCACAGAGGGGACCTCTCTACCTAGACCTTTTCGCGTCCCGCAACAATCGACAGACAGAAGTTTTCTTCAGCTGGCTCCCAGACCCGGACGCTTTTCTCCAACAATGGCCAAGGGACGGCGCCTACGCATTCCCTCCTTTCGCAATGATAACGAGGGTCCTTCACCGGATCCGTCTACAGGGAGTGAGAATAATTCTCATCACGCCGCTCTGGCAGAGCCAGCCATGGTTTCCGGACCTTCTGGAACTCTTAATCAACGACCCCCTCCTCCTACCAGATGCCCCAACCATCCTCAGGAATCCATTGGGCCTTCCTCACCCACTAGTCCTGCAGGAACGCTTGCCCCTTGTGGCCTGGACTCTTTCCGGGGTTCCTGGAGAACCGAAGAATTATCGCAGGAAACTAAGGACCTGCTATGGGATTCATGGGCACCAGGAACTAGGAGGTGCTACTTATCAGCATGGCACTCCTGGACAAGTTGGTGTGTGGGACGGGACCTCAATCCCTTTACTGCACCTACTCACTCCATCATGAATTTCTTAACTTCACTTTTCACCGCAGGAAAGTCATACCGTTCCATCAATGTGGTACGGTCAGCCATCTCAGCGGCTCATACTCCGATACAGGGGATTCCTGTTGGTAAGGACCCGCTCATCTGCAGACTTCTCCGCGGTATGCGCCTACGGCGCCCCCCGGAACCTAAATATTCTAGTCTCTGGGACGTTGGCGTGGTCCTTCAATTTTTACGTAATTGGCCTCCCAACGAGAAACTATCACTCCGCCAGCTTACCGCAAAATTCACCCTCCTGCTCTGTCTGGTTTCCTTTCGACGGGTAGCGGACGTACGCACCTTTGATGCCAACGCGTTTACTTTCTGTCCAGCGGGTGTCACCTTTCAGATCTCACGTCGCACTAAGTCCAACTCTCTCTCGGTCTTCTACCCTTTCTTCCCTTCTGACCCTCAACTCTGCGTGGTCTCAACCCTCCGTCACTACGTGGAAGCCACCGCGACGTTGCGGCAACCTTCCACTCATCAACTTCTCATCTCTTACGTCCGCCCTTATGGTCCGGTCTCGGTTACTACACTGGCCAGATGGGTTAGGTGGCTACTATCCCTTGCCGGTATTGACCAAACCTTTGGAGCACACTCCGTTCGTGGGGCAGCGGCCTCTTCCGATTATGCGGCAGGCGCTTCCCTCTCGGACATTTTACGAGCAGCGGACTGGACCAGAGAATCTACCTTTAGGACATTCTACTTTCGTCCTCTTGATAATCCGGCATTTGCTTTTCTTTCTCAGCGTTGAAATTGCAAAATACGAAGCTTCCTGTCATGTGATAAAATTGAAGATTATGCTAGCTTTAGTGTACAGATAATCTTAATTTTAATAATGACAGGAGGCGAGTATTTTCCCTCCCTGTTCTCTTTCGTTCTTCCCTCCCTTTTATTTTCACTTCTACCTACTACACTTTGCTCTCTCATATGTTGGTATAATACCTGACACGATAGCTCTTGTTTAACTGCCTTATTTACATCATAGAGATATATATATATTGTTTGGGTGGGATACTTATTTAACACCGCTAGGGAGGACGTTTAGTTAATTTTATTCTCATGTTACTAGACTTTATTAAAGTTGAATTACGGGACAGACATCCTTTGTTTTATACAATCACTTCTGGACACTAACGCACCTTATACTCTCGTTTCAGCTTAACCAGGAGCTACACGGAATCATTAAAGTCTCCATGCAAGATGTCGTCATCATCGCATCAGGAGATTCATCATCAGGTCTTCGTAGACCATCGTTTGACAAGGACACGTCTTCATCTGCATTCTACCTGTTCCGGTTCAGTTTATTCTGATTAAGTTTCCAGTTTCTTGTTCTATGGACTTCTCAGCTGTTCGGTTATTTTTTCTCCTTTTATGGTCTTGTGATGTCGCAAGTTTAAAAGAGGAAATGATGTCATAGGTCTCACCTCTTATACCCTATTCTACGTTGTGATTGGTTAAAAGTTTTGTCACTCATTTCTTTGCTGCTATGGAGATAGTAAAGAAAGATTATGCAAAATACTCGCCTCCTGTCATTATTAAAATTAAGATTATCTGTACACTAAAGCTAGCATAATCTTCAATTGAAGAGCCATTTAGTAGAATAGCAGTAGATTTAATAGGCCCCCTTTGGAAACCTAGCCCTTCTGGCAAGAAATATATTTTATACTTCTACTGTTATATTTCTACTGTTTCTACAGTTTTCCATCTATACTGCCTCCCTTGGTAAACTCATTAGCTCCTTTGGCTTCCAATCAGTGGCGTGCACACAATCCATGGGGCCCCGGTGCAAAACTGCTCCATGGCCCCCACCCCTCGCCTCTCTCCCCTTCCCTCCCCTCTCTCCCCTGATCCGTGGGTCCCCTGACACATACATAGACACAAACACAGACATACATACAGAGACACACACAGAGACACACACAGACACATACAGAGACACACACACATACAGAGACACACACACACAGAGACACAGACACACATACATACACACACACACACATACAGAGACACAGACACACACACATACAGAGACACAGACACACATACATACAGAGACACACATACATACAGAGACACACACACATAGAGACACACACACATAAATGTTTCCTACCTTTTGTGACTTTCCCTGGGGTCCAGTGGAGGCTCAGCCTGATGGGAGTCAGAGTTCCCACTCTGACTCCCTCCTCCTTCCTCCTTCCTCCCGCACGGGCTCTCTCTATGCTGGGAGGAGTGACCGGGGACTCACATCCTCCCAGCAGTGATGTCATCACAGGGGGCCCGGTCGCGCTGTTAAAGCGCCCAGCGCAGACCAGGCCCCCAGACAATCCATATCCATCGGGTGGCCCTGACAGCATGGGCCACACGATGGACCCCTTAACATGCGTCCCCGGCGGTGTGCCCGGAGTGATGGGCCTGGTCGCAGCTGCGACCGCGGTATGTACGCCACTGCTTCCAATATCATTTCTATCAAAATTCTAGTCTTTCCTCCCTCAAGTGTTGCTACTCCTGTGTCTGTCTCGCTCCAAGTCAATGGTGCTACCATCAACTCCACCATGCAGGCTCGCTGCCTATCTTTGACTCCGACCTCTCCTTCACGCCTCATGTTCAGTCTATCGCCAAATCCTGCCGCTTCCATCTCAAAAACATTGCACGCATCCGATTCCACTGTCCTTTCGTGCCTTGTCTACTGTAATCGACTTCTCAGTGGTATTCCGTGCTCTCAACTTGCGCCGTTACAGTCCATAATGAATGAGGAGGTGAGGCGCATCTTCCTGTCTGCCTGCACCGCCCAGGCCTCACCCTTCTGTCAGTCCCTACATTGGCTTCCTATAAGATAGAGGGCTCAATTTAAAATTCTGGTTCTTGCTTTCAAATCTCTACATAATGCTGCTCCAACCTACCTATCCTCCCTAATACACAAGTATGTCCCATCTAGGCCCTAACGCTCTGCTGAAGACTTACATCTATCTTCTGTCCATACTCACACCTCTGATGCTTGTCTTCAAGACTTCTCGAGGGCTGCAACGTTCCTGTGAAACTCACTTCCCTCCTCCGTTAGACGCTCACCCAGTCTCCACTCCTTCAAAGAATCATTAAAAACCCACTTCTTCATAAAAGCGTATCAATTAAACTGTTAATAGCTCCCAACTGATTCCTCTCTTGCAACTGTCATTAGTCTAATACTATCCATCGGAATCTGCCAATACCCCTTACACAGATCAATAGTAGTGAGGTATTGGCCTCTGGCCTTCCGGTCTAGCAGTTCGTCTATCCTGGGCATAGCATACGCGTTGGATACTGTTTTCTCGTTCAACCTTTTGTGTCACTTTACCCCACTCCCTCTAGCATGTAAGCTCATTGAGAAGGGCCCTCAACCCCTCTGTTCCTGTGTGTCCAACTTGTCTGGTTACAACTACATGTCTGTTCGTCCACCCATTGTAAAGCGCTGCGGAATTTGTTGGCGCTATATAAATAACATAAAAATAATCTGTACTTGTCAATCCCCACACCCACCCTCTTTAATAAAAACACAACACCACTATGTATGGGAAAATTCGTCCACAGCTTTTTTAAAACACAATATAATAATAAAAGTAATTGCCTCCCACCTATTGCCATCTTATATTTTCGCAGACCTTATAATAAATAGGGCAATGACTAACCATAAATAACATATAATAACATCTAATAATATATAACAATATATAACACATAACCAATAAAGTGACAACATTTTCTTAACAGCCCTGTGGTGAAGGTATACCGGGATACCCCCACCCCTCCGAGGTTCTGAGCCACCTATGGACTCGAAACCTACCTCCCAACACACTAACCAACTAATAACTCCAATTCTATTTCACTACTATTCTTTTTCCATATCCCTTGCTCCTTTTCGAACTCCAAAGATCCTTTCCCCCCATTTCCTTCCCCTTACCAGACCCACCGCTGTGACCAAGCAGGGCAACCTGAACACCCAAGCTCAAAGGGCGGGTGGGAGGGACAAACCCATGTTGGGGAGTACATTAAAACTTCCTATCCTAAGATGGCTGCCCCTATATATATGTCCCCACCCCTAATTACAATCTATCAATCCTGGTACTGCTCCACCTATGCCCGCCTCCTAGCCCTGTCAGGGCCCCTTTCTACTAAACTGCACTCGTTCCAAGGGGCTACATGAGCAGTTCCCTCTTTCTACTGCTGATACCTCTCCCTATACAACCAAGCATTCTGCTAGCATTTCCTGCTGCTCTATTACATTGTCTGCCTACCTTTAAGTCATCAGAAATAATCACCCCTAAATCCCTTTCCTCAGATGTTGAGGTTAGGACTCTATCACATATTCTGTACTCTGCCCTTGGGTTTTTACATCCAAGATGCATTATCTTGCACTTATCCACAATTAATATTTCCTACCTGTTCTATGTTAAATTTTGTATATATTGTGTATTAATATTGTTTTTGTATTTTATTGTACCATAATGTATCAATGCAATGTTTTGTGGACCCAAGACATACTTGAAAATGAGAGAAATCTCAATGTATCTTTCCTGGTAAAATATTTTATAAATAAATTTGACTTATTCCTCCTGGAACATCAACCCTGTAAAAAGACATACCTTACCATCAAGACCTTCTGCAATAGCACTAATAAAAATATTAAAGAGAATGGGTCCAAGTACAGATCCCTGAGGTACCCCACTGGTAACAAGCTTCTAATGTATACTTCATTGACTACAACCCTAAGTTGCCTGTCACTCAGCCACTGCCTTACCTATTCAACAATATTGGAAACCAAACTTAAAGGACCACTCTAGGCACCCAGACCACTTCAGCTTATTAAAGTGGTCTGGGTGCCAGGTCCAGCTAGGATTAACCCATTCTTTTATAAACATAGCAGTTTCAGAGAAACTGCTATGTTTATGAATGGGTTAAGCCTTCCCCCAAATCCTCTAGTGGCTGTCTCATTTACAACCGCTAGAGGCGCTTGCGTGCTTCTCACTGTGATTTTCACAGTGAGAGCATGCCAGCGTCCATAGGAAAGCATTGTGAATGCTTTCCTATGTGACCGGCTGAATGCGCGTGCAGCTCTTGCCCTGCGTGCGCATTCAGCCGACGGGGAGGAACGGAGGAGGATTGGAGGAGGAGAGCTCCCCGCCCAGCGCTGGAAAAAGGTAAGTTTTTACCCCATTCCCCCTTCCAGAGCCGGGCGGGAGGGGGTCCCTGAGGGTGGGGGCACCCTCAGGGCACTATAGTGCCAGGAAAACGAGTATGTTTTCCTGGCACTGTAGTGGTCCTTTAAAGATTGCAGTTTATTGAGAAGCCTTCTATGTGCAACAGTGTCAAAAGCATTACTGAAATCTAGGTAAGCAATGTCTACTGCACCACCATGATC
>OW240917.1:9972239-9982886 GCA_933207985.1 Pelobates cultripes
GGCGCTCTGTATCATAAATGAAAGGTTACTAAGGAGAGAGAATATTGATGTCAGCATGGTTTAGGGGCCCTAAGGAGATACGTTTACTAGCACACTTACTAATTATTATTGTTATTTTAATTTATAAAGCACCAACCTATTCCGCAGCGCTGTACAATAGTTCTATTTTTTTACTGTTGCCATATCCGCCGTGTTGTGTATTGGAAAACATGGCAGATCAGGCGTCACTGAAACGGAATCCTTAAAGGGTTTCTCTTACCAAATATCTGTGTTTTCAGTAAACACTGGTTTTGGTTAAAGTAACCCTTTCTATAATAGTCTGCCCCCTAAACACAGAGAAAAAAGTTCTCCCCCGAGCCTGATCCTCCTTGGCTGATGTCACATCTCCAGGCACCACTACCACTTCAAATCGCAGCAAATGGAACATTATTGATGGGGCACACAGCAGGAATGCAAAGGATATGTATTTATTTTCTAAATGCATGCTGCAGGCAGTGTAATGGTGCTTATTAAGAGATGCATGATGCAGGATTGGGTAGTGAAGGCATGTTGCATGGCTGTAAATGGGAATTATAAAATGATGCATGCTGCATGGCTGTAAAGGAGCCTTATAGAATGGTGCATGCTGCATGTCTGCAAAGGGGGACTATACAATGAAGCATGATGCATGGCTGTAAAATGGAATTATAAAATGCTGCATGATGTATGACGGTAAATGTGAATCACAAAATGCTGCATGGCTACAAAGGGGAATTATGAAACGATACATGCTGCATGCCTGCAAAGGGAGACTATCGAATGGTGCATTGTTGCAAAGGGAAATCATCCAATGATGCATGCTGCATGGCTGTAAAGGGAAAGTCTAAATTGATGTATGATGTATGGTGTTAAATGGGAATTATAAAATGATGCATGCTGCATGGCTGTAAAGTGAAAATTATAGAATGATCTGTGCTGCATGGTTGCAAAGGGAGATTATAAAATAATGCATGTTGCAGGGCTGTAAAAGGAGATAATAAAATTAGGCAATGCTGCAGGGCTGTAAAGGGGAATTATAAAATTAGGCATGCTGCAAGGTTTTAAAGGGGAATTATAAAATGAGGCATGCTGCAGGGTTGTATTGGAGGTTTATAAGGCATGCATGAATGTATGGTTGCATTCAGAGTTTAAAAGGCATGCATGTTTTGGTAAGTGAAAGGATTAGTAAAACGATGTATATTGTAATGCTCTAAAGAAAGCCTCACTAAAGAATGCTTCTGGACACTAAATAAATGCCTAAAAAGATGAAAGATGGACTTTAAATGGGGATTAAAATGAATTATTATTATTATTATTATTATTATTGATACATTTCCATGTGTCTGTCTTGCTGCAGGAGGTGGCTGGGATAACTAAGCCAATCTCTGCTCCCCCATCTATTTCTTAAAGAGACAATATAGGCACCAATACAAAGTTACATTAATGAAGCAGTTTTGGTGTATAGATCACGCTCCTGCAGTCTCACAGCTTGGTTTATGTGGCCCTAGTAACACCTCTCTGCATATTACTTGAGCAGTGAGACTGCAGGGCGTGATCTATACCCCAAACCTGTTTCATTAAGTTATAGTTGTTTTGGTGACAATAGTGTAACTTAGTAGCTGAATAGAAGGCATAGCCGACTTAGAGAATGTTTCCAAATTGGCTATTTTGACCTTATAATGACTAATCTTGTATATAATGAATCTGCATCATTTATTTTTTCCCGTCAGCTATTTTTGCCTTTGTTTTGCAAGTTGGCTAATGTACTATTTAGCAACTATTCCCTACGGTCCAATATACAGACTTCCATGTTTAGTTGTGTATTTCTTTTAGTGCATGTGGTTAGCTCTATAGTCAATGTCTAAGGGCTAATATCTCCCATAAACGGACTATCTATTTACTGTGTTAGCAAGACAACAGACGATAAGTCAGAAGCAGTGTAACGCTCAGTACTGGGCAATATATATACAGTCCATATGTACAGCGTTTCAAGGTGTGGCTATTTCTTTAAAAAAAAACATAGTGAAAATGTCTTTTTTTTGCGTGAAGTATGGATCTTGCCAAAATCGCCATCTGTCCTTTTTGATGCATGGCATATGTGCATAAACATAATGCATACATGGATGATAGATCATGTGCGCTATGAATTATTTAACTTCCTTTTATAACCTGGATAAAAATGGCCATTTCACGGTAGAATTTATTTTGTGAAAAAAGTTTTTTATTAACACTCCAAATGACTCTCTTTATAAATTATTAAAAAAGACAGTTTATTTGTGAAAAAAATGTTTTCAAGCAAATCTAGGTCTTTTTTAGATTTAACTAACACTAACACTTTGTGTGCTTGGAAAGAGTTAATATTGCAGGAAGAGAAAGGAATTTAAACCTGGTGACATTCCGTTTCATTCCTCACTATCGCTCCATCGCCCAGTGAATCTGATACAATCCTTCAATTCAACCGACCCGGAAACAACGATAAAGATTTGGGTAATAAAACGTGTGGCTGATGATGTCACCCCTGCATACATATGGAACATGTTATATGCCATTATTTTATCACAGCGTAGTGACAGCAAGGTCCCACATCTCATCGCGTCTCCCTCCACTTTGCAGAAATCGTTCTGTAGGAGATAGTTTGAACAGCTGAATCTTTCTCAAAGCACTCAGAAGTCAGCTGATAAATACTTGTGTTTAGATATCTCGTGGACACGGCAAAAAAAGTTAAATAACAGAGACAGTTTATAAAAAAACTAAAGTTAATACTGGCCATGATAGAAAGGTGTCAAAATACATATTGCATCGCATATTGGCTACATATGGGGTTACGTAGCCACAGACCGGTCAGAGTGCCCATGGTGACCCATGTCCACCACCGAAAGCACCTTCAATGAGGGTGTGAGGGTCAGAACTGGACCCTGGAGCAATCTAATAAGGTTGCCTGGTTTGAGGAATTGTCACATTCAATGTGGGCAGCAGCAGTAAGGATACAGCCATCCGAGAAAGACTGGTCATATATCTTTGGTAGAATTATGATATCTATAGTAAGCCTTTTTACAATAAGGTGACTAGGTGTTATAGGGCCCCTATACAACGTTATTCCATTTTTCTCTTGGTGAGTCCTTTATGCTGGAAATGCCAATGCCAAGATGGCACTCAGAAACACATTTGGTGGCACTGTTTAGCCATTATCCCTTATTGGGAACAAGTTATTGCTGCTATAAAAAAATAAAAAATACGACCTATTTCGTCCTCACTGTCCCCATCGCAGCTATTTTGGGGTTGGCCTAATGCCCTCTCTGATATTTGTAAACAGCAATTATTGTGCATACTATTGGGAGAGATCAATGCCGTGACCTCAACCCATTGGAGACGGGTACAAATACTGAAGTTGGAGCAGTGGGTGTTAAAAGTAAAACATACCAGGGAGATGGGGGAGGGGCATGGAGGGGCATGGGTTGAAAAAATAAATATCTTAAAATGTGGGCCCCTTGGTTGGATTATTGGAGAGAATTTCTATGAGCATGGTGATTATAGTAAATACATTAAGGTGAGTACAACATATTCGCCATTAAAGAGGTCCTATACAATATACAATTTGGTTTAACCGTGCATGTCTGCATAACTTTTTGGATAAAGATGTAGTCTGCAAAATGAGCTTAAATAATGCAACACTGTATTAATTCCTCTGAATAATCTAGTGAGGCCAGTGTCATCACTTACTCTCCTTTTTGTATTTCTTTTTTGGAATAAAGCCACATTCTTTCTTTCTTTCTCTTCTCTCTTTCAGTATTGTATTTTAATAAAAATGTAATTGAATAAAAAAAAAAAAAAAATTGCTGAAAAACTAAATGCTGGCCATGATAGAAAGGTGTCAAAACACACAGTGAATTGCAGTTTGCTGCGTATGGGGCTGTGTAGCCACAGACAGGGGCGTTTTAGCCGCAAGGCAAACAAGGCATTTGCCTTGGGCGGCATTTTCCAGGGGGCGACAAAAAACGCCGCCCCCAAATGCCCAGGGCAAATGTCTTGTTAGCCTTGCGGCTAACTGACATGCCGGGCGGCTGGCGAGTGAGCTCTTCCTCTGAGCTGACTGCTCAGCTCCCTCGCGCGCCGCAGAGTGAGGCTGGGAGCCGGAATATGACGTCATCTTCCGCAGCCACTGGACCACCAGGGAGAAAGGGAACACCCAGTATTCCCAAAGGTAAGGAGGGGGGGTAAATTAAAAAAAAAAAGTGTTAATGTGAGTGTTAGTATGTGTGTTTGTTAGTGTGTGTCTAACTGTGTGAGTGTGTCTGCTAGTGAGTTAGTGTGTGTCTGTTAGTGTGTGTCTGACTGTGTGTCTGTTAGTGTGTGTGTGTGTATCTGTCAGTGAATGTGTGTGTGTGTGTATTTAGAAGGCAGGGCGGAGAGAAGGGTTGGGTGGGGCTGGCGCAGGGGGGGGTGCCTGAGTTTCTGCTAGTGAGTTAGTGTGTGTCTGTTAGTGTGTATCTGTGTGTCTGACTGTGTGTGTCTGTCAGTGTGTGTGTGTGTATCTGACAGTTTGTGTTTGTTAGTTTGTATGTGTGTGTCTGACTGTGTGTATGTGTGTGTGTGTGTGTGTGTCTGTTAGTGTGTGTCTGACTGTGTGTGTGTCAGTGTGTGTGTCTGTTAGTGTGTGTATGCGTATCTGTCAGTGAATGTGTGTGTGTATTTAGAAGGCGGGGCAGAGGGAAGGGTTGGGTGGGGCTGGCGCAGGTGGGGGGGGTGCCTGAGTTTTGTTCTGCCTATGGCAGCACAAAACCAGGATACATCACTGGCCACAGACCGGTCAAAGTGACAATGGTGACACCTGTCCACTACTGAAAGCACCTTCAATGGGGGCATGAGTGTCAGAACTGGACCATGGAGAAATGGAAGAAGGTTGCCTGGTCTGATGAATCACATTTTGTTTGAGGTTGGAGTGCGGGTGCGGGTGTATCGTTTACCTGGGGAAGAGATGGCAGTAGGATGCACTATGGGAAGAAGGCAGGCTGACGGAGGCAGTGTCGGGTTCTGGGCAATGGTTTGCTGGGAAACCTTGGCTCCTGGCATTCATGTGGATGTTACTTTGACACCACCTACCTAGAGATTGTTACAGACCACGTATACCCCTTCACGGCAATGGTGTCCCTGATGGTAGTGGCCTCTTTCAGTAGGATAACGCACCCTGCCACACTGCAAACATTGCTCATAAATGGTTTGAGGAACATGACAAAGAGTTCAAGGTATTACATTGATCTCCAAATTCCCCAGATCTCAATCTGATTGAGTATCTGTGAGACATCACAAAACACAAAAAACAGGTTATGCCGAATACTGTGTGTGCAAAGTCCAATTCTTTGGAAGATCCTGGCTTGGATTCGTCCAGGCTTCAGTTGGTGGTAGGTATATGTAATAAAACAGAAAATAACCGGTAATAGTGCAGATAGCCAGATATTTAGTGTAGGACACACAAACAAGGATATGAGGGATCACTTTAAATATATCAAAGATCACCCTGGTTGTATGTGTGGGGTTTGGTTTTTTGTTACAATATTTAATATACATGCTTAAATATATATACAGACAGCAATTTTAGCTGTACACCATGAGATTTCATAGGCTTACTAGAATTCTTATTTTCTGCCTTCATACCAACTGAGTTTATATGTAGAATAAACACCCACAAGCACATTGAGGTAATATCTGCCAAAAATGTATTTAAATACATATTTTACACATATGGTACAAATTGAAAAAAACTCCTTTCACTTAAGAGGCAGTAAAAATCTCCTTCGGTTTCTTAAATAATATCCTTTTGTTTCTATTAAAGGGACAATTACAAAAAAGCCCAACTTAGTATTTTTTTTCTTTATTAAGAGATAAACTGCCTTCCATGCAAGTTGGACTTAAGTTATTTAATCAGCTTTTAATGGACAAACAGGGGTAAATGTACAACCCTCACTTGCCATCAAAATAGTACTAATCCAAATCTAATTTTTTACAATTTATGGTAAGCTTTAGTCACTGGGGCACTTTTTGTTTCTATCAATATTCTTCACTAAAGTGAGAATTCAAAGTGAATTTTAAATTTAAGGCTAGAATAGAAGAGATAGAAAATAAATCTCTAATCAGCTATGCTTTCAGATTGGTTGCTGTGACGTTAAAGGGACACTTTAGTCAACTAAATAACTTTATCTTAATGAAGCGGTTTTTGTGTATAGACCATGCAGCAGATATGTCACTGCTCAATTCACTGCCATTTATGACATAAATCACTTTGTTTCTGTTTATGCAAACCTAGCCACACCTCCCCTGGCTGTGACTGACACACCACAAAATGGTTTCACTTTCAATCAGATGTTACCTAACGTTAGATGTTTTTATCTATTGCTCAATAAATTTAACTGTAATCACATACAGGAGGCCCCTGCAGGATCAGAAGGATATTGATCTTTACTCCAAAACTGCTTCATTAAGTTAAAGTTGTTTTAGTACCTATAGTGTCCCTTTAAATTTGAAATTTACTTTGAATCCTCACTTTGATGAATAACCTCGTATGTGTTTAAGTTTATACTTTTTTTCAGAATATGCTGCACATTTTGTTAGTTGTGGTCAGGGACAAAAGCCGTGTCATAGTGTTAGTGATGTAAGTTGGTTATGGTGTGCGGGTAAGCCTGTAAATAAAGAGTGCAAAAAGATTTAACATGATAATCTTTTTTTACTTGTTGACGTTACACAGCTACTTCCTTGAATGCTTGCCTCAGTTCCAGCTGGTTGAGGGATATACCTGGTGTATGCTGTGGATTTCCAGCGCCCCAGCCTTTAGACGATGTGCATTGGGATAGTTTTGTTACACGCTGCTCCTGTTTGAAAAGAATGTCCTGAAAATGTCAAAGGATTGAAACCGAGTTTGATAAATAGTGTTCTGACCTATAGCATGAATTTAGATGTAAGAGGAGTGCTGTGTAACCTTAAAAGAGACAAATGTCATGTGCAATCGTGTGTGTTGGGTAAAATTGGTCTGGTGCTTTGACCGGGCACAATTTGTTGTAAGTGGGATATAATCGTATAACAGTAGAATGTTTGGTTTGGAATGTGTTAAGTAGAGTATATAATGATCTCCTGACTTATAGAAGTTCTCGATTTTAAGACCTTTGTTGACACCAGTAGTCTTGTCAGAGGTACACTCGTTTGGGAGTAGAAACCTGTAGAAGGCTATGTAAATAGCAGTTTTGATAATCAGGTTTGTATTCGGTTGAAACGGATTTGCATCCAGTTAATCAGACAGAGCTCTGAACTTGGGTCAGTCTATTTTTTTGTCGTGTAGCAGTTTTGGAGTTGACCAGGCATAAAATAACTTTGAGTATATTTTTTATAAGAAGACATGAAGGTTTTGTAAGTAGGGAAAGCGGTCAGCAGGTGGGTTGTAAGTCAGTAATAGGTAATACAGATATTTTTCTAAATTACTTTTAGAATTTCGACCAATACACAAATGGAAAGTTATCCCTGTGATAGAATTTCTGAAGATTAAAGGAAGCAAGGATCTGGACAGTCTGTGTTCATTTATAATTCACTATGGTTATAATGATCCGCTCACCCAAGCTACATGAAGGTCAGTGGGGCCGGGAGGTTGAAATGAAATACATGGAGGGGCTGGGGTGGGGGGGTAGGGGGGGTAAATAAGAGGTGGGGTAACTAAAATGTTCCAGGCAAATGGGGTAAATAAGAGGGTGGGGGTTAAATAGAATGTCCCTGCAGAATGTTCTACTGATGTACCTGGAGGCTAGGAGGGGGTCCGCCAATGGAGACAAGCAAAACTGCAAGAAAACCTTCGGCAGCCATGGAAGGAGAGTCAGCCTGCACCGGAGCACCATACGTCTGTATAGCAGTGGGCCAGCCGGCCCGGGAAGAAGGAATGCGGCTCTTGCTGCGTGGGGCTGGAAACGGGGAGGATAAGTGGGTACAGACCGTCACTGTAGCGACAGAAGCCCACAAGTAGGTGAAGCAAGCCTCGCGGCTGCAGACAGGCAAATCTGTGAGGCTAGGCTTGCACACATGAGCCCAGGAGAGCCTGTAGCTTCCCACTGCAGGGTGAAATGTTCCAGTGGCCATGCTTGTCTCTGGAAACCTCCACTACCACCAGGAGGCGGAAGCCTGAAGACAAGCCAACTGAGCCTGCAGGTGCAGACTCCCGTCTTGTAAGGCCTCAGCCCTGAGGGCAAAGAGGACAACTTCAATATCCATACCCTGGCCGCAAACAGCACTTGGTAAGCAGGTATGCCTAGTGCAACAACCAGCAATAACCAAGCTGTTACTAACTGTTAATTAAGATGGCTGCTATCCTGTAAGATGGCAGCCTATTTATATTATCCCACCCATCTACCCCTTTATTACTCCACCCACTGTCTCAGGACCACTTTACCACATTCCTCTGTATACACCAGGGCCGGACTGGGAAAAAAATTAGGCCCGGGCATTTTTCAATTAGAGCGGCCCCCCAAGAAGGGGGCGGGGCCAGAGAGGGTGTGTCTTGTCATCACTAATGACAAGCACGCCCCCTCTCAAAGTGAGCATGTTGGTTCAATGCCCAGAGCCCTGCTGAAGAGCTCTGGCATTAGAAAAAGGCCCTGTATTTGTTCTGCGCAGCGCAAGCAAATGTAATAACATGCTTGCACTGTGTTTGCTTTTAAATTGTCTCTGGTGTTTCCACAAGTGGGATACCAAAGGACAAAACGGCCAGGAAAGTGTATGGTGCATGTGTTTGGCGCCTGCTTGTGGGATTGCCTGTGTGTAGAGTGTGGTGTGGTATTGTGTAAATAGGTGTAATATGTGTGGCTAGGGGCTGTAGAGAGTGCGTGTATAGGGGCATAGTGTTATAGGGGATGTAGCGAGTGTGTGCATACAGGCAGTAGTGTGTGTGTATAGGTTACGTAGTGTGTGTAGGGGTTGTAGAGAGGGTGTGTTTAGAGAATGTTGTATGTGTTTCCTTACAAGGAATGTAGTGTGTGTGTAGGTGGTGCAGTGTGTGTGTGTGTGTGTGTAAGAGATCTAGTGTGTAAAGGACCCACAGTGTGTATAGAAGATTGTGTGTGTGTGTGTGTGTGTGTGTGTATGTGTGTAGAGGATTAAGAGTGCATATAGGGTAAGGGATCTAGCGTGTATCTGGAGCGTAATGTGTGTAGTGGTGCAGTGTGAGTGTGTCTCTGGGTGTGCTGTGTGTGTCTGGGTGTGCTGTGTGTGTCTGGGGGTGCTGTTTGTGTGTCTGGGGGTGCTGTGTGTGTGTCTGGGTGTGCTGTGTGTGTGTCTGGGTGTGCTGCTGGGGGTGCTGTTTGTGTGTCTGGGGGTGCTGTTTGTGTGTCTGGGGGTGCTGTGTGTGTGTCTGGGGGTGCTGTTTGTGTGTCTGGGGGTGCTGTTTGTGTGTCTGGGTGTGCTTTGTGTGTCTGGGTGTGCTGTGTGTGTTTGGAGGTGCTGTGTGTGTATCTGGGGGTGCTGCATGTGTATCTGGGGGTGCTGTGTTTGTATCTGGGGGTGCTGTTTGGGAATTTATTTTAAATATATATATATTTTTTTTATTATTAATAATTTTTAAAAAAAAGTTATGTCCCCCCCCCCCTCTCCCTTCTTACCTTTATCCTGGGAGGGGGGGAGGAGATCCGTTCTGCCTGGGGGGTGGGGTGCCATGAGGACATCCTTCCCTGGTGGTCGAGTGGTGAGAGTGAACTCTAACCTGCTGGTTAGAGTTCACTCTCGCGAGATCTGAGCGTTGCCGCAGCAACGCTCAGAATCCCGCGAGAGGACCCGGCGGAGCTGCTGTATAGAGCTCCGCCGGTCCTCTCTCCTCCCTCCCTCCCTCCCGCGCCGGCGGCCGCATCTGCATGCCTCTGGGCCGGTGAGGGAGATCTTTGATCTCCCCGCCGGCCCACGGAGGCACACAGCGGGGCCGGCGCTCGGATAGCGCTGGCCCTGCAGGGGCTGGCCGGGGAGATCCTGGGATCTCTCTGCCGGCCTCGGCCCCACGGCCATCGCGGCCCACCGGGCATTTGCCCGGTATGCCCGATGGCCAGTCCGGGCCTGGTATACACTACCCTCACACTCACATGTCCCTGTTCTGCCGAGGCCTTGCCTGGCTCCTCATGGCCTGTGGATTCCTTGTATGTGAATTTTCTGTATCTACCAAGTAGTATAGCGAGTGTCTATTACTCCTGTGTTGAAGAATGCCTGCTTTATTATAAGACTGAGAGGTAGCATCTTAATTAAATTATTGCTGACAGAATTCTTTCCCCCTCAGCAAGTTGTTCTTTCCTTCAAAGGGAGCTTGTTTGTTATGGTAGCTTTAAAATGATGTCTAATGGGATTCTAGATAACTAGTGCAGGTTTTATCCTACATACTATTATCCCCGATTCTACTAAGGAAAAATAGTATTTTGCTCCCTAATATGTTTAAAAAAAACAAAAGAAAAAAAAACAGATATAGCTGCAATGTTAAACTTTGTAAACTAAGTAGATTTGGAATATTTTGGGTTAAACCTTATAGAACGCCCTCTGGAAAATCCCCTGAAATTATCAGAGATCGGGTCATACAACTGATTACATTTATTACAGAACAAATACCAGCTATGGCCACAACGG
>OW240917.1:9993177-10055440 GCA_933207985.1 Pelobates cultripes
TGGCAGACACACACACATTCACTGACAGACACACGCACACACACACTCACTGACAGACACACACACACTCTCTGACAGACACACATACACACACACACTCACTGACAGACAAACACACACACATACACACATTTTCTCATTTACTCACCAATTAGGATCCTGTCCCTGGGGTCTAGTTTGGCTGCTAGACTGCTGCTAGCCTGGTCTGGCTGTGCTGGATGTGCCTGCTGGGCAGGTAGGCGATCAATGAAGGTGGCGAGGGAACTGAGCTTTTCCTGCTCTGCTCCCTTGTGTACCACTTAGTGATGCCGAGACTGGAGCAATGTCATATTCTGGCTCCCAACATCACAAAAGGGATATAGCTATTAGTGGTCTATTACTGGGGTACAGCTCTTACTGATATAGTATTGGGGTACAACTGTTATTGGTCTATTATTGGGGTACAGCTGTCATATATCTATTACTGGGGTACAGCTGCTACTGATCTATTACTAGGATATAACTATTACTGGTCTATTATTGGGATATAGCTATTACTAACCTATTATTGGGGTACAACTCTTATTGGTCTATTACTGGGGTACAGCTGCTAATGATTTATTACTGGGGTACAGCTGTTACTGTGGTTCAGCCAGTGGCACAACCACTGCAAGCTCAGGGGACCAACTGGGGCCCATGCAATTAAAGCGACAAAATGGCTATCTTTGACCAGGGGTCCGGTCAGACACTGAAGCCCATTAACAGCGCGGCTGGGCCCACCCAGCATACCAACGAGCCCTGTGGGAGAGGGTAGGACCAGAAAGGAGGGAGTCTCAGAGCCAAGACCAGAGGAGAGGCTCAGACTTCCATCACACTCAGCCAGATGCCACTTGACCCCAGGGAAGCAACTCTCCTGCACCAAAAAGGTATGAAAGTAGAGAGGTGGCTAAAAATATGTAATGTGATCTTTGAGTGTATATATTTGTGTATGTGTTGTCAGTTTTAACTTATGTGTGTGTATGTTTTAACTTTGTGCATGTGTAATCTGTGTATATATGTGTATTATCTCTGTGTGCCTGTATGTGTATCTGTGTGTCAATGTATGCCCCTGTGTGCAGTGGCGGAACTTCTGCGGTTGCAGGGGTCGCAGCTGCGACCGGGCCCATCACTCCAGGGCGCCAGGCCGTCCTGTGGACCCCTGCGTTACGGCCCTGGGTGATGCAGTATAACAGCAGTGGCCGCACGTTAAGGGGCCATCGGGTGGCCCATGCTGTTATGGATTTGAAAGGGGCAAGGTCAGCGCTGTGGTGCTTTAACTGTGGGACCGGGCCCCCTTTGAGGTCAGAGGCTGGGAGGAAGTGACAGCCCCGGTCATTTCCTCCAAGCAACCACCCGGAGCTGCGCAGGATGAAGTAGAGGAGGGAGTTAGAGCGGGAACTCTGACTCCCATCAGGCTGAGCCACCACTGGACCCCAGGGAAGTCACCCTCCTGCATCTAAAAGGTAGGAAACCGTAAGGTGACTAAAATATTTTGTATATGTGTGTGTTTGTATGTATGTATGTGTGTGTGTATGTATGTGAGTTTTTATGAATGTTTCTCTGTATGTGTGTCTATATGTATGTGTGTCTGTATGTATGTGTGTGCATATGTCTGTGTGTGTGTGTTTGTATGTATGTGTGTTTGTATGTATGTATTTATTTATGTGTGTCTGTATGTCTGTGTGTGTGTGTATGTCTGTATGTATCTATGTGTGTATGTATTACATAGTTAGCCTTCCTCACATTTGTTTTTTGCTGTTGATCCAGTGTGTGTGTGTCTGTATGTATGTGTGTGTACGTCTCTGTGTTTGTATGTATGTGTGTGTCTGTATATATGTGTCTGTGTGTGTGTGTGTGTGTATGTGTGTGTTTATTTGCATGTGTGTGTGTCTATTTATGTGTGTGTCTCTGTATATGTGTGTGTGTCTGCATGTGTGTGGGGCAACATATGGGAGGGGAAGGGTAGTCATATGAGGTGATAGCAGGGGTGGGAGGAGATGTATGGGGGAGGGAGGGCAGGGCAATTTTTGCACTGCGGCCCCGTGGTTTCTAGTTACGCCTCTGCCTGGGTGTGTGTGTCTGTGCATATGTATGTGTGTCAGTGTGTGTAGCTGTATGGGTGTCATTGTATGTATCTGTGTATCTGTGCATCTGCATGTGTGTGTTTGTATCTGCATGTGTGTCAGTGTGTGTATGTGTATTTGTATGTTAATTAGTTAGCCTGTATATCTACATGTGTATCAGTGTGTCTGTGTATTGTATGTATCTGTATGTGTGTCAGGATGTGTCTGTGTATCTGCATGTCGGTACCTGTGTATCTGTATGTGTGTTAGTGTATCTGCAAGTATGTCTGTGTGTGTGTATCTATGTGTCTGTGCATCTGGATGTGTCAGTGTGTGTCTATATACCTGTGTGTGTATGTGTATCAGTGTATGTGTATCAGTGTATATGTGTATAAATCTCTGCATTCAAACTCCAACTACACACAAATACACCCTTGCATTCAAATGCAAACACTACATACACCCCTTTATTCAAAGGCAACCACTACATACAAGTAAACCGCTGCTTACCAATGGCAACAGTACATAAAATTACACAACAAAACACTACACACAAATACACCTCTACATTACCAGACACATACTCCATACAAAAACACTGCTCCGTGCTAAGAACAGCCCTGCAAGGATGACCAAATGTCAGATCCCCAGCTGGCAAAGCATTGTGGGAGTTGTATGACAGAATGGGATCTGCCTTTTTTCCATTCTTACGATAGAATGACCCCCATAAAAATCATTGCACCAACTACTTTAGTTCTGCCACTGGGTACAGCTATTACTAATCACTCTTACTAGTGCTCCTGTAGCCTTAAAGGGACACTATAGTCACCAGAACAACTTTAGCTTAATGAAGCAGTTTTGGTGTATAGAACATGCTCCTGCAGCCTCACTGCTCAATCCTCTGCCATTTAGGAGTTAAATCCCTTTGTTTATGAACCCTAGTCATACCTCCCTGCATGTGACTTGCACAGCCTTCCATAAACACTTCCTGTAAAGAGAGCCCTATTTAGGCTTTCTTTATTGCAAGTTCTGTTTAATTAAGATTTTCTTATCCCCTGCCATGTTAATAGCTTGCAAGACCCTGCAAGAGCCTCCTGTATGTGATCAAAGTTCAATTTAGAGATTGAGATACAATTATTTAAGATTTAATTACATCTGTTTGAAAGTGAAACCAGTTTTTTTTTTCATGCAGGCTCTGTCAATCATAGCCAGGGGAGGTGTGGCTAGGGCTGCATAAACAGAAACAAAGTGATTTAACTCCTAAATGACAGTGAATTGAGCAGTGAAATTGCAGGGGAATGATCTATACACTAAAACTGCTTTATTTAGCTAAAGTAATTTATTTGACTATAGTGTTCCTTTAACATTTAAACTGCAGCTCCCTCCTCCGTGCTGGTATGTTCCATTACGGGGGCATTATCAACGTGCAGGTAGTGGCTGACCCGGTTTAGAGATAAAACTGAGGTCGAAGATGAGTGGTCCACATGTAGAGATGAAAGCCATCAGAACTATGTTGCTAATCTGAAAGCTCTTTGTATTAATTTAAGTTATATAATAAAGTCTTTGGGTCAAGGACTTACTGTTAATCATTGCGGTTTAACCACTGACTCTTTGTACGGCCAGTGTGAGGTCAATGGAAGACGCACGTTGTCCAAGCAATCTCATTATATGAGCGTTCTCCTGGATCTCATCTTGTCTTACTCGCTCTCACACACTGGAAATACGGCAACAAAACAAGATAAATAATTCCTCACAATGATGATCACGCCAACCGGGACTTTATTAAGGCTCCTGCAACCCCCAGGTCTCCCAATTAGATGTCTTCACACTTCAGACTTCTTTATATTTTTAATGATTAAGAAGACTTCAGCGGGACATATCTATCTCAAAACTAGAATCATTTCTGATTTATGGGTATTAACTGTAGAAATATAACACATCCCTTCAATTGTAGCAATCAGTGGGCAGAATAATGTTGCTCCAATGTGAGCTTATTTTTATTTATGTATGAGATACTGAAGCAATTACAGAAATAAATGTTACTATATTTCAATATATTATTACCTTTACCTCTTAAACCCTTACAATCCCTTTAATGAATTTGAGATGGTATAAATCTTGTCTGTTTTGGCATTATTAAGTAACATAGTAAGCCTATATGTCCTGTTACAATAACATAGTGTCACTTTAGAGAGAATAACGTTGTTTCACCACACAGAGTCCTAACCAAATTGGCAGCAAAGCTTGCTATAAAATTATTATTTCAGTATTACTTTTTAAGTCTAGCTACAAATTCTTCATTTACGGTGGATGAGCTTTCATTCAACCATCCCAGAATGTCTCAAAGCAGATTGTCATATTATCACAATCTGCTTTGAGACAGGCTCCAACATTATTTTTTCTTCTAAAAGCTCTGAGCCCAGAGACAGCATATACCACTTCATCCAAATGCCCAAGGCCTTTTCTTTGCCTTAGATGAAATCTCCCTTCTACCAGCCTAAATGTGTGACCTCGTGTCTTATGTATAGCCCTGTTTATGAATAGATTTCCAGATAAAGGTTTGTACTGGCCCTGAATATATTTGTATAAAGTTATCATATCCCCTCTCAGGCGCCGTTTTTCCAAACTAAACAGATTTAAATATCAATCCATGTTATGATAAGAAGACGTACAGATAGGCCTTGGCAAGATGTGGGCCTCAACATCGGTCCACCTTTTTGGTCCATCACTGATACCTAGATCTTTTCAGTAGAGTTTAAATTAATCTTCACAGGATATTCTGATCACCGCCAAACTGACCAATTTAAAATATGGTCGTGCCATGACATAAAGGTGAACATAAAGGTGAACTAGACCAGTGGTCCTTAACCCAGTCCACATGGACCAACAACAGTCCAGATTGTGTCAGTATCTCCATTTGAAAAAAAAGGGAAATACATGAATCCTGGACTGTTGGTAGTCCATGAGGACTGGGTTGGGGACACTGAACTAGTCTAAGAAGATGACAAGTTTCCCAGAAGACATCACTGTCTATGAATGTCTTCTGGGACATGTGGTGACCCTATTCTCCCAGTAGAAGATACCAAGATCATGTCAGTTGCCGACCACATGGGTTGAAACATTGCAGATCACTATAATCAAGTAAAATTAAACTTGTTTTCCTGTTTAGTATGATACTGAATGTAGATAATTATATCTGCTGGATGTTCATTAGGGTGTTATTGTCGCTGACCATTGCATGTTACCTGACCCAGCAGAAAATTACATGATTTTGCTATTACATGACGAAAAGTCACGATTGTCTTAAAGACATGGAGGCGAGTATTGCTTATCCCTTTCTTTACTGTCCACCAATAGCAGCAAAGAATACAAATAGTAAGAAAAGAAAATGGTATACATAGTGATAAGCCAGTCCCATATCAAGTCCCAGTATAATAGTCAGCACATGCCATCATATTTCCTCTTTCCTTGGAGATGCGACACAATAACAAACATCAAACAGGAACCGATGAATCAGTCACTGCTGTTATCATTGCTGTATTTGTTTCACCAAGTCCCTGAGGAAGTCCAATTATAGGACGAAACGCGTAGGACGCTCCTATGGTGACATGTGATTTGTTTGATACTTGAATCTATATATGCCAATTCACTGATGGAAGTGTGAGGAGGTATAATACAGTGGACACTGAAGAAAAAGATATCATTCAAGGCTGCTTTTACATCAGAAAATTTGTGAGTGACCTATTGTGACCGCACACTGTTATTAACCCCCACACAGTTAAACGCTATGTTTTTTTTTTTGTATTTAGCAGATTATCCCCTATTCTATTCGTACCAGTAGGTATTCTGCCTGGACCATCAAGTTCTGTGTCAGACAAAACTCCCAGAAATACATTGCTAAATGTGCCAATACTGCCGATTGGGTGCCGCCCATGTGGTTGACATACCGAACCGCAGATATGTTGTCCATCCGTAGGCGTATGCATGCATTGCAATTTCACAAAACTTTGAATCACAAAGGATCTCGCTAAGTGTTCCAAGGCATTGGTGTGCATCCTGGATTTGCTCTCCGACCAGTGTCCCCCTGCTGACACACCTTCGCAATAGGCACCCCAACCATGGAGACTCACATCCGAGTCTATGGTGAATTCCGGTTGAGATCTGAATATGGCCCTGCCATTCCAGGCATGAAGATTGTGAATCCACCAATGCAACTCGTCCTTCGTGTCCTTGTCTAGGGCCACCAGATCCACATATGAGTCTCCCTTGTGAAGGTGTGCAATCTTCAATCGTTGGAGAGCCCGGTAGTGAAGAGGGGCCGGAAACACTTCCTGTATTGACGATGCCAACAGTCCGATGATTCTCGCCAAGTGTCGTAGCATGAGCAGCAGTCGCGACAAAGCCCTGTAGAGTTTTTTGCGGTTCCTGTGGATTTTGGATGTCAGAAGACTCAAGGAGTCCTCTTCTGAGTTCACTAGGAAACCCAAGAATTCCATGCACTTGGCTGGGGTCAAACAGGATTTTTCCCAGTTGATGAAGAAACCCAGGTGGGACAGCAGGTGCACATTTCTATTTCCGTGCCTGTTCTGCCTGGAATGACGTGAATTGGACGTGCTATCAGGGGGGCCCAGTGATGTGCCCAGAATTGCGCCAGTCATAGTGTTTCTGGAGGCAGATGGGGAAACATGCCTAAATTTTTGCCTCGCCTTTCTTGGTGCATTCCCAATGGGATCCAACTGATGACGTGAGCTGTGCGTCGTGGACCCCATAGGTCCCATGCCTGAGGGGCGCGTCAAAAGTGCTTGGGAAATAGTTTTGGGCAAGGCCGAGGACATAGAGCCCATTGCGGTCATAATGGTGTCGGTCACAGACTTCTGGAGCGCCAAGGACTGCGCATCCACCCTGTAGGGTCAAGGGCCCCTGCCGCAGGGAGGGAGCCAGCCATAGATGGGGCATCACCCAATATAAAAGTGGTATCCACTTCCCCGAGGGATGGGTGGTATGGTATTAGGCATGGCAGAAAATAATCAGACCCACCAGAGGCAGGTATCGGAGAAACTGGAAGGGGAAATGGCGCGAAATCGTGGTGAAAATACCGCGATTTTTAGAGGGAAAAATCTCCCGAACGGGTGAATTCGGCTCCCGAACCAGGGTGTGTTCGCGTGCCAAAGGTGTCTATATATATAAGTCAGGAAACGGCATTCGGGAAACTAACAAACCTGCGAACGTACGCAAACTGAATATAATGGGAACAAACAGACGGACGGATGTTTTCATGAGAATGTCTGACCTCCTGGCCTCCAGACGTGATGAACAGAGCCGAAAAGAGATGCTAAACAAAGTAAAAAGGGTGGGAAATGGGCAACAACAGGCTGAAGGAAAACAGGTAACGTGAAAACACACCAATATCCCTAAACGGGCAGGATTCAGTCTAAGGGTAAGGAAAAGTGACAGGTAGGGGTTACACCAGGCCCAAGGAGGGTAGGGGGCAAGGGAAAACCTTTCACTGGTCTGGGACCCTGAGTATAGAACACCACACAAAAAATAGACAGGTACAATAACTATCCTACATGGTAAAAGCCATAAGTAACCAAATATTGCTCAAACATTCGATTCTAAACACACCAATACTGATTAAATGAGACAAAAAGATGGTACTTAACTGACTGTTGAGCAGCAAAGAAAGAGGAAATATGATTGGCGGTGCTGACTATTACACTGGGACTTGGTATGGGAGTGGCTTATCCCTATATATACAATTTGTTTCTTCTTACTGTTTGTATTCTTTGCTCCTATTGGTGGACAGTAAAGAAAGGGATAAGCAATGTGAGCCTCCGTGTCTTGTTATAAAATTGTTATCCAAATGGTCCACTTGCTGAACCATCCACTTCATCAGAAGATAATTAAATATATAACCATATGCAATCAACCCAATGCACCTCTTGTTATATTGATAAAACATTGAACGTTAATAAACTCCAAAACAAAATAATCATCGATTCAGACCTGCAATTGGAATTCATAGGGTTAAATTTCCTTCTGTCTCTCACAGAGCTAATGGGAACGGAAAAAAATCATAGTCTTCTACATCCCACAAAACAAGTAAACAATTATTAACATCACAACTATTGTCAGGGTGGAAACAGCAACAGCTGATTTGATTTAATTGATCCCACATTTTCATTTCAATGTATAAAGAAAGAGTATTTTAGACGTACTTGAATATGGAGAAACTATTCCAATCCAAACACAACATGCAAGCATGCTGGGAGTTTTACTTTTAAAGAAGTTCAAAATCCAAGTACTGCCAGTGCCTATCTGTGATTTTTTTTTTTATAATTCTTTATTTTATTGTGCAAGGAAAAGTACATAGCAACAAGCAATGCCACAACATATTAGAGACAATTGATTGGCATAATAGAACATTGCACATTTTATATATTAATGTAGATTTGTCAAGAGTGTAACCAACATGTCAGCTAAGAGATAAGAGAGACAGGTTATTCATTTAGCATAAACAAGCTGGCATTATTGAAGTATTATGGGGTCGCATGCTTAGCTGTAGCACATCTTGTCTGTGCGCTGCTTAAAATCACACGCTGAACAATTCGCTGAATCAGCACAAATTCTAAAATAAAATAATACTGAACATATAGGTAACAGGCTTGTTCAACATGTCTAGAGACGTAGCAGAGGATAAGCTGATGGTTAATGCCCATGTGTGCGGTGACAGGCTGGTCTAATAAGAAAGCAATAGTGAGACATAACAGAGTGAGACATTATGCTTTTGAGTTCACTGCAGGATGAAATTAAGTAGAATACTATAACAAATAATGATTGATGTAGTAGTAAAACAATAAAACCGCTGGGTTGCCCCCTACCATTAGTCATACCAGAGGAGGAATTATGCAGTTTAGGTACAGGCTTATGATGTAGCTGGGTCCTGCATGTGGCTGTTCAGCCAATTCCTTTTTCTGGTAGGTTGTCGACCTTGGGGTGCATAAGTCCACTGGTTTCTCGATGGGGCTCAGTGTCGTGATGTGGCTTGGTGGGTTGGGGTGAGTCGCGGCGTCCATGCTTGGCTTTTTCCGGTGTCCGTGCTTCGGGCCGCATCCTTTCTGCTTGTGTCAGGGGCTTTCGTTCCCTTTGTCCCGGGTTGCTCGCCCGAAGGTATCTTCGGGTTGGGGGGTGCTTTGGTCTGCTTGTGCGATCAGCGGGCTTCCCCTTCTTTTGAGAACCGGGCCCAGGGTGGCGTTAGCGTGTCCGAGTGGGAGCTTGGGTCCCTAGCTCTGCAGGGAGTGCGGTGTCCCGGGCTCTTTTCTGGATTCGGTTCCAGAATGCATTGCACACCATGTTGAATCTGTGCTCAAATTGTATTCTCCATGCTTGGGTCTCTGGGCTGTCTGAGAGGGTCGTGTGGTCCGACTCAGCGGCCATCTTGGACGCGCCATGCAGTCGCTGGTCCATGGAGAGATGCCCCTCGTGGAGGTGAGGCTTCCCCAGTGTGGACCGGGATATCCCTCGCCGGTCCATAGGGGGGGGTTACGGGTTGGCAAGAGGTCTGTAGCGTGCAGCGGGTCCCGTGTCGGGAGATCGTCCGCTTCCCCCGGGCAGCAGGTCACCACATCTGCCAGGCCTCATATCCAGTTGGCCCGGCCTCGTTGCCATCGCTGCCGATTTCTGGTGTCGCTCCGTTCACACTCGTGGCTAATCAGTGTACAGTGTTCAAACCGCTGTGTCCAGCCTGGGCATCAGCAGTTTTAAGTAGTTTGGAGATTATTTTAGTTGGATTGTGTCGGAGCTAATGAACAACACTTCCGGCCATCTTGGCTGCCTGGTTCCGCCCCGCCTATCTGTGATTTTAAGAGAGATCCTGGAGACGCGGTGTATGGGAGATGACTAGGAGCAAAATACCACAGATTTTTGTAAGAGCCTGTGTGTTTAATGATATTATTATTCAATGTGTCCTAATTCATATGTATATTAGTACATGGGCTGTCATTGTGGGAGCTTGTACAGTAACCCCTAATTGCACATTTGGGCATTATGGGAGCTTTGCCAAGTTCAGAGGCGTTATGACAGTTATCAAAGTTATCACTGCCCAGCAATGCCATCCTAGCTCTCTGTCATCTGGGAACACGATGGCGGTATACTGCCAGTAATACCATCCTAGCTCTCTGTCATCTGGGAACACGATGGAGGTATATTGCCAGTAATACCATCCTAGCCCTCTGTCATCTGGGACCATAATGGGGGTATACTGCCAGCAATGCCATCCTAGCTCTCTGTCATCTGGGAACACAATGGAGGTATACTGCCAGTAATACCATCCTAGCTCTCTGTAATCTGGGAACACGATGGAGGTATACTTCCAGTAATACCATCTTAGCCCTCTGTCATCTGGGAATACGATGGCGGTATACTGCCAGCAATGCCATGCTAGCTCTCTCTGTCATCAAGGACACAGTATGACGGGAACCTCTGAGATGTATAGGCTTTCTTCACCTCCGGTTATCTGACATTAATATTAAATAAATAGTAGATATGGAGATTTGGTTTGATCCAAATTGAAATTCAGATGAATTTGGACAGATTGGCTGATTTCCAAGCTCCACAGCTAACTTTACTTGAATTCGGAATCAGCTAAATAGTGCAGTAGCCTGGCCATTTCAGTTGATTCTGAATTTAGAACTTGTGTTCTGATGCTTGGGCTAGTAGCCACTGCCTTTTCACCCTAACTTTGAATCATTCATTTCCAGTTTTTGTGAATGGTACATGTCCCCATATTCATGGCATCCCTGACAATTCTCTATTTAATTTCTATCTAAACCAAAATCTATTATTCCGATCTACAGAGTTTTGAATAGCTGAACCCAATAAATTTGTAAGAACCAAACATTTTCACGTTGCACAGGTTCAATACACCTGCTCAACCACGTGTGCTTTTAGCATGCTCGATCTTAACATGTTCTTAAATCAGCTCTTACAACACGTACAGATTGACAAAAATATATGTAGCAGTACCAAGACTGATGGTCTTCTATTGCGGGGCTCATGGAAGGCCATCTGTGTGTCTCAAACTGGTGAAGCTCTTGATGTGGCTCCCTGAAGCTCTAGAAGCAGCTTTCATAGTTGTGATTTGGCAAGATAGTAATGAGCCTGAATAATTACTGTGTTATATGTGAGCATTTCCCAATCTATGAAAATGTCAGACAGAGCCAAAACAAGAACTCTGTTACATATTTATGGGAGAGACCCACCAGACAACAGACACTTCTAGTCAATACCCTACCCCCTCTAGAACATCATGGATTATTATCAGTCAAAGAAATATCACTGACTTTTATAAACAGTATCACCATTACTGGGGGGTAAAAAGTTAAATTTTAAAGATGAACCAAATAAAGTACCATTTATTAAATTAAATTCAAAGACTAAAGTGTAGATGGGTTGATAATATTCTATGTCCTATTGCGTTTTCCTAATCATTAGTCATTCATAGAGATTCTCTTTGGTCATACCTACAGATGACCATAACTGGTAGAAAAGAAGATTGAACGAGTGTAATGGAGATAGGAAATTGAGAGCTTTTTAATTTGATGACTGGTACATTTGTGAACCAGACATGTGCCAAGAGCACTCATAGCAAGTAGACAAGAGATTGCATTGATTGTAATCAGTGTAGTAAGAAAATGGTCAGCAGACTATGCAGTCAGTCATTTACAAGGTGATAAGTCATAGGTTCTGTGAAATTTTAAGGAGCACAACTCAGGGAATGTTTAGAGGACGGTGACCATGATAAATTAAAATATGTAGATATAGATGATTTTAATTTCCGATAGGTCCTTAACTAGTTATATGTAAAGTAGACATGTATAGCTTACTGTAGGTCTTTTTCAGTATAAAACCCCAAATAACTGACTATAACAAGGAAGGAGCGAGACTAACTATGCTGAGCCTGAAATGCTGGAAAACAGTGGAAATGTATCCTGACAAACTGGGCAATATGCTAGAAAACCATTATATCCAAATTATGCAACATCTGAATTATAAACAATGTTTTAAACTGTTTGGCAAGACATAGCACAAAGTTGAGTCATCTCTGAGTAGACCCACTGTCTCTGCTAGACAAGACATCTCTGGAACAGTGGAGGCTGTGAGAGGAGCAGGTGGAACGGATGTTTTTTTGGGTAAATGGGTCCCTGCAGATTTGCAACATGTTTTCTAACACATACAGATTAAAAGATGTATGTATAGCCTCAGACACTGATTGCACATTTTAACAAATTGCTCTCCAGCAAAATCTTAAAAGTAAAAACCATGAGTGAGAAGGGAATCTGAATATTGTAACAGAGTATATATAGTAGTTTATTCAAATAATTTTAAAAGCCTTTTTATAAACCAGTTTATCTGCAGCAGGAGAGATTTTCTTCAGTTGTGGAACTTCATGAAGATCTTACGTTCATCAACATGTGAGAACGTAGTTCCACCAAATGGAGGTTGCTGTCATGTAAGGGAACTCAATCATCCTTTTCTCATGATTACGTTCACACGTACCCCTCTGTATGACAGCCTGCACACTAGGATGATAGTGAGGCTCAAGAATTAGCTCATTCTAACAATTTCCGATGCATTTCTCCTATTCAGAGGACTTGCATGAGCACTGGTCTCTGGTTAGAGATCCGAACAGTAAAACAAAATCTCTGCTGTGTTCATGGTCAGTCCTACCTCATCTAACATGGATATATATGTATTTATTGATTAGGGTATTGGCAAATAATATTCACTATTTCCACTTACTTGATGGAAATACTGATTTGGGTTCCATCTCAACTTGTAGGGTGTTTGGGACCTGAAGAGTTTACACCGAATGTCTTCTTTCTAAGAATGTATGTTTTTTAATAAGGTACATAAGAAAAACGGGGAATGTTTTATATTACCCTACATATATATATTGAAACAGGTTCAATTTACATGAAAGAGCATCGGAAATTCCCAATGAAATTTCTGTTTTGTGAAAAATTATTCTGCCAAACTTATCTTTCCCTCCATCCAAAAGTTTAGGTGACAGAGAATGGTTAGTGTTGTAGGGGGTCGTAGCATTTTTGTTTTATAAGGAACAGAGAATATCTAGCACTTATTCCCAAAGTATATTAGAATGGATTATCTCTTTTGTTTATTATTTTTACTAATTTCAGAATATTCTGTTCTCTATTTTCTAGAAATAACCATTTATGTAGTTATAAATGAAAGGCCTACGGATGTTTACAACTTGTGGTGGGTATATAAAATATTACAGTTAGATAATCCCAATAGTTATTTTCTCATTTAATTCAATTTGCCACAGTTCTTCCAGGATAGATTATTCATAAGAGACAAAAAAACATTTTTAAAGGGACACTACACACATACTGAGCACTCAACTTGCTGAGTCACGAGCATCTCATCCTAACTGCAGATTATGAAATATTTATGTTTGAAATCAGAACTTTTATAAAGAATTGTTGGAACACCTGGCTGTCAATCAAGTCATTTTCACATTTTATGTTAGAAGTAACTGACGCCAGTGAGACGCCTCTGACCGGAGTATTCCCCAACACATATTTAGATATAAATAATGAAGTAAATGCAGAATTAAATTAATTCAAGCTTATATCGGAGTGTTCCTTTAGGTGTTTGTGATGCCACACGCCATTCCATGACTAGTATAACAATATATGTGGTTGTCACATTGAGATGGTCTCCTAAGCACAGTGCAGTCTCTGGCAGTGGCAGATTTTACCTAAGTAACTCTCTCATTTTACCACATATAAGTTTTGTGTATCTGAAGAGAATGGGAAAGTGAGGAAGCGGAGCAAACATTGAATTATGTAATTGTTACATTGGATTTCGAGAGATGCTGTTGTGTTGGACAGAGGGAGATCTGATGTTAACTATTGCCGTGTTGTAAAGCCTCCACTTGAAAACAAAGAGTTATCTGTTTTCTATCCCAAATCCCTATGCACATATACATAAATGGATGTTTTTTAGTATCTTTACAATGGCCATTTAGGTGTAAGCTTACCTGCCCACCCGTTTTTTACCCTATTAATGGTTAATACGTGTGAGGGGTTTAATGATCTGAAGTGGTCCGGGTGCCTATAGTGTCCCTTTAAGAGCAGGGCTTCATTTTGCAAGTATGTAGAATGCAGTTTATCTATAAAGAAAAAATGCCAGCCAGGAAGGGGTGGGGCTGCTGGAGGAGCAGTTGGAAGGAACCTCTGTGTTATCAAAATAGCTCCAGGTTCCAGCTACTCCTTTATGGCCACTGAGGGCTTCACCTACAGGAAGGTGGAGCTGGTCACATGATCCACTCTCCATATGTATAGCCAAGCACTATAGCCAAGATTGCCCCAGATTACTGGTCCCGATTCCAGAGCCTTATTTCTGACCCTGACTCCTGATCCTTGGGTTGTGTTCCTGGCCCTGGTTCCTGATCTGTGTTTCTGATCCTTCTTCTTGATCCTTGAGTTGTGTTCCTGGTACCGGATCTGTGTTTCTGATCCTTGTTCTTGATCCTTGAGTTGTGTTCCTGGTACCGGATCTGTGTTTCTGATCCTTGTTCTTGATCCTTGAGTTGTGTTCCTGGTACCGATCTGTGTTTCTGATCCTTGTTCTTGACCCTTGTGTTGTGTTCCTGGTACCGGATCTGTGTTTCTGATCCTTGTTCTTGACCCTTGAGTTGTGTTCCTGGTACCGGATCTGTTTTTCTGATCCTTGTTCTTGACCCTTGAGTTGTGTTCCTGGTTCCTGATCCATGTTGCTAATTCTGGTTCCTGGTCCGTGTTTCTGGTCCTGGGTTAACAATCTTGTCAACACATTGTGAAAGCATATCAGACATCATGGAGTTAGCCTGCATTTTACAAGTTTTATTTGCCAGAATGGAATCACCATTACTTTCATTAAAGTAGTGCAGTTGTTTAGTCTTTCTTATAGAAAGATACTAGCTTCTCCTGGTATTTTTAACACATTTCATGGTCCCTGAAAATTATTTTTTATTATGGTTTTCTAAAATGCTTAGTTCTCAGTTATGGAGACTGTGATTGATTTGTGTTTTTATTATTTTATTATTGTCAATCTTTATTTTTGCGATGCGTGGTTATAACATACAAACTCGTATCGCCACAACAGCGTGTACAAGCTATAACAACAATACAGTAAATACAATATTATGGCATGCAGGAAAGGCACCATTTTTTTGTTTTGTTAATGAATGCAGGTTAGGTACATTTGTCTTAAGTTGCAGCTGATACTAATCAGGTGAATACAAGATAAGATTAAGACATAACGACTAACAATGAGGAAGTATTCTTGTGAGGAGCGTTTCCCAGAGCTGGCATGCGCTTAATTTAAATTATCACAGGCTAGGCATATCTGAGAGTGAGAAGTTTAGGTAGGCAATCTCAATATACTGTTGATCATTATGTGGTTAAAGATAGCACGAAAGAGTAAGCAAAATTAGTGACATGTTTGCTAAACACTCAATCCTTATAACTTTGCTAAGTGTTATGCGATGAGGCTAAGGCATGATGTGCCATTTGCAAATCTGGCACCATTTTTGGTAAAGGTTATAACACGTGCAGTTATTAGTAGGAGTCCAGAGTGATGGGCATTGCATAACTCCGCATTGCAGAAGGTCTTGATGGTAAGGTATGTCTTTTTGCTGATGATACTAAGATATGTAACAGGGTTGATGTTCCAGGAGGGAAAAGCAAAATGGCAAATGATTTAGGTAAACTATAAAAATGGTCAGAGTTGTGGCAACTGACATTTAATGTGGATAAGTGCAAGATAATGCATCTTGGACGTAAAAACCCAAGGGCAGAGTATAGAATATTTTATAGAGTCCTAACCTCAACATCTGAGGAAAGGGATTTAGGGGTGATTATTTCTGATGACTTAAAGGTAGGCAGACAATGTAATAGAGCAGCAGGAAATGCTAGCAGAATGCTTGGTTGTATAGGGAGAGGTATTAGCAGTAGAAAGAGGGAAGTGCTCATGCCATTGTACAGAACACTGGTGAGACCTCACTTGGAGTATTGTACACAGTACTGGAGACCGTATCTTCAGAAGGATATTGATACCTTAGAGAGGTTCAGAGAAGGGCTACTAAACTGGTTCATGGATTGCAGGATAAAACTTACCAGGAAAGGTTAAAGGATCTTAACATGTATAGCTTGGAGGAAAGACGAGACAGGGGGGATATGATAGAAACATATAAATACATAAAGGGAATCAACACAGTAAAGGAGGAGACTATATTTAAAAGAAGAAAAACTACCACAACAAGAGGACATAGTCTTAAATTAGAGGGACAAAGGTTTAAAAATAATATCAGGAAGTATTACCTTACTGAGAGGGTAGTGGATGCATGGAATAGCCTTCCAGCTGAAGTGGTAGAGGTTAACACAGTAAATGAGTTTAAGCATGCGTGGGATAGGCATAAGGCTATCCTAACTATAAGATAAGGCTAGGGACTATTGAAAGTATTTAGAAAATTGGGCAGACTAGATGGGCCAAATGGTTCTTATCTGCCGTCACATTCTATGTTTCTATGTTTCTATGTTTCAGTTGTCCACTGGAGCAATCAGACCACACCACAGGGTGGGATGGTGTTGCAAGAAACGAGAGCCAGTCCATCAGGCTGTGGGGGGAGGCCTCCTTGGACCCGCACTCGGCTGGGAGGCTGCCCTGCTTCTTTTGCATGCCCATTCCGACCGTCCGGTGGTTCTTCTCCTGTCCCTCCTGAGTAATACCGCGTGTCTTCGGCCTGAGGCCTTAGCGGGGGCCCATACCACATGTCCATTGACCCCATCATCAGGGTCGTGGGCCCAGGGTTCCTCCGGGTCCCAGCTATCTCCCTGGGTGTATGGGTGGCGGTGGAGAGCTACCTTCAGGTGAGCTCCGAGCTCGGAAGAAGAGTGCAGTCGGGTACTGGATGTGTGGAGGGTTCGCAGCACTCTGTGGTTTCAGTCTGGGGCTAGGTTACCTCTCTTGTGGTGGCCTTTGTGCGGAGGACATTTCCCTCTGCGGCGCCATCCTGAGGCCCTGTGTGGGTGAGGAGCAGTTCTCTTGCGGCTGGGTTGCTTGGGTGTGTCGATGTTCAGGTATGTATTGAGTTTGCTCTGCCGTACCCGGATCTCCAGTTTCGCCCAGAAGTCTTCAAATATAGCGTTTAGCCTGGCTGAATAGTCCCTGTGTGGCACTCCAATGACTCGCACGGCGCTCTCACCGCCGCCATATTAGGTATGCCGTGTGCTCGGTTGCTCTGGTGCTTATGCTTTTCACAGCCTCTCCACTCGCTTGATGTGGACCGAGATGACCCCCATAGGTCCATAGCGGGGGGTTGGGGTAGGAGGTGATAGCCCCGAGGGATCCACATCCAGGTCAGCCAGCGCGGGGAGCGGCCGTCTCCCCACTGCTCGATCTCCAGTAGGCCTCGGGGTATATTGTCGGGTGCCCGGGGTGTTGCATGCTTGATTTTGGCATCGGATGATTCCCCCGGGTGTCCCCGTCATGATAGCCGCTCTCCAGTGGGGGATTGTACTGGATTTCGGGGGATTACCCCCTAAAAGTGCAGGATTAGGCAGGAGCTGAGGTTCAGCACGACCTCTCATTCTGGATGCTAGGCTCCGCCCCCTTTATTATTTTATTTTCATTGTCAAAGTTTTTAGGTGTAAGGACAGTCTTATATCATTCCAAACATTTTTTGGGGAAAGAAAAAGGATTGTAAAAATTATTAAGGAATAGCTTTCTTGGAAATAGCAGTATAGATGGCAAGAATCCATTTGGTGGATTTTTATATGTATAGACAACATATAAAGAATCCGAGATAAGGAAAGGTAATCAGTCCTCTTCATGGTATAAATGTTGATGATCATATCTTTAGCACTGCTGCACTGGATCTGTGTGTGGAAAATTGAGTTACCAAATATCTGTGCCTTACAGATATGTGTCAATACAGATATGTGACAATACACTCATATGTCTTTGTGACGGAGCTCCCTGTACCCCTGGCTGAGTACCTCCACCAAGGACCTCTTCCTAGCTGGAACAGGGGACAAACCGCAACACTTCTGCGCAACACTTTTACCAGGACTTTCCCCCTTGAATCCTCCAGACTGGAACAGTGACTAAAGAATAGCCTTTTCATAGCCTTTTCCCCTCCCAGAAACCAGGTGACACATAGTTCTGGGAGTACAAGCTGGAATACTTTAATGGCAGTCACAACTGGCCTTATATGCAGGACCCCAGGCAAGGGGCACTCCCCGATGGACCTGAGAGTAAACCACAGTAGAAACAAATACACAATTACATTGTCTCTTAGATCCAGAACACTCCCACACATAAGCAGATAATCCCTCCTCTGTGCTGGGAGAAAATTGAATCAGGAACTGTACTAATCTAATCCAATTATCTCCAAGCACAGAAAAAACATACTTTTTCCCAAACACCCCAAAAGTACCCTAAAAATACATACAAACCCCATAAAAATCACCCAGATCAGTTCAGGGGATCAGGAATTTCCTGAAAGTCATTTGTTTGACCGCACGCAGGGTGCCATGCCCAAAAAAGTTTCAGAGAATCAGGGCTTGCGGTCAGTCTAGTTCGGTAGTTCAAAACGAACAAACTTCCGAACATAGTCAATAGTTTTACCCTGGAACTTGATCCCCTTGTTCGTGGGAGCGTTTCTACCGAGCAGTGTCTTTCTAAGTATTGTCGAACCGAACGCAGGCGATCATGGTGTCCAGCGGTGTTCAGGAGTTTCAGTATCCGAAAACTCGTGGCAAACTCACTTGAAAAGGGGATTTTGCCACAGTCATGGTTTAAGGTGATCTGTCTCTCAGAAATGTAAGATATAAAACAGCACACGTCTTGGTGGAGAAGATAAATGCAAAGTAGTAACTGAATTGGTGTAATAATGATTTATTCTCATAGAATATTAGATTGTGACAATAGCAATTATAATAAAAGTTAACATTTTAATCGCTCAGACCACTAAAGAAGAAAATAAAGATTAATAGTCTAATGAATATATGTGAATAAAATTCAAGTTGTAGAGACCTTCAAGGAACACTATAGGCACCCAGACCGCTTCATCTCAATGAACTGGTCTGGGGGCCATGTCCCTCTAACCTTGCAATGTAAAACATGACTGTAATGGAACTCCCCGTACTCCGACCGAGTACCTTCCTAGCCTGCACCGAGGACCACAAGCACCGCACTGGACACCGCAGACTCCACAACCGCGGTAGCGTAACTAGAGTCTCGCCGTCTTCTGTCCACCCTGGATCAGCTTCTGTCCTCCAGGACCGTGTGGGGAAGACCTCTCCTCCAGGAGAGCGTATCAGGAACAAGCTCTTAAAAGAGCTAAGTGATTAAAGCTCAAGGGAGTATGCAGAGCATAGCAATCCCCAGTGTGATTATAGCAGTTCCCTCCAACAACGAGACAAGGTTAAGTTTTGAAGGGTAAAGTAGAACAGACTCCACTGAGCGTTTATTGCTCCTTTTATGCAGGATTTTACAGTATTATCACCACCCACTGTACCTGGTGGGGCTCTAACAATGCAAGTACAGCAGCCAATCAGACACAATGGTACAATAGAAACACACCCAGCAATTACAGAACATTCCTCCCCTCTGCTTAGGAGATAATTGAGTTACTTACTGTATCTACTCAATTATCTCCAAGCTGAAAAATTACACTTTTTATACTTTTTTATAACTCCTTGATTTTACATAGTACACACATAAAACGCATTATATTTTTATAAACAGTATAACTTGGGGACAAACATATCCAAAATTTGTGTAAATCCGTTCAGGGGTTCCAGAGATAGTAAAAAGTCTCTTTGGACCAACCACACACCTGTTTGCATGCCCAAAACAGTTCCACAAATTCAGGCTGTGTGGCCGGTCTATTTCTGCACTGAAAAATAACTAAGTCCCATTCGAATGCGGCGTTCGAATAGTCGAACGCACTTCGACTTCTGTCGAAGTGTTGAAGTGGAAACGAAGGTAAGTTCCAGCAGTGTTCATGCCGTCATGTAGCCGATTTCAGTTCCAGAAATTTGACGGCACACACAGCTGACCACGTTCGACTGAATTAAAATGGCCACCGCCATGTGTTCGTTTGTCGAATGGCGGCCACTTCGACTACTTTGGCACTTCAGCTGTATCCGAAGTGCAATATAAAAAGTACCAATCCTTTCCCAAAGCATTTAAAGGGCCAGAAACAGTCTTTTAAAAGTCCATGAGCCCAAATAATGTTTTTTAACGGGCCATTCAACCCCAGGCTATAATAGCAGGGCAGGAGGCTGGCAAGCAAGCCTCTCCAGGACCAAGTGGCGAAGGGCACTTAATCACAATGACCACTTGGCAGGTATGGCAACATTGATATTGCAGGGATTAGACTCCTATAGTATCTATCAGCATCTAGAATTGCTTTCAATTAAATATCCGAGTAGAACTCGGCTATTTCTGACTGATGTCTATCATCTATCTAGACATCTATCTGACATAGTCTAAAGATCATCTAATTGTGTTTTCCCATACATGCACACTAACCTCCCAAAGCTTTCTTATGGAAACGCATTGGATTGGCTAAGATTATCAATCTTGATGATCTCAGCCTTGAAGCTAAGAGGACCGCACAGAGACTGACAATGTAATGGGGGAAAGGTAAGTAAAATGTTTTTTTTACTCCTTACTTGAGGGAGCCGGGCTCAAATAAACAGTTAAAAAGATAACGTTCCTAAAACTACAGTGTTTCTTTAGCCCTTAATGGCGGGCCGTCGTCTATTCATTACAAGCGTTTTTAACAGAAGCACAGTGACAGGTGCGATATGGTTACTGATTGAAGACACTCATTGAATTTTATTTGTCTTCCAATGATTAAAACCATCAGATTTCATGACTTTTTTTTACCACTTTTTATACAAATTCCAAAGCATGTATCTGGAAGAAACAGGGACCAAACTTACTTCTGCCGACGGAACAAAAGGCTTTTCTAGGATTTATTTTACTGATATTCCTTGGAATGCAAAAAGCTGATCACTGTGGGATTTAACACACTTTGATTTTATATGTTTGAAATCACAGAACATTATCATAATCACCGCACTTGGCCGGCGATTATTGTCTTCATTAGTGTTAGGATCTGCGGTCTTATTTTGGCAATGAATTTATTGTCTCTCATCCTAATTTGGAATCTGAAAGCACCAATCACATGCGTCTTTGGCCGGGCTCCTTCCTTATCATCGTTCTCCTTTCCCACTCAAGGTTACCGGCTCTTCAAATTGCAGCGCAATAAATGTTTCATGGCTCTTATGGACTAATCTGCTGCACCCCACCCCTAGGCTGGAATTCAGAGTGTAAACAGCTGGCCAGATGGCCTGCGATCAGATTAGCAATAAGACTTAACCCATTCAGTGCTGGAATGAGCTGTTGACATATCTGTAAAATGTCACTCACAGACATTAAACCTTGCAGAGCTATGATTTCATTATTGTCCTTTTTTTCTTTAGTTTACATATTTTTAGAGAGATTATAGTCTCACATCTGGCACTTATCGTCTATTAACAATGTTGAAGGAATCACAGTCCCACCATCCCTGTACTTTTTAACACCACTAAACCATTTTTGGATCAGTGAAAAGAGCATCTGTGCCCTGCAATAAATGCTCAAGTTTCAGTGATCACGATCAAGAGGAATTTTAACAGTAATATCAGAATCTTAGCAAATTCAACACAGATATAGCATGATATACCATGCAGCAAGATCGATAACCTAACAATTACACACGTGTATAATACCTTAATGAAATAAAGACACTGCGGATTATGTCATCGGTAGGCTCAGCAATGCAGTAGGCGTCTGCAAAAAAGTCAATGCCTTCACAAAAGGGATAGTGAGAAGTAATGCATCCAGAATTACAGACTTTTCCATATAATATTTCATTTTGAGAAAATTGCAGATACTATTTATTACTAAATTATAATTTTTATCACTTAAATCTTTGTTACGCTAAATCCATTTTTCTCAGGAATGCTAAATATTTTACATCTTAAGAGGTTAGTGGAGGCAAATAATGGGACTCAAGTCATCAGAGATTCAATACAAGTGGTATAAGGGCATAGAGTTAGCAAAATGTTTCCCGAAACATGTCGTGCAAGTATCTTCTCATCCAGATGGACATCCTCAGCTACCTTGGAGAGACAGACTAACTTATATCGATTGTGATGGTCAAATGTCAGGAAAACAGAACACGATGGCAGATAAAGAGGAAAGTAGTCTTTCAAGGATAATATGTCATCACTGGGGTCAAGCAAGTTAATATAATCTAGAAAATGCATAGCATACGGCTGGTCAAAGATGACACCTTTATTAGCAAAGTGATGGCTTTCGGTACAACCCGAGGCATTTCTTCTGACTTTGTTTTCTCTGAATAAATTGCACTCTTGTTATTGATAACAGTTATACCCCCTCTATTAGTGCTTTAAATCATTTACTTTGTCATCTTGATTGCAAACAAAAGCTGATGTACAGCAAATTAAGGCAATATTTATATTGCACTTATACAATAAACATGATCCTGAAGGAACCTTTCTGATGTTAGAGCAGGAAGTTGATAAGATATAAATCTGGTGCCTTATTCTTGTAAGTGACAGGGATTGGTGTTTCATAATCTAGTTTGATTTGTTTTATACACATAAATGATATAACCTTGATATAAGTGTGCAGAGTTTATTGTGGTTTTGAACAAGCATGGAAAAACGAAGACTGGAATATCACTGACCATCTTCTTACTTTGTTCTCAGTCTTAAATAGAAAGTGCTCCTTGACTCGGAAAGCAGTAGGTGACGTAAACGATGCAAGATAGACTTGTCCATGGAAAACAAATAGTTTTAGCCGAACCACTTTGCCTAAAAATTAAAGGCATTTCGGCACATCAGAATTCGGCCATATGGTGGTTTAATTTCGTTAGTGAAAAAGATTTGTGAAAATGTATCAGACAAACCTAAAGGACGTGACAATGGGCCAATCAGTGTATTACTAAAAACAATATTGTGTATTTTACCGCCATGCTTTCTAAGAATTCTGAAAACATCTAAATGGATTTTAAAAGTATAAAATCATATCTTTGAATGCTTGAAACCCGTCAAGGAAACACATTCAGCTCTTGTAACATTTTAGTGGCTGCACTCTTCAGAGACATCAAGGGAGAGCCAGACACGCCAGGGGCGTGATCAAGGACATCCTTTGAGAAGATACTTGATGAAAAGGCCCTCCACGCCATCCCAATGTGGAGAGCTTGGGTAATAATGCAGCAGCTTGGTAGCATAGTAGTGGTGATACTGCTATACTAGATGAGCCTTGCACAGTTCTGTAATTTTTGTCTACACTTGTAGCTCATAGAAGTAGAAGTATAGATCAGGGTGTTGCCGTGGATGTGATCTATTTGGATTTTGCCAAGGCATTTGATACAGTTCCACACAATAGATTAGTGTTCAAACTCAAGGAAATCGGTGTAGATGAAAATGCTTGTTCTTGGGTGGAACATTGGCTTATAAACAGAGTACAAAGAGTTGTCATTAATGGTAAATTTTCAAGCTGGACAGAGGTGGCAAGTGGTGTCCCTCAGGGGTCTGTTCTGGGACCCCTTCTATTTAACATGTTTATAAATGTGGGAAGAATGGACACAGGGGTGCACCGCAAATATTCAAAAGTCAAAGCAGAGCTACCAGCGTATCAGTCTCAGGCTACCTTATTGCTGTGGTCCTGGGAGCAGAGGTCCTGTTAATTTAACCATGAGGTAAAACATTTTGCCATTTTGCAGCAATGGTCATGTTACCCTTGAAGGGTTAGACCCACCTCCAGTGTGACAGCCAGTGGAGGAGCTGGTATAACTTGGACACCCATATTGATTTAACGCTTTCTGCTGGCAAAGTATTAATGTGCATGGCACTCGCCTCACATATGCATCAGGTCCCCAATGCTCTTCTATGAGGATCATTGGACTGGACCATCGCTGGAGGCCATGCCGTGAGAGGCAGAGAGCTATGCAGCCCTAAGGGAGCCTCGGCGCTGCCAAATATTAAGCAATAACCTTTAATTAATTTTTCTGGGACACATGGGGGGGTGGGGGTTATAATTAGGGACAGGGACAACAAAGAGTTAGGAATCCAAGTTTGTATTCTTACTGCGTTACTGTCCCTTTAACAGGACACAAACTCTGCTTTGTAAAATTGATGTTTGCTCACATTTGTGGGAGCATTTCTGGCCTCAATGCTGAGTCTAAGGTGAGAGGGTGCAGGTATGATACAAACAGGGTTATTCACTGAAGTGAGAATTCTAAGTGAATTTAAAATTTAATGCCAACATAGCTGAAATGGAAGCACAGCTGTGATAGAGAATTTTCCCTCTTTGACTATAGATATTTACTTTGAATTGAATTGGAATTCTCACCACTCTGGCTGCCTCTGTTTGTAGGATTCATTCTTTAAATGGCAGTGAACTGAAATGTAAATGGTGGAACCTCTCCTAAACAGCTATTTTACAATTTGAGAATTTCCTCCTGATCTGCATTTTAAGAGACAATGGAACTATGTAATGTGTACACAGCCTTGCAAAAGTGTTCAGACCTCTTGGAAAACATCCATTTTTTTCTGCATTGTAAATGATACATACTCACAAATAAAGTTAAGTCCTGCACTCCAACTCCCACTACTCCAGGGCAGCAGCAAGGACTATAGTACACAGCCCCAACGCATACAATAAAAAAACAAAGAAAATGGTTACTTGTAACAAATTCATATTGTATGTATTGGGGCTGATGTGTACTATAGTCATCGCTGCCGCCCAGGAGTAGTGGGAGTCTGAGTGCAGAGCTTATGTGTGTGTGTTTGTATCACACAGCCATGTTACAGTGCTGCCGCCCATCCCATGTGTTCCCTATTAAGGGTTAACACGTGTGTAGGGGTTCAGATAAATAGCCCTCTCTGTGTCATTAGAGATTTCTTTGCCTAAAACTGAAAGAAACAAGGTGAATGGTTAGTGTAGGACGTGGCAGGTGAGCTTACATCTAATGGCCATTGGATTGATACTAAAAACCTCCAGTTATTTAAATATACTTAGGGATTGGGGATAGTGCGGAGGTAACCTTTTTTTTCTTTTCTTTTTTTTTGTACATACTCACAAATGTCAAAGCAATTATTTATTTATTTATTTATTTATAAAATATTTTACCAGGAAAGATACATTGAGATTTCTCTTGTTTTCAAGTATGTCCTGGGTCCACAAATCATTGCATTGATACAATAGGGTACAATAAAATACACAAACAATATTAATGCACAATATATACAAAATTTAACATAGAACAGATAGGAAATATATAATCAACCCTGACAGGTGCATTCTGTTTTGAGGTATATAGAGAGGGATCTCTTAAAGGACTTTAGGCTTAGGGAAGAATTTAAAGTGTGCGGGAGGTCATTCCACAATAGCGGCGCTCTGTAGGAGAAGGAGGATCGGGACGCTTTCTTTTTGTATTGAGGTAGATTAAGTAAAGTGCTGGTACTGGATCGGAGCTTATAGGAGGTGGGAACAGACTGTCGTTGTCTGTAGTGGTTATGGTACTTATAATGTTCTTTTAATTTAATGTACAGAATTCAGATCTACAGAATACATAAATAAATACAGAAAATGTGAATTATAAATGTAAAAATGGTATCCTGACTAATGTGTTTCTAAAAATATTACAGAGTGGGATTTACATCACGCAAATGAGGCAAGCCAAACGGGGCCCTGTCAGTCATGTGTAATATTTTGTTTTGTTATTCGGAATAATGTCAGAACGAATCCATGTGTCACTCATACTCTGACACGCAACAGTTTAACACGTGACAAGTAATGCTATTTTAAATGATATGTCGGTAACACTTTCCATGGTGCTGTACAATAAGTCTGATAGCTGGTCCATATGGTATTAGAGTTATCCCAGAGGAATAAAAGCTTTAAGAGGTAAAGAGTTAAATGCAGTAACTTTGTGTTTCATTACCACGCACTCCAAGTTTCAACATCTGTCAATTAGAGCAGATACTGGCTGTCAGAATAAATCCGTTTTATGAATCAAATCCTCTCTGGAGTAGGGATTTAAATGAATGCCTCTCACTCAGAGGGCTATAACAAGCTTTATTCTCGCAAGTGTTTTAACATCCAGTATACAGCGCTACTGCAGGTGTTGCCACTTTATAAGACAATTCATTATGTTTACAGTAGATTTCAGGTTTAACTCAGATACGATAGATAACTGACCTGTACACAATTACTGCTACAGCTACAGACATGGAAATCATTACACCCATTTACATTACACACACCTACATTATATAGTCACACACCTATTACATACATAAACATACATTATATGTCATTTCCATCTCAAAAACATTGCGTGCATCCGCCCCTACTTAACACCACATGCGACTAAGGTGTTGGTCCATTCCACTGTCCTTTCTCGCCTTGACTACTGTAATCTGCTTCTCAGTGGTCTTACGTGCTCCCAACTAGCGCCGTTACAGTCCATAATGAATGCGGCAGCAAGGCTCATCTTCCTGTCCGCCCGCACCTCCCATGCCTCCCCCTTCTGTCAATCCCTACATTGGTTTCCTATAAAATATAGAGCTCAATTTAATATTCTGGTTCTTGCTTTCAAATCGCTACCTAATGCTGCTCCCACCTATCTATCCTCCCTTATACACAAGCATGTCCCGTCTAGGCCCTTACGATCTGCTGAAGACTTCCTATTAAATTCACTTGAATAGAAAGTGACCACAAGGTTAAATTTCCAATCCACTCCACTGAGATCAACTTTATCACCTGATAAAGTTATTTTGTTATTTATTATTTTCTCCTTTAGGATCTTAGTGGAGTGGATTGGAAATTTAACCTTCAAGTGACACCTTTGGTTCTCTACTATTTATTGTATTGCCTAGGGTTATCCCCTACTTTTCCAGTGTAGGTGACCTTTTTTGTGGGGTAGGTACGGGACGAGGGTGTTACACTAAACCCCTATACTTTTTTTACACCCATTACATACACACATACATTATACAGTCACACACACCATTACATACATACATACACACACATACATTATACAGTCACACACACCCATTACATACACACCCATACATTATACAGTCACACACACCCATTACATACAGACAGACACATACATTATATAGTCACACACCCATTACATACAGACAGACACATATATTATATAGTCACACACCCATTACATACACACCCATACATTATACAGTCACACACCCATTACACACACACATACATTATGCAGTCACACACACCCGTTACACACGTACATTACATTGTCACATACTGATTACACACACATATATTCTACAGTCACACACCCATTACACACACACACATGCACATACATTATACAGTCACACACACAGTCACACACCCATTACACACACACACGTACATTATACAGTCACACACCCATTACACACACACACGTACATTATACAGTCACACACCCATTACACACACACAGTCACACACCCATTACACACACAGACACACACAGTCACACACCCATTACACACACACAGTCACACACCCATTACACACACAGACACACACAGTCACACACCCATTACACACACACAGTCACACACAGACACACACAGTCACACACCCATTACACACACACAGTCACACACCCATTACACACACACACACAGTTACACACCCATTACACACACACAGTCACACACCCATTACACACACACACACAGTTACACACCCATTACACACACACAGTCACACACCCATTACACACACACAAGTAGTTGTATAAAACATTGCGCTGTATCAGTAACTAGTTCTTGGCATGACATTTAAACATTTAAATAGAATTCCAGCTGAAAAATGAGCAGATCGACCCTGACCTCGTGCAGTGTAAGGATACATATGGTTTCTATATTCCAATAAATCATATTTGTATGGAGTGATCATTCTCTCAGAGTGGGCAGAATTTATGAAAGGAAATGGTCTTGTTTCTTAGCATTTTTTTCTTTTTCTTGTTTTTTTTTTTTTACTGTGCTTTTCCAAGGGAAGGGTCACCTTGCAGTGCATGCTGGGACATTTTTCAGGCCCCCGCACTGGGTACATCTGGATCTGGTTTCTGTTTGTGCTGCTTGTAGATGGGAGTGCAGAGACTGAACGTGCAGGATTAGCTGGGCTCCTCGCACACAGTGTGTCACAGCCCGCTGTTTAGCTGTGGGATTTTGGGGGGCGTACTGATGATGTCAGATAATGGAATACAGTTGGGGGTTCGGTCCCTGCCCTGTGCATATATCCACGGCTTGGTCCCTCCGTGCAGCCTCTAATAATTAAATCATTATAATCCCATTCTTCTGGAAAAGCCATCGTTATGTTTATGCAATGTCATCGGATAAACCTTTCACATGGAAAGGTGGAATATTACTAAGAGATCTGACTTTTTATCTCGATTGTGTACTTCTGATTTTTTTCTTTTCCATGCTGTTCAACAGATCAAGTTTCAATAAATTAAAATAAAAAATAACACCACGTGTTTCCATTGTAAACGTATCGCCATTCGCCACCCTACTGTATCCAAGTCCCTACTCCCTCCACAGTGCTGAGCGTAGCTGTTCCTTCTATTTATAGAGTGCAAGCTCCTGGGTACAAACCTCATAACAGCCTCTGCCTCCAGATTTGGATATAGACAAACAAATCACATGAGTACTAAAGTATTCGGATGAGCCACATACTGCTGTTTTTCCCTAATATTTTGAATTCCTCTAACATAGACTGTTAGAAAATAATGGCCTATCCACTAAGTGGTGAGCTCTGGTGATTCGCAAAATGTAGTTTAAATCAGTTACACAAGTATAATTCATTTCCACTTAGCCTTATGTTTTATAAATGATCATTCTCACGCTGTGATTTTCTATAAAGAAATAATTATATTAATTATAATATATTTTACATTTCTCCGTCTGTTCCAAATTGCAAAGTGAATGGGTTGATGTCTGAATGTCACTACTTATTATTCGTATTAATAATCTAATTTATATATTCTGCAGTGCTTTATCATATTACCATGGGAAAATAGAAAGCAAATAAATGCTAAACGTATTGATGGGAGCAGGAAGGAGGGGCGTCTAGGACTGACTTGCAATCACTAGTGATTGATACTGTAACTTTAAGAGTCTACTAATCCCACAAAGCCATTTAATAGACTTTTTATTCAGGAAGACAATATTTCCTCGTTAATCCGTGTACATCCTCAGAAATACACCTGGGCTATGTTATACGTCATTGTCTGGATAAATGCAGCTATCGCCCTGCAAGATCGAGGAATGAAACGTCCAATCAATAACGTGTTTATAATTAAATGATGTGTTTTAACCCTTACATAGCCAGGGGTTAGAGCTAGACTTTGTGTGGATTACACCACGTCATGATGGCATCAAACTACCACTAATGTGAGAAATGTCGGTTTAAAGTGAATTACAAAGTTAAATCCAAAATAGCCGAACTGTGAGCACAGCCTATTGGGAGAATATTTCCAGTTCGGCTAGTTTGGCCTTTCGTTTGAAATCCACTTTGAATTCCTGACTCGTCATGAAAGGGTTAATATTCAGGTTGCTGCTGTTAATCGTATTTCCCATTTAATTACAGAGATAATCTCCAGCAATTGCAAGGCTCCTGAAACTAGGGCTTGTTTCCTTTGTGTTATTTTCATTCCTAGCAATCTAGGAAACTGTCCTGTATTCCTTGAATTTACCTAGACCTCGAAATGGTCACAGGGTTATTTACCAACGTTTGCAATATCAGAATTGCGTGTGTGTGTGCACGTTGTGTGCATTATATGCGTGTGTGTGTGTGCATTGTTTGTGTGTGCATTGTGTAGGTATGCGCATTGTATAGGTGTGCGCAGTGTGTGTGTGCATTGTGAGTGTGTGCATGCATGTGAGAGCATTGTGTGCACTGTGTGGGTGTGCATTGAGCGTGTGTGCATTGGGTGGGTGCGCAATGCATGTGAGTTGTGTGCGTGTGTGTGCATTGTGTGCACTGTGTGGGTTGCGCATTGCGTGTGCATTGTCTGTGTGCACTGTGTGTGTGCGCAATGTGCGTGTGTGTGCATTGCATTTGTCTGTGTATAGTGTGTGTGTGTTTGTGTATGTGCATTGCATTTGTGTCTGTGTATTGTGTCTGTGTATTGTGTGTGTGTGTGTGTATTGTGTGTTTGTATGTGTATTTGTGTGTGTGTGTGTGTGTTTGTATGTGTATTGTGTGTCTATTGTGTGTGTATTATGTGTTTGTGTGTGTGCATTGCATATCACAGAATGTTTTGGGAAATGATGGAAGGGAGGCACAATTTCTCCCACTCACAGCACCGTAAAAGGGGAAGGAGGTGCTGGTTAGAGGTGTCAGTGTTTGTTTGGAACTATAATGCAATGCTGTAACTGAAATAGTGTTAGTGCTTTTGCATAATGAAAGAAGATGCAGAGATCAAAACTGCATCGTTAGAATGTGTTAGTTCTAAGAAGTAATGTAAGGGTTAATCAAATCTCCATGGCAACCAGTCAACTGAGCTAATGTGATACATAGACCATATCGGCTGCTTAGTATAGTCAGTCTGAATCTGGACAGTCACAGCAGAGTGTACTCCCTGGCTGTGACTGTGTGCCGGCCATTTGGTAGTGTCATTGGCAGTTTGATTGGCAGCTTATTGGCAGTTTGATTGGCAGCTTATTGGCAGTTTGATTGGCAGCTGTGATTTAATATTAAGCTTGACTGGCATGGATTTGGCTAATGACTATTCAAGCTGATAAGAGAAGTCAGCATCCGCCCCTTGGTAGAAGATCTCACTGATATATATTCTGCTTCCAGATGCCTGAATTTCCATGTTATAAACGCATCAATTGTAACTCATATTTACATTTGTTTCTTCTGCATTAATTGAGAATATTTTTGGTTAGAATAACTGCATTTAAACTGCATTATTGCAGTGATTATAGAAACTAGACTGAATGTAGACCATTTCACAATATTTGAATCTGTATATCGCACATTTAGGGCACAGTCCTTAAAGAAGCAAAATACATACACAAAATATATAATCAGACATAAAATAATATGTTAAAAATATAGTATGTTATACTTTTGTGGTAAAGAGCTTTTAGTAGATATTAAGGAATCTAATCATGTAATATGGTCTTACTGACGGTTTGCTAGTATTTAAGACTTCTTATGGGGTCCTTTGTTTAAAGGGACTCTATAGGCACCCAGACCCTGCATCTCAATAAAGTGGTCTGGGTGCATCAGCAGTATATGTTTAACCCTTAAAGTTAAAACATCGGCATTTTGCAGAAAGGGTTAAACACACCTCTAGTGGCCGCCATGATGTCAACAACTGGAGGAGCTTCTACTGCACTGACAGAGTAAAACTCGGCAGCTCCTATGAAAGTATTGGATTTAATAAGTGGCTGCTTGTTAAGTACCCAGTGCATTAAATGGGACCTTCACCAGGGGAGGTCACACCTTCTCGATGACACGATGGGGGGAGGAGGAGACGCGAGCAGTGCCGAAGGAGTCTCATTGATGGAAAACCATGAATGAAACCTTTTATTCTTTCTATTTTATTTTACAAATGGGTGGAAGCATTATTTAAATAGGGACCGGGACACTATAGAGCTAGGAATGCAGCTTTGTACTCCTAATAATAATATAGTGAGAGTTATTCATGAAGTCAGAATTCAGAGTTAATTTCAAATTTAAGGTAAGAGTAGACAAACTGGAGTAATTCTCTAATTCAGTTGTGCTTTCAATTCAGCTGGTTTGGCCTTAAATTTAACATTCACTTTAAATTCTGAATAACTCTGTTAATCTTACATGGTGATAGAGAATTAAATGGCAATTCACTATATCTCCATTTCATCCATTCAATCATTAATTGATTATTAGGTCACACATGTAAATAACTCATCATAAAGATTATCTTAAATGCTGGCAAAGCATTATGGGATTTGAGGTTTACATAGAAACATAGAATGTTACAGCAGAGAAGAACCATTCGGCCCATCTAGTCTGCCCAATTTTCTAAATACTTTCATTAGTCCCTGGCCTTATCTTATAGTTAGGATAGCCTTATGCCTATCCCACGCATGCTTAAATTCCTTTACTGTGTTAACCTCTACCACGTCAGCTGGAAGGCTATTCCATGCATCCACTACCCTCTCAGTAAAGTAATACTTCCTGATATTATTTTTAAACCTTTGTCCCTCTAATTTAAGACTATGTCCTCTTGTTGTGGTAGTTTTTCTTCTTTTAAATATAGTCTCCTCCTTTACTGTGTTGATTCCCTTTATATATTTAAATGTTTCTATCATATCCCCCCTGTCTCGTCTTTCCTCCAAGCTATACATGTTAAGATCCTTTAACCTTTCCTGGTAAGTTTTATCCCAAAATCCATGAACCAGTTTAGTAGCCCTGATATCTTCGCCGTACTAGGTTTCACTAGCACCTAAGAATTCCATATATTTCCTGGTCTATAAGAGGCTCTGATGTGGCCAGAATATGATAGGTTTTTTTATGTATTGTGTTTGTGTTTATAATGTATACAGTGTACATCCTCTGCATAACTTCATCTGTTTAACACAATGAATACCCATTATTCTTACAGTGAATGTGTTCTGTACTGACTGGAGTGAGGTCTGTTCTGTAACACGATCCAGTGTTCCTGCCATTTCCAAAGCCTGAGGGACACAGAACAGAAGAAGCGACCTGTGACCTGCCTAGATTATAGTGTCACCCACACCTATCAATGGAAGCTCGGGGCTGTCTGTCTTGTTTTGGGTCCTGTGTGCAGGCTGACAGTCACCGGTTGACTCTGCTCACAGACTTTCTGTTTAACTCTTATTTTGGGACTCCCCCACCCCTAAAACCCACTCCTTTCTACGCTGAATAGTGAGGTGTTTACAGGCCCCGGATCTGCTGCCAAGCATGATGTAGGGAGTTCACATTTCTAATGTTCTCTCTAAGGAGGCTTTATTACAGCTAAAGGGGAGCAGCCTGGCCAGCTGTGAAAACAGGGCTTGGAAAGCGTCCCATGTAAGCCCACTCTGTCACCCCTTCCCCCAAATAGAACTCACTTTACAGGCAATATTTCTGTGAATAATGGAGCAGTCCTTTGTCTCCCTGTACTGTTCTCTCTCTACCTACGCTTGTCTCCGGCATTTGGTTAACATTAGCTTCACAATGGAGTGTAGGAGTTGGTATAAAACATCTCACGTTAGGTGTGGCTGTAACAAAATCTCAGGACACGGCCAAAACGGAATTCAAGAATGCATTTAACACTCTGACATCTGAGGTCCTCAAAGCATGACAATCCACGTTTTGTGCAGTTTTGGGGTGATACCCATGGGGCTTGCGAACATGCTGATACCTTTGGCGTACCGTGTTGTAATAACATTATGAATGCTGTGATGTGGTGATAAAGTGTACACTAATAATGACTACCCTGACATGCATATTCAATCTGATGTAGCCCCTTCCATTACCGGCTCCTGGCAGTGGGCATCGAGCATCTACATCATGTCTCCTTACTAGATCATCGAGGCCACCAGGAAAGAGAGATTGGACCGGTTGATGGTGTTTGACGGTGGGGCTAAATCTCAGCATGAAACCTAAGAAAACAGGAGAGAAAAGTAGCCTGATCGAGAATTCTAGAAATTAAAACCTAGCCTTTTTTTTTTAGAGATGCAAAAACATGAAACATTCGATCAACAGTGTTGCAAAATTCTAATATTTATGTGTGAGATTTTTGTCTTGTAACCACTACCTTCTTCTTCAAGACTTTAACTGGTAGGTACGTTTTTCCATGACAGTCCCACCGATTGGTAATAACCTTCAGCATGAGTTCGGCATTAGCAATCCTAACAAATTCTGATCTAATGTTAGTAAACACAAAGAATACTGTGTACAACACAATGTTTACTGACAGTAATGCAATAATGACATGTACAATCTGGCATTTCAATCTTCATTTTCAGCTTTCCTAGGGAAGGTTTTAGAGGGAAGTTTACTAATTGGATTTCTGCCAAACTGAACAAGCGCATATAGAAAATGACTTTTCAGCAGAGATTATACAGCTACATCACTTTCCCCATAAACACATTAAAAGAGGCCGACAGTCTCCCGCACATCTCCAGTGCAAAACATAGGCTATTATACAGAAAGATCTGCAGGATTGTCCTTGTTTATTATAATAATTTCAGCCAATCAGTCTTCTCTAACCATTGTTTCATTTGTTCCAATCTGTCACAAATTCTTTTTCACTTTCTAGGTTCATAACACACGGAAACAGACATGATGTCCCACAAAGTATTTAAAAATCTGAAATGAAACTAAATACAGGAGGACCTATTTGAGTGTGCAAGGAGCTGTACAGCAAAGTGAGTGCAATTATCTTCATCCAAAAAAGGTATAGGTTAAACCAGGGCCACTCAATATGTAGAACCCCAGATGCTGTAGAACTATAACTCCCATAATACTTTGCATGCCTTTAGAAGGACAAAGCATCATGGGAGCTGTAGTTCTACAACATCTGGGGATCTACCTATTGGGCAGCCCTGGGTTAAACTATATGTATCTCTTTCATTACGTCACAGAAATAGATTAAAAACCAATTTATGTTTTATATGAATGAAGCTAATTGCAGACTGAACAATAAACTCTCCCTGTGCAGAGTTCTAGGATGGAAGGTGCTTGATCGTAGATGGAGGTAATGCCAATTCTGGCTCATTAATGAATTATCATGTCATCATTATGAATGATGATCATTTTAGATTGGTAACATTCATTTCTATCTGTGTTCCCGGCATGGAGAAATCACATTTTGGTGTAACTTTCCTCAAAAGGACACGCAACAGAAAAATCTGCAACTTGTGTCACCAAGACCAAATTCCACCGAAAGCGATGCCGCCACCAGGTCAATGTGGTGAGGTCAGTATGGTAGGTCAATGGGCTCCTCATCCAACTGCTAGGAGTCTAATATACCCTAGCCCAATGTCCCTTACCTGTCTCAGCCCAGAATTTAACTCTGATTTCATGGGGAAGTCAGACCATGGCCAAGAAAACATGGCTGTACATCACGCCTGTGTTCTATATTAGGTTGTGGCTCATTTATATATACAAAGGATTACTGTTGTATTGTCAGTTTGTAAACTAGTATACTCAAAGGGGATAATGTAAAAGTAAGTTGTTGTTCTTTTTAAACCAAAATTTGCACAAATGCAGTATCAACATTAGATTAGTCTGAAACTCGATGTCTGTCTGTGCTCATTTTGACGTCAAGCTGGGAACTCCTAGATAGTTGTGGAAACATGTTTTGGTGAATTTCTGTGCCCGATAAGGATTACTCAAAGTCCATCCTGAGATAAAGGTACATAATGAGGCTTCTAAAAGCAGGGCAGGTACCATTTAAAAAGTGAAAAAGAGGGGCGGAGCTTGACCACGAGCCAGAACGGACGCAACTCAGCATCGCTCCCATCCAAAACCCGCACTAAAGCCTGTTATTTGAGGCTTAAAACCCTCAAATACCCACTCCTGACCGGGGACACAAGTGGAGAACAGCCAAGCTACCCCCCAGCACGGGCGCAACAGCGAAAAAGCAGATCTGCGGCCTACAAACCCATGGCGGCCCTCGACTGGTTGGCACTGCTGGAAGATCCAGAGGGGGAAGACTTCCACGCAGGTCACCTACCGACCCCGGCAGCAATGGGCCATCGGAATCAAAAACCTCAGCCGGAATCGTCCTCAGGGTCCAGGGACATAAGTGCTGCAATAACGACAACCGCTGCCCAAAATAGCCGGAACAGCGGAGTATGAAGTTGCCAAGGCACCCACAGACCCTGTACCGCCTGACTCACCTCTAGAATGGGCGCATACAACCAAGGGGAACCTGAATTGGTCAGCCCCTGTCACCCAGCGAGACTTTCATAACTTGGTTGAGGGATTCAAAAGTCTCCTGGCAACCAGCATAGCGGCCATTAAAGCGGACATACAAGCTGTCACAGACAGGGTGCAGTCCAACGAGGACGATATCTCGGGTATCAAGCAAGGACTGACAACCCTACAGAAATCTGTGCAGGCCTTACAAGCCCAACAACAGGCACTACATAGCCCTCGATGACAGAACAAGGCGAAACCACATTAAGATCAGGGGAGTACCAGACACCATCACTCCTGATGAACTGCCCCACTATATGAGGGACCTCTTGGCCTCCATTCTGCTGCCAAAGCATGCCAAAATCTTTTACATAGACTGGATATACCGCTTACCACCCTCAGGCAGAACAGCCCCAAATGTAACCAGAGATGTGATTGTATGCTGTGCCACTGCCCAGGACAAGAGAACCCTGATAACAGCCACCCGAGACAAGAAGCCGCTCACATTTGAGGGAGCTTAACTCACCATCTACCAAGATCTCACTAGAGCCATGCTACAATGGCGCAGATCATTGAACCAGGTCACCAGCAACCTCAGAGAAGCAGGGCTGGAATACCACTGGAGATCACCCAGATTCCTGAACGGTGCACAAATTCTCCATGCTAGCTGACTTCTGGACATTTCGTAAGGCCTTGGGCCTCCCCACACCCAGACAGGATACTTACCAACGACCCGCTCCGGATGCTTGACCTCCATGGGAGCCAACTCTGGGACAGCAACTTGTACATGCACTGTTAAGTTAAAAATTCCTCTATTTACCTAAATCGTGCTGAGCCATACAGTCCACTAGTCCCACTTTCAGATGGCCTGCTCTGCCGACCAATTACCAGTCCACACTCCAGCCCCAGAGGCCCCCTAGGCTGAGGGAGCATTTTAGAAGCTGAACGGGTTGAACTTAAGACCACCTATACCGCGCGGCCATTCTCCCAGAGCACTTCACCCACACTTGACACTGTACCAACATTGGTCCTTAAATTTAGTGATGCATATCTGTTCTTATTATCATACGTCTTGTTTTGCAACATATGTACACTTTTATGTATATCATCCTTATGTTACATGACCAGAAATGGTGCGATAAAAAAATGAAAAATTTAAATAAAAAGAGATTGACAACAAAAAAAGTAAAAAAGAGAGATTTCTGGCGCTTGCTTTTTGCAGCTCGAACTTCCCGAACCAGAGTCTCTTCCTTCTGGTCGTTGATGAGAATAAATAAGAGAATGATGGTGCTTTCAACTTAAGTCCTTAGTTCCAATGGAGCAATATAAAAAAATAGAAGGGACAAAACACAAATATAGTGTAGTATTTTAGCGTATCAAATATGGCAAATAAAAAAGATTACACTCACACTTTTCTGGAGCTCAATATCAGCTCCAGATCACTGCACCAGGATGGTACAATCCCCATCTGTGGATATGTAGATGGTCCTGGTCCTATATGAGGAGGTGTCTTTAGGCCAGTGGTTAGCGATGTAAGGTCTGCAGCAGTAGTAGCGGTGCTCACATTCAATGTTTTCTGGTATGCCAGTAGATAATGCACCAGTAATGTAAGTAAAAATATAAAAACAAAAATACTGCTCTCTGTAATATTAAAATAATAAATAAAAAGAGATATACTTGTGACAAGCTCTGTATTTCCCTAGCCCAGTTAATTTTTTACTGCATTTGGTAGTTGGATCTACCAAACACCGACCACCCCCTGGCTCATTAAACTTCAAAGTAGCCACAAGATTAAGTGCCATTTTGTCTCCCGAAAGCAGGCAGCAGGACATGGTCTTCGAGTGGACTATAAGTCGGAACACTCGACCTCGCGAACACCAGTGATTTTATATGAACGCCTCCTTCTATTCTTGACAAGCCAGGAGAGCGCTATTCAGTGGAACGGTACGCACGAACATGAGGAACAATCGCTACATATGAGCCAGGGGAACCGTTCTGTCTTTTGTTCGGTTTGGGATTCCCAAAAGTAACCGACAGCTACTATATTTGGGCAGACGCCACGTGTGAGGTCAGTCAAAACTTTACCTCGGTGGCGATTCGGCTGTATTCGAGCTATTTGGACACGTTGGGCGCTCAGATTTAGGCTTTCCAGGGATATAAGATTTATGGGGGGGCCCTATTAATATCATATATATTTTAGGGTGTTTTATGTTTTATCATTTGTACCTCTAGTGCCTGGGAGATCATTGGTTTAAGCAAAGCACACTCAATTTTCTCTCAGACAGAGACGCCTGGGCGTGTTTTACTTTGTTTTTGCTGGAGACCCCATGCTGGGGGTCTGTGTATAAAAGTGGGCCATCTGGTCATAATAAAACATTCCAGTTGTACCCTTCATCAAGTCTCGACTGATGTTTGGGTATGTGAACGATGAAGCGATTGATTCTTTTTACGACCTGCTTGGATTTCGGGAGAATACAACTAGTGTATTATGCGAATGGGCTATAATCACTCAAGCCTCTAGCAGTTCGGGAGTGTACGAACGAACGTACTATACAAAGTACAAAGGGTTCATTACAATACTCACAAAGGAAAAGCAAATAAGAATTGCTCAATCCTAAATAGCATAATTGGTTTATCTTGAAAGGTACTGTATGTACCTTTTTTACAATTTTAAAAGCATTCTGGAGAACGTAGAAGTTTTCCATATCCTTGTCATTCCAGCATTAAAATTGAAGTAGACAGCAACTTTTCTAACCCGTGTCATTTTGGCATCAGTATAATTAGTGGATGCTCTAAACCTGCGTTCTTTTATAATATGCATCAAAATGAGGACTCAAAACGGCCATATGAAACAATCATGGCATCAAACACTATATAAACCCTCGAGCCATGGAGCTCATTCACCTGACATGGTTCCCTGGTGATCACAATAATGTGTTTCTTGTGATTTTTGACACAACTTAGTCTGAGTCTCCTGATCTCTGTAACCCTGACACAGCTTGTCTCTCCATTCTGTCTGGTTTCCGGTATTACTCCACCTTCACCTGTCTCTGAATTCTCTCTTATAATAAGCCTTCTCCATTCTAAGGACTGGTAATACAGCTGTATCCTTCTGAATGGATGTAGATAGTTGGGTTCAAGTACCACATGTTGGGGTATACTCTTGTCCGAGTGACAGAGAAGATATTTTGCTTCTGTAAAAGATGCAAGAACTGTTTTGTATGTTTGTCGCTAAATAGTGAGAGTTTTAAATGTCTTCCTAGAACATCTGTAAAATGTCACCATATGGACACAGCCTTAGTTAGGTAACATGGTGAAGTCACAAGATGCTTGTAGTAGTCGATAGATGTGGGATACAGATCGATATCCTTGTAAAGACTCTGAATGAAATCATTGTAATTTTTTCTCATTGGCTATTGTACAATTTATGTAAATTGTTTCTATATTGATCACTGTTAAGAGATTATAAATTCGATTCAAGCTTGGTCTAGCACCTCCTATTATCCTCCCCCTCCCCCCCACATGATAGTAAGGGTTTACAATTCTACTGTGATTGCTGCACTATAGAGTAAATAAAATGGCCTCATTCCTGGCACGTTCAAATGTAGTGGATGCTTCCTTCCTGGTATTAACTAGCATTGCTGGATTCATTTTTCATGGTCTTCCTCTGGGCAGGGTATCCTTTCTCCTGTCACGGAAGGACCGGAAAAAACAGGGAAATATCAGATATATTGATACACCATAGTTCATTGGATGAAATCTGCTTACGATGCTAGGGTTACAGTTACATCCAGAATGGGCATTGCGAATACTCAGACGTAGCCTTTCTTGGCAAAGATGTGGTGAGTTGCAGCCATTTTAATGGATTGACATTAGATCAAATGCTAAATTATTTGTTAGATGTGGAATTCTGATAGAATCCTAACAAAGTCATTAGGTCAGTAACTGGTGATTAAATAAATATCCAAAGTATGACGATTGTCAGGCAGCACCTTGAACTTACATTGCTCTAGTCATATACCGATCAAAGGTAGGACTTCTGTTTAAAACTACATTTTAGTCTACTATATCTTCTGCAAGGCTGTCCTGACATTCATTTTCCCGGTATCCAACACAAGGCTCTTTCCTCCTCTGCCTGCTCTTATGGAACCTCCTTACACCTCTCTGATTGCCTTCCATGAGTTTCCCTAGCCCTTGCCCTCTCATATAAGGTTTGTTAATCCCTTGGCCTGTAATATTGATCTACAACATGGACCTATAATATTCAGCAGTCTCAGCACCAGTCTTATGGTCCTTTATTCCTGTGCTGTGTTTATGTCTGGGACATGAATATAGTGCTGTCAGGGATATTTACTAAGGTGACAATTGTCAGGAATTCTAAATTAATTCAAAATTAATTTTAAAAAATTGGGGCAAAATAGCCAAGTTAGACAACTTCTCCAACTGAATTCTGTGGTCAGTTTGGTTATTTTAGCCTTCCATTAGAAATTCATTAAATTCCGGACAATTCTCATGTTGGTAAATAACCCTGGGTATATTCTCTGATAAATCTGTCCCATTGTTTCTGCATTTCAAAGTGTTGTGATGTGAAAGGCGAGTGGTTGCTCCTTTTTTATTTAAGAATCAATCAAAGTGTGTATACTCCGATCAAGAAAGCTGTGTTATCAGAAACTTGCTGTGCCTCTTCTTACCACAGCCGCAGTCAGTACCAGACGGCAATGAGTACTCATACCCCTTCACACAGCAAGACAAAGTGTGTATTTATTAGGCATGCGCAGGATGAAAAAACTTCCAAATGTAAAATTTAGCTTAGTGTTGGTTTGGACTTTATTCTGACATTTACGTTGACTCGTGTTGTGGATTATTTTTAGCGAGTTCTGTTTTAAAAAAAAACAAACAGATTTTTTTGTGATCCGGTTTTTATTTTTCATCAAAACTTGATGAAATTTAATATTTTATAAAATATAGTTTTGAGGTGACAGTTGTTCTTTAAGGCTTTCCCTATGGTGTGCAAGTCAGAGCTCTTGTAAGTCGACCAATCAGAGCTCTCTGACTGAGCTTGCATAGAGTGGAAAAGCCATAAAGACGGGGTCTGTCAGAGCCGAGCCCTCTCCTCCATCCCTGTCCGCAGGGTACACATGGATCGTAAATTTGTTTGCAATCCAATTTTTATTTTTTATTTTCAAAGTTGCGTTGTGACTTTATGGATTTTCATTTGGCCTTTTATGGGGCTAATGAAAAGATGTTTGATGAGCAACAAATATGTCTAATGGTACGCATGGTTTAGGTTGTTTTGGTTTTTTTTTGCATGTATTTTGATTTCTTGGTTTGAAGGGAGTAGGTAGATTTTTTAAATTAGTAGATAACGGTTTTTTTTCAGCCCCTAATCCCTAAAAAACTGGCCTTTTGGTTGCTTTAGAATTAGATCAGTGGTCGGCTCTGAGTTTGTTTTCTCAGTCGAACGCAATTCTTCTGAAAACGATTTTTCAAGTCTAGTATTTATATATAGTGCAGGATTATGAAATATGTCATCTTATGTGTATTGTAGCATCTGTTTCTTACTCATAAATATATCAATTGACTATTCGCCTATTTACGTATTATACTATTATACTTTTTTTCTAAATTAACGCTACTATGTAAACATAAAATATACAAATAGTAGAAACAGGAAAATAAAAGAAAGAAAGAAAGCACCAGTTATTACTTTTAGTATAATAACAAATTTAAAATTTAAGGCCAACGTACCTGAACAAGAAGCACATTATAAACATGGAAACATAGAAACATACATAATTATACTTAGATCATTTTTCCAATTCAGCTATTTGGACCCTAAATGTGAAATTTACTTTGAATTCACTTTGAATTCTCACTTAAATAGTAGAATGAGGTTTAATTATTTTCCAATATATTTATTATTGTTTCTATGTTTCTATGTGTAATATAGAACAACAGTTAACATAATAACGACATATATATATATATACACTAACTTGTGAATCTTTGTCGAATAAAACACATAAAAAATAAAATATACATATATTTAAATTATAATTTCCTATATATATGAGACAAGTAGAATATGTACAAAAGTAAAAATAAATTAGTTAGTTATAGCCTGGTACTAAACAAAAATCAGTAAGCAGAACAAGTACTCAGTCAGGTGGGAACATGGTTAAAGTCCGTATTCTTTTCTCACATCATCTTCCCACAAGGACCATTCATGCTGCAGTATAGATGTGAATGTAGATGGTTCACGGGAAGCTAATTCACCCACAGATGGAATAGTGGCTGATTTCCCGTGTCGTGAGATGGTGGAATTTGCTGAGATCAAAAGATGGCCTAGCATTAATATCATTAATATGTTTATACTTGGGCATGAAATTTGCTTAAAGAGGCAAAGAAACCGGGACAAAACTACATCAAATTCTATCGCCATTATGTACGAGACATTTCATTCTATCATTTTACTGTTTTTTCAATTAAGTGACATAGTTTGTTGATATTACGCTCGTCTGTGTGGAGTTGATGAACTCATCTGCATGTATTTACGATGAACAGTTCACAATAATTGCAGGATAATTGCAATAATTATTATGACAATTTCCTAAGTAATGTCAAAAAAATCATCACATACTAATGATAGAGGGATCCCCACTGTGGACACGACTGATCGAGGGGCTCAGTTATCTGTCAGGTGTATAATAATGAAAATTGCACCAGCCCCAGTTCATGCAGGAAGAGGGTAAACGAAAACTGATCATGTCGCAATGATAGAAAATAAGAATTCATTTTTAAGGCAGTGAAGACACCAGACGTAAATACGTGGTTACGGCCTGGATAGGGTAACTGATGGTAGAAAGCCGCTGGCTTCAAAGTAGCAGTTAACAGATTAAAATATTAGTTTATCAAAATCAGAGTTATTGCTTGTGTTTGCAAAATATATGGCACTAACTGCCAACAACATGCATTCCTCGAGGAAGGGAAACCTTAGCACAGAATTAGCCCTGTCTTGGGATGATGCCACATTTTTTAACGTATCCACAAGAATTGCTCTCATATTAATGATCTTTTTCTCGACCATTGCCATTTTGGACTGCTAAGCCTAATCACTATTTAACTACTTCATCTATTATCTGATCACCTTGATCTCCCGTTCACACAATTACTATGACACATTTCCATGTGGAGACTTATTAAAATCTTTCTGATTGACATGGCATTTGCTCAGCCAAATGCATACAGCACAAGGTTTTAGTGCATCCAGATGTGAACAATATATAACATGTAATCAAACGTCCAGGATACAGGACCTCCATTATAAAGTATTGTGGATTTATTTAATTATTATTATAGATCCGTTAATGAAATTCATTCAGACTTGGGAGAGGTGATATTGGTTCGATGACTGACTTAGGGCCTATTGAGCACGGATTGTCTGGGCATGTGTCGTTCTGGTCGCTGGACATTGTAGGGCATTCAAATGGCTCCTGAGGGTGTGAGAAGTGACCAGTGTTCTTTGCTCTGCCAGAAATCTTCTCTGAGGTTCTGACACTGTATTCTGTGTGTATGGGTACAGAAAGCAGGACAACCCTTTTGTGCCACATTTCCATCCTTCCACTCACCATTGTTGCCACATTCTGCAATCATTATGAAAGAGCACTCGCTACCAAGACTCATGCACATAGAATGTTACACCTAACTAAGGGTAGGGAAATAATATTAAACAAATTGGGGAGGTAGACCCATTTTTGGGGGAAAGTTGTGGAAAGCAATCAATATCTCATAATGGGGAGATGCAACAAGTTGTGGGAAGACAGTGAGAGTCACAAGTGTGGGATAGGTATACCAGAGCTACACAGAAATACAAACCCAGGAATTCACACTCACAAATACATATCTGCATCTTCACACACTTGTTTTACTGACAAATAGAATCCTGGAACACTGTGAGCTGCTAATTTGGTTTATTATTAATGTGAGTGGATATGCATGTCTTACTGTTACTGTGAGTGAGTAGGTGAGTGGGTGAGTGAGTAGGTATGTATTACTGTCACTGTGAGTGAGTGAGTGAGTTGGTATGTGTTACTGTGAGTGAGTGAGTGCGTAGGCATGTGTTACTTTGAGTGAGTAGGTATGTATTACTGTCACTGTGAGTGAGTGAGTCTGTATGTGTTTCTGTGAGTGAGTGAGTATGTAGGCATGTGTTACTGTGAGTGGTAATGCATGTGTTACTGTTACTGTGATTGGGTATATATGTTGAGTGAGAGTGTCTGTGTGTTGTATTGATTACCTGTTAGCATGTATGTGCTTTATTTACTTGGTGGCTTTGAGTGTGCGTCCGTTCACTTTGAATTCTGAACCATTCCCACTTCAGTGAATAGGGTAATCATACATTGTCCTCTCAAAGCACTCTTTCTGAAATACGGATTTGAAAATGTTAAACCAGAAAATAAGCCATGATGTGGGCCAGCGGCAGTGATCAGGTAGCTCTACACCCCCATATAGACCACCTAATTACCCTCTTCCAGAATGCCGTTTTTGCTCCTGGAAGGTTTTGACTAGGAGCTTATTTACCAAGCCCTCTGATATGACTACGTTTCTCTGTAATCTCAGATTCTAAGACATTATATGGATAGACTTTTTTTTTATAAATTTAGTTATTACCAAGTGGAAAGCCCGAATGTCTCACAAGACAAACTGATCTATTCCCAGCGTTTACCATAAGACTGACTTATATCATCTTTAAAGGAGGCTCCGGAGGGAATAGAAACAAATATGTTTAAATGAAACAATATGTGCATTTCAAACAAAAGCAATATTTACCAGTTTCATCTAAACAGTGTGTAACCACGGGGCTCAGAGATCAGTAATTACAGCTTCACTTTCTCAGCTTCCGAGCCAAGGCCGGTGCCTGCAGACACGCTGATAGGGCATTCCTGGAAGGTTTGGGTCCAAACACAGGATACAAATTATAAGCTGGCATTGGAGACCATCACCTTCACCCACCTTCATACTATGAGTAAATGCTTCTCTTAAGAAAAATAAAAGCAACTGCCTTGTCAACTCAACACCTTCTCTTCCACGTGTCATTTTACACTTCATTCTGCTTTGGAGTCTCCACATCTTGAATTTAATTTCCGACAATGTACCGGATCCTTCCTTCTATGTTCACTAAACATGTATTAACATAAAAAAAAAAAGTCTACTTCACTAATTATCAATCGTTGAATAGTTCCTCTTTCTCTGTGTGAAGAACCACATCCTTCCAATCCAGGAAGCCTGACCTTGTAGCCAGTCTTCTGTGCATCTGTAACAATGGCTTGTAAAAGATAGCAGACATTGTGATGGACAGAAAAATCAGTCGAGTAACAAAGAGCACAGAAATCAGCCGAGTAACAAAGAGCACAGAAATCAACCGAGTAATAAAGAGCACGGAAATCAGTCACGTAACACAAAACACAGAAATCCGCCGAGTAACTGAGAGCATGGAAATCAAAAGAGCAATAGTGTAAACGATTTAAAACTTTTTTTACACATAGTTGAAAACTTACTTAAAATTTGGTTGTTGAGGTGGAACCACCGTAGATTCCTGTGCATTTTAATTGTGTATATATGGTGGCTTGACTTCCTAAATGAATATTTAGCATGCGAGTTGTCCATTTCTGCTGCAGAGGTGAAGCCCCAAAATAGTTCCAGAGGATTTTAGGTTTTGACCGGTCTTCTATCGGGAGTTCTCGCACGAATGCCGATGAAAGTTCCCCCTGGCTGCTAGCATTCGAACGTTCCCCTTGTTCAGTAGTTTAGGTCTCCCGAACGCCATTCACCTACTAGTTCAGGAAGTTGAGTGGGCAGCGGTAATGATTACCGGGTGTTCGCAGAGTTTAGTAGCCGAAATTAGTTCCAGGCCATCGACGACCATATACCGCTGCCCACGTTCGAGAGACAAGATGGCTGCTGTTTGTTTGTAATATGAACGGCGGCCACACAGGTGGACCCTCCTTTAATGAGCAATTTTTAAGTTAACAGCCAGGGGTGGTCGGTTGTTAAAATAACCAAACTCAGGGACAACACAGAGGGTAGTTTGGTAAACGAACGAGGGGTATGAACAGCCGAACAAAGGAAGGGGAAGAAAGGGCCATTCTGCTACATAACCCTTTTCTGTATTACAGTGGAAAAGCCAGAGCCAGAACAGGCCAAGCCCTGGGACAAGTTAGTGGGATATATGTTACAGGGGGTTACGGTATTCCCAAACTTTCCATATCTACATGTTATTTATGTTTTTTTCTTGTACTGATAAACACATGACAATATGTTACAGTTATGCATTTTAGGACAGCAATTTTGGTATTTTATTTGTGGTTTGGCTAGTTGACAGAAGGACACAGTGGGGCAGATAGTCCCAACTCTTTGCACCGAAGGTCCATCTTGTGTATTACCACGGTGTCTCTGGTCTAGGTCTCGCAGGATGTTCTACTAACAACATGCAACAAACATTAAAAAAGGAAATGTGGAAGTTTCAGGATATTTCTTTTCAGATTAATTCTGGCACTGGATATAAAGTGTATCTGAGGCCCAACCGCCCCCTTCCCATACTCTGTAACTTTCAGCTTGACCATGTTCATTATTTCTTCTCACTTGTAATGTTCTTTTGCACAGAAGTCCCCTCTCTGAATGCCTTTCTGTTTCGTTCTGCTTTATCGCAGCAGGAGGCTGATACACACAGCACAGTGCGCACATGGAGATAAGCGGCATGTTTGCACACTGTCAGCACTAACACTACAAAGCAGGGAATTCCCTGAGGATGTCAGCCAGTGACAGCGACATCCAGCAAGCCTCTCCGATGCCAAGGGAAACACCAGCTGGATTTCGTTGCTGAGGAAAGAGAGGAAATGGAGTCTAGATCAGAGAGATCCACTGGTCCACATCATACAGATAGCAACGTGTTGCCGATAATTGCTGTAATATCTCCTGCCAGCAGTGAGAGACACAGTGCAGCTTGTTGTCTCAATACGAATGGAGAAACATTCTGTCCCTGTGCCAAACCAAGAGCCCCTATGATATCTGTAATGGTTACATTTGTTGATTTTCCAACAATATAAAAATAAAAAGTAATAGGATGTATTTAAAACATAAAATTAATAGGTAACGACACTATAACTATATTCTATATTGAAAATACAAAATATTACACAATGCAAGAAAATTAAACAGATTATATAGAGAGAGCTTACTTTATTATGTAAACGCAATCATTGTAAAAATGATTAAAATATTGCTTTATAATGCTGTATTGGCCAGGGCAGTTCGAGTACAATGAGCGTCCGGTGTCATCTGATCATTATCTAACATGAATGACTCAGGTATGTGTTAACCTCTGCGCTATCAAATCTGGAAAGTCGATTCTTTAAAAATGTGAAAAACACACAAGGAACATATTATGAGTTATTACTACCGAAACATACTGGATGAGACAGGCCTAGTCTGTTTAGACTCACATTTCCCTCTTTTTCTCCCAATCCCTGATAGTGAGTCCTGGTAATCTCTGCAAAAAACACCTGTGATTCTCTAACTCAATGAAACCCAACATATAAGAGGCCTTGGTTGTTGTGGATTACTGGACTGTAACAATCACATACTCAGCCAGCCTCGACCTGATGGCAGGGCGTTATCTTCATTATACCGAGAGGTCATCCAACGAGAATGGAGACATCACTAGATATTAGAAAAGATGGAGTGAGTGTCCAGTAGTAACTACCATTTTACATGAGATGCTATTACTCCATTAATCCTGAAATGTGTTTGTTGAGAATTATGGGAGCTGTAGTTCAACAGCGCGAAGAGATCATCCAAAACCATCTAAATCTCCATTGAATGCTGCTCGTGTCTCAGATGTCAAGCCAACACAATATATAGAGCAGATCCTGAGTGCAGCCCTTGTATACCCAACGTGTGCCTCTCTTGTGCCATGGCATGGCCTTCCAATAGCATCATGGCAGCTGCCTCTGCTGACCTGGGGGCATTTATGGTACGCAGCTCAAACAAGCCTTTCAGGAATCAGAGGCTGCAATAGGAGGGTAAACTAAAGCCACATACTGCGTTAACTGATATCCCACAAACAAAGGGCCCCAACTACATATGCTGGGGGGGGGGCTACTCCAGGTATTTTGGCAGCAAAGGGAAAGTTGCCATGATGGACCACATTCTGCATTGTTACTGACCCAGCAACTGATATATGTCATTGTCACCCAACTCAATGCTAACCATTATATGAACCTTCTAAAAAAAATTATATTTTCAATTGACCCTACTGAGGGATAAACTATGGCATTTATCTTCTTCAGTTGATGCATTAACTAACTAAGCTATCACACGGCTTTGTATTTACTGGTTTCACATCTTTCCTGTTGATATTTAGACATATCCTCCTGTGTCTTTCTCCCCATGATTGTGAGACATAGATATAAACATGTAGGAAATTATATACGTTTCATTTAGCGAGTATGTCTACGCATTTTGCTATCACATTAGATTAAACTAAATAAGTAACATTTTCCTATTGCAGAACTTTGATGTCTTTTTACAGTTTGTAAACCTGGGATGGTTATTTGTAATAAATAATTTTCTGTGTTATAAATCCTTCGACAGTTCATTGATTCTTGTGGAAACATGTCGGCCGTTGTATAGAGGGAAGCGATATAATAAATCTTGCTCGTTAGCGTCTGGTTTGTAAACGATCCATGTTTTCATTAGTTTACACTGTGCGTGTATTTCCTTATCTCTGTAATAAGGATGTACCTATCACTTTCTGTTCCTGACAGTTTAATGAGGATTTTATTTTAACCGGGTGCCAGCGTTACATCACTTCCTGTCTCTTTGCCCCTGACCTCTACATGATAATTAGTGTTCCCATGAGAATCAAGCTTGGATGAGGAATTCATGTTTGAGATGTCTTAATGCATCAAAAAAAATCCATCTGCTTGCTGTAGGAGTAATTAAATCCTCATTGCGAGGTTGGAAAACAAAATATATAGCTAACTCTCAGCAGCAATATCTCACGAAAGGAAACGTTACAATAAAAGCTGATTAGAAAATAAAACTCCGGACTAATATTGGTGAACAATCTCACCAACATTTCACTGTTCAGGGGGTTATTTACTAAACAGTGGGCCGAGAAACGGACTTGCACAATTTTGATCAAATTATTGAATTTTCAATCTTTTCTAGATTTGAATATGAATTTTGCCACTTTGTTTCAACACATCATCCTGTTTCGTACATTGATCCCCTGGTAATGACCCCACAGCCTGATTTCTTGGCTGATTAGAAGTCTATATCTGATATAAAATAATATATTTACCCACACTTCTGTTGATCCCAATCATAACTTTGGTTCAATTTATTTAATCAGTTGTGTAGATTTATATAATGTCGCTAAACTCAGAACAAACCGAAAATCTAGTGAAAACTGTAATTTGACATATTAGAGAATGGAAATAATGAGCACATTTAAAAAAAAATTTTTTCAAAAATTCACTAAATAAATTCATATTTTATTTTCCTTTTACCCTTTTCTTTTTATAGGTAAATTTGACTACTAATTTCCCTAAGGCAGACATTTATTGCGCAAACGGCGAATACACGGCTATTGTTTCAGGGTGATCATTAGCTGAAGGCAGCTGATCTGGTAAAAGCGTTTGGAAAGACGTTAGCACTTTCTGTTTCCTGATTCTCACCTCCTTCGCATGCTAGCAATACAGAGAGCAAAGCAGATCATGTCTTATTTCCTCCCCGCCCTTCAGTGCGTTGCAGAATTGCGCAGCTATTGGCAGCGTATATTACCAGGTGCAGCGGCCGTGCAGCCCCTGGCAATGAGAAGACACACATTCTTGGTAACGTTAAGACGGACTGCATTGCTCTCAGCTTAAATTCTGTGCTTTGGAAGCATCTCTCTTAAATTTTGCAGCTATCGTGCCTGAGTGCTACATCTTAAAGATTGGTTCCTGTGGGATCCTCCATTCTCTCACACCAGAAGCCAAGAGACTCTGGCACTGCGGAGTGACAAGGAAGCTGTTTTCAATTATTCTGCTGGAAAGGGTCCACCGGTTACTACTTCTGCCAAAACATAAATCCCTATCGCTCTCAGCATCCCGGATTAAATGGATGTGTCATGTGCGAGTGAGAGGGCCAGAGAGTGTATATGTTAAACCGGGGTGCAAACATATGCAGCAGCGCAGACTAATTTAAATAATAATACAAATATTTTAACATAGAGTTTCATTTCATAGGGGGATAAACCACTCATGTTTGTGTAGTAATACATCATCCGACTGAGGGAATATATACACTGCTCTGTAGGATTACAATTTCATTAGAGACATTTAGAAACATTTACTGTCATGAAACATTGTGATAGTGAGAGAGGTAGTATCTATGATTACTATCATTGCTGGTAAATCAGTAGAAGGGATTTTCTCCTTTTCCTGCCTTACCACTCTGATATTAAAGGGGGACTGTCACTTCTCTGGAAATTACACCAGAAAATAAAACAGTTTAAATCGCCTATAAGTTTTGTAAGTTCTATCTTTGTATAAGACAGTTGCCTCTAATCTAACCAATCAGTGTCCTATCCCTAGGAATGCTGTAAAGTACACCGAGCATGCCTGACAGATTTACATATGTGCAGTTGAAAGACCTTCATGTTGAAACATCTTGACACGGGGAGAAGAGATGGCGTCTGATCAGTGTGATCATACAGAGCAGGCCCGGTTTCTCTCTCCTGCTGCTGCACCATAACGCCCAGTCTGTCATTGGTGACTGGTCTGAAACTGAGATTGGTTGGCAGCAGGAGGGGAGGAAAGCTGGAAAACTTCCTCTAGCTGAGAGACATGTCCAATTATGCAATCTGGCATAGTTTATAGTACGTTTATTAATGTTTATTGCATACTTAAAAAAAAAAAATTTACTTTATTTTGTTGTTTTTAAGAGTAATTGCTTGTTGGTTTAAAAAATAATAGTCAAGTGAAGCATGTCCCTTTAAATGTATATAAAACAAAATATTTAATGACATCATAATTCAGTCCTGGCACAGCCAAGGCACACATTACCTTTTATTTTTCAGAGCTCACAAACACATATTTGTTAAATGTAAGGGTAAATGTAAAATAAAGGATCACTCCAAGCACTGTAAGAAAGATGCAGTAGTTGTGGTGCCAGAACTGAAGCTTGTATGGACTGACACGTATATACCTGATCACATTAATAATTACATGAGTTACATTATTTCTTTTTAGAGCCTCTATCAATGGACAGAAATAATGACAATGGATGTATGGACAATCTATGATTCTTTCACTGCAAACAGGTTGGTGGGATTCCAGACTAGATGTAAGTGTTCCATTTCACGTCACTGATTGGGCAGAATCTGATCTGTCCTGTCACATTATATCAGTTAACGCCTTCCAGCATGAGGCTAATATCGGCTTTAAGTATAATATCATGCGCTGTCCCTTGGCGTTCACACAAACTGTCTCCCTGCGTCTAACACCCAGGCCTGGCACTTCATTTAATACACTAAAAGCCGTCAGGGGTCGGTTACATAACAATGAACGGGGACTTTCCGGTTTTACTTTGTAAATTAAAAGCAGAGCTATCTTACAAAATACAAAACGGTAATTCTAGATCAAGGACCATGTGCAAGTTACTGGGAAGGGTAATCATTTGCAATATAAACTACTCCCTTTATGCTTTAAACTTTCTAAGAAGTGGTACAGCCGAAATAAAGGATTTCACATGCTGGTTTCTGTCACTGAGGGCAGGTACAGCCAAAGGCAGTTCTGCCTAAAGTCACCCGACTGTAAGGGGCAATAATCCAGCAATAACAATGGCATTTTTAAAATAATTTTCCTAATTCAGAGAAATAAGCAACGGATAGCATTGGGCTTCCGCAGGAATTTTTCCAGGTGGGGTATAATTGTAATGACATCCATGCTTGGCCCCTTTTTGACAGTGGGAGGGGCATAGTCATTATCACATAAAGCCAGGGTGAATAGCGTTTTCACAACTACGGTGTCAGGAATACATGCTGGGGGATAGGATGGCTAGAAGGTTGGAGGAGATTTTAAACTAGTATTGGGGGGGAGGGATATAGAAATCTACAAAATGGAGATAGGATAGAAAGGAGATGGGCTTTAGGTACACTAAAAACTGAAACGGGGGTGTTAGTTAATGAAAACCAGGAAAAGGCAGGCATTTTAAATAACTATTTCTCCTCCGTATATATTAAGGAAGAACCCATGGCAATAGATGTGCAAATGATTGCTACTTAAAACTTGCAGAATAATTGTAATTGGTTAACTCAAGACAAGGTGCTGCAGCAACTGAAGAAAGTTAATATAAACAAAGCTCCAGGGCCTGACGGTATCCATCCACAAGTACTTAAGGAACTAAGTGTAGAAATAAGTGAACCTCTGTTTTTAATCTTTCAAGATTCTTTTCTTTCAGGAAGTGTTCTGGAGAATTGGAGGAAGGCAGATGTGGTTCCCATATTCAAAAAGGGTTAAAAATCCTTGCCTGGAAATTATAGACCTGTGAGCTTAAAGGACCACTCTAGGCACCCAGACCACTTCAGCTTAATGAAGTGGTCTGGGTGCCAGGTCCTTCTAGGGTTAACCCATTCTTTTATAAACATAGCAGTTTCAGAGAAACTGCTATGTTTATGAATGGGTTAAGCCTTCCCCCAAATCCTCTAGTGGCTGTCCTGTCTCATTGACAGCCGCTAGATGCGCTTGCGTGATTCTCACTGTGAAAATCACAGTGAGAGCACGCAATCGTCCATAGGAAAGCATTGTAAATGCTTTCCTATGCGACCGGTTGAATGCGCGCGCAGCTCTTGCCGCGCGTGCACATTCAGCCGAATGGGAGGAGTATAGGACGAGGAGAGCTCCCCGCCCTGCGCTGGAAAAAGGTACGTTTTTACCCCTCTCCCCCTTCCAGAGCCGGGCGGGACGGGGACGCTGAGGGTGGGGTCACCCTCAGGGCACTATAGTGCCAGGAAAACGAGTATGTTTTCCTGGCACTATAGTGGTCCTTTAACTTCTGTGGCTGGGAAAATATTTGAAAGGTTATTAAAGGATAATATTCAAGAATTCCTTGAGAAGAACATGGTTATCAGCAAAAATCAGCATAGTTTTATTAAGCACAGGTCATGTCAAACTAACTTGATTGCATTCTACGAAGAAGTAAGTAGAAGTATGGATCAGGGTGTTGCAGTGGATGTGATCTATTTGGATTTTGACAAGGCATTTGATACAGTTCCACACAATAGATTAGTGTTCAAACTTAAGGAAATCCGTCTAGATGAAAATGTTTGTTCTTGGGTAGAACATTTGCTTAAAAATGGAGTACAAAGAGTTGTCATTAATGGTAATTTTTCAAGTTGGACAGAGGTGACAAGTGGTGTCCCTCAGGGTTCTGTTCTGGGACCCCTTCTATTTAACATGTTTATAAATGATCTTGAAAAAGGCATTGAAAGTCATGTTTCAGTGTTTGCAGATGACACAAAACTCTTTAAAATAATACAATGTGAGCAAGATATTACTGTAACGGACCGTTTTGCACACAAGGGGTAAAACCGTTTAGGCGATCGGCCCCCTTTCCAGAGATCCAGGCACAGCTACTGCAGAACACCAAAACTCACGAACTGGATACAAAATAGCACTCCAACTCCCGAACTGGAACCTCCCAAATAGCTGCTAGCAGACGAACAGGAAAAGCAGACGAACAGCTTACACTCCTGGCAATCAGTCTCTAACAGCATACAGTGAATCCCCCCAAGAACGAGACAAGGCTCCGTGTTGAGGGTCAAGCAGTGGTCTGAGGTGCTGGCACACCCAGCCTGGTTTTTATTACAGTGTTTCAAATACAGGACCACCCACAGGGAGGGATAAAACAACCAATCATATCACAGTTACATCCCACATATTCCCTCCCCTTATCCTGAGAGGAAACTCAATTATACAAACAGTTAAAACATACTTTCTACCCAACTTTCATAACTCCAAAACCATACATCACATTCACATAAAATTACATATTCTCAATCAATCCATTCAGGGGAACAACATATTCAAAAATGGCACAAATCAGACAAGAGGTTCAAAAGTTAGTAAAAAGTCCTTTGTGATTAAATGAAGCATGGCTTTCTGGCCCAAACCAGTTTCAGAGTCTTCTATCCTGGAGATAAGTAATTGAATTATCTCCCAGGACAGACACAAGACTCCATTAAGCACATGGTTGCAAAGAGACACAAAACACTTTAAAATACATAAAGTCACATTTATTACATAAAACACAGACATGTAACATATCCCCAGATAGCTCAGGTCCGAGCGCACATTATTAAGTGAATGGCGCTCAGACCACACGAATACAGTTTAATCGCCATGGAGCTAAAGTCTTTACAGTCAGTTTCATACGAATGGGCTCCATGGGATTCCTATCTGGGGTATAACACATTCAAACAAATCTACCGAACCCCAGGCAGAAAAGCACGAATACAGCTTTTCTGCAGGCAAAAATAAAGTCTTTTAAAAGGGGGCCATAGTCCAAAGGCAGCAGGCGAGCAACCAGGCTTCTCCAATGCAATGTGGCGAGATTGGTCTCGTCACATCTCTCCCCTTTTACAAACAGACTAACAGGGTATCTGACCTCCTGCCGGTCAGTGCCCTTGTTAGTCCAGCAGCCCACCCACAACAAATAATCAACAGCACAGCCCACCCACAATAAATGGTTACTACACCTGGGTAAAGGGAAGCTTGTCCATGTCCAGGTGCCTCACCACGGCTGTGCTGGGTACGGGTACGCTGACTTGGTGGGTTGCTGCGTGGGCAGAGACCAGCGGCACTCTGCCCTGTTGCCAGCGCTACTGGGAGGGTAGCCTGGTGGAAGCCTGGTTGTTGGAGGGGGAGACCGACTGTCTCCCCTTTAAATACACCGCTCTGCTGCTGCTGCTGGAGACTGACTGTCTCCCCTTTAGATGCACAGTCCTGCTGCTGGAGACTGACTGTCTCCCCTTTAGATGCACAGTCCTGCTGCTGGAGACCGACCGTCTCCCCTTTGGTTACCCATCTCTGCTGCTGGAGGGGGAGACCGACTGTCTCCCCTTTGGCTAAACAGCCCTGTCGCTGGGGGGCAGAACCGACCGTCCCTACCCCCTGTGCTGGCAGTGTAGAGACTACGGTCCCATCTGCACAGTTGTGGGGCTTACTGTCTCCCCCTGATACATTAAGCTGCCGCTGGGGAGAGGGGGTAACAGGCTCCTCTCCCGATAGAACACTCTGCCGCTGGGGAAAGGAGACTGAGCTCTCTATTCCCTGCCCATTAATGATCCGCCGCTGGGGAGAGGTGGTAGCAAGCTCCTCTCCCATACATACTTTCATCCTCTGTGGAGGGAGACCGACTGTCTCCGCTCCCAATACAGTGTCCTGCTGCTGGGGAAAGGAGACTGGGCTCTCTATTCCCGGTAGGACACTCTGCCGCTGGGGAATGGAGACTGGGCTCCCAATTCCCTGCTGTATCTCCCGCTGGGGAATGGAGACTGGGCTCCCAATTCCCCAAAAATCATGCTGCTGCTGGGGGGCAGGAACAACTACCTCTGCCCCCTGTAGCTCAGCCTGCCGCTGGGGAGGGAGGACGCTGCTCTCCTCTCCCTGCACTTTACACTGCCTTCCCGGCATATCACTCTGCTGCTGGGGGCAGGAACAACTACCTCTGCCCCCTGTAACTCAGCCTGCCGCTGGGGAGGGAGGACGCTGCTCTCCTCTCCCTGCACTTCACACTGCCTTCCTGGCATATCACTCTGCTGCTGGGGGGCAGGAACAACTACCTCTGCCCCCTGTAACTCAGCCTGCCGCTGGGGAATGGAGCTTGGGCTCCCAATTCCCTGCAATATCTCCCGCTGGGGAATGGAGCTCGGGCTCCCAATTCCCTGCAATACCGGTGGAGAGACCTCGGTCCCCTCTCCACCTGCCGCCTGGGGTTCCTCCCAGTAAATTTCAACAATATCTTCCCAGCTGAATGGGTCTGAGACTGGATCTGTCACTCTGCTGTCCTGCGGAGCCTTCCCAATGGAGTGGAAGAGATCTCGGTAGTCCTGCTCCAGTTCCCACTCCAGGGTTGCTAGGTGAGCCAGGTCTTGCTCTACCTCATGGGGGTCATCCCAGTCATGCCTAGCCTCCCTCTCGTAGAAAATTTCCTGAAGTCTGTTCTGCGCAGGGCTCCCGAAGTCAGGCTCTGCAAAGGACTCCCATAACAAGCCAGGACCATCAAACTCCTCTCCCTCTGGCTTGTCATGCTCAGCTGTCCAGGGTATATACTGTGCCATATACCACCAGAGCGCCTGGTAGGCATCCTCCAGCCATAGCTCCTGCCATACCCGATGCTCTAGTTCCTTCACCCATTCCTCCAGGGGCTGCTCTCCCAGGAAGGGCATCCGCAGGGCCACTTGCTTCTGCAACCGCTGCTCTTCACTGGGGAGACTCTCACCCCGCTGGTATTGTACATTATCCAGGGCCTGGTACCAGATGCCTTTCCTTAATGCATCCCGGCCATCCAGGTCCTCCTCCTTGTATAACACTGCTGGTTCCATTCTGTTGCTTTTAGGGTCGCTGTACTGGGACATGCGTTGCCCCCACTTGTAAATCCAAAGAAATGGTGTCTCCTGTAGCTGTCCTGTTGTCTGTGGGAACGATCCCGCCGCTTGCCACCAATTGTAACGGACCGTTTTGCACACAAGGGGTAAAACCCGTTTAGGCGATCGGCCCCCTTTCCAGAGATACAGGCACAGCTACTGCAGAACACCAAACTCCTGAACTGGATACAAAATAGCACTCCAACTCCCGAACTGGAACCTCCCAAATAGCTGCTAGTAGACGAACAGGAAAAGCACCCAAGCGGCTTACACTCCTGGCATTCAGTCTCTAACAGCATACAGTGAATCCCCCAAGAACGAGACAAGGCTCTGTGTTGAGGGTCAAGCAGTGGTCTGAGGTGCTGGCACACCCAGCCTGGTTTTTATTACAGTGTTTCAAATACAGGACCGCCCACAGGGAGGTATAAAACAACCAATCACATCACAGTTACATCCCACATATTCCCTCCCCTTATCCTGAGAGGAAACTCAATTATACATACAGTTAAACATACTTTCTACCCAACTTTCATAACTCCAAAACCATACATCACATTCACATAAAATTACATATTCACAATCAATCCATTCAGGGGAACAACATATTCAAAAAATGGCACAAATCAGACAAGGGGTTCAAAAGTTAGTAAAAAGTCCTTTGTGACTAAATGAAGCATGGCTTTCTGGCCCAAACCAGTTTCAGAGTCTTCTATCCTGGAGATAAGTAATTTAATTATCTCCCAGGACGGACACAAGACTCCATTAAGCACATGGTTGCAAAGAGACACAAAACACTTTAAAATACATAAAGTCACATTTATTACATAAAACACAGACATGTAACATATCCCCAGATAGTTCAGGTCCGAGCGCACATTATTAAGTGAATGGCGCTCAGACCACACGAATACAGTTTAATCGCCATGGAGCTAAAGTCTTTACAGTCAGTTTCATACGAATGGGCTCCATGGGATTCCTATCTGGGGTATAACACATTCAAACAAATCTACTGAACCCCAGGCAGAAAAGCACGAATGAAGCTTTTCTGCAGGCAAAAAATAAAGTCTTTTAAAAGGGGGCCATAGTCCAAAGGCAGCAGGCGAGCAACCAGGCTTCTCCAATGCAATGTGGCGAGATTGGTCTCGTCACAATTACTTTGCTGCAGAGGGATTTAAATAGACTGGGGGACTGGGCACTCAAATGGCAGATGACATTTAATTTTGAAAAATGCAAAGTTATGCACTTCGGCGTAAAGAATACACAATCAACTTATACCCTTAATGGAAGCAAATTAGGGATAACAACAAACAAAAAGGACTTGGGAATTGTTATAGCCAACAAACTATGCAACAATGTGCAATGTCAATCAGCAGTGGCTAAGGCCAGTAAGGTATTGCATGAAAAAGGGCATTCATTCTCGGGACAAGAATATAATTTTGCCTCTTTATAAATCACTGGTAAGACTACATATTGAATATGCTGTGCAATTTTGGGCACCTGTTCTAAAGAAGGATATTATGGCACTAGAAAAAATGCAGAGGCGGGCTACAAAATTAACATATCAGGAATAGTGATGTCGCGTACCCGAAATTTTCGGTTCGCAAACGGCGAACGCGAACTTCCGCAAATGTTCGCGAACCGGCGAACCGCCCGAAACGCCATTGACTTCAATGGGCAGGCGAATTTTAAAACACACAGGGACTCTTTCTGGCCACAATAGTGATGGAAAAGTTGTTTCAAGAGGACTAACACCTGGACTGTGGCATGCCGGAGGGGGATCCATGGCAAAACTCCCATGGAAAATTACACAGTTGATGCAGTCTGGTTTTAATCCATAAAGGGCAGAAATCACCTAACATTCCTAAATCACAATGAATATGGATTGACACCTGACATATGACATATTGACACCTTGACATATGGATTGACACCTGTCCTCAGAGCCCCTGATGCACACGGACACAGAGCAGAATAGAGACTGGTCCTCCTACATAGGGTCACTTGGCAGATATGGATTGACACCTGTCCTAAGGATCCCTGATACACACTGACACAGAGCAGAATAGGGACTGTTCCCCTACATCGGGTCACTTGGCAGATATGGATTGACACCTGTCCTAAGGTTCCCTGATACACACTGACACAGAGCAGAATAGGGACTGGTCCCCCCACATCGGGTCACTTGGCAGATATGGATTGACACCTTGTTACAAACTGCTATTTGTAACGGGCCCTTTAAATGGCAAATTGCCCTGCTTCCCTGGGTTGTGGAGAAGCCTATTTGCCAGCCTCCTCCCGCATGACCATGGCCCCTGGGAGATTGTGAAAATGTATGCACTTTTATTTGGTGTGTATGGCCCTTTAAGACTGTCGGTGGGCATATTGGGGCTTATGGACTCTTTATGTGACTGGTGCTGGCCCTTAAACACCTTTTTTGGGACATCAGGAAGATTGGGACACTGCCCCTTTAAGGCCGTGTCCCCAGACTTGTTGGGGACACTGCCCCTTTAAGACGGTGTCCCCTGTGTCCCCAGATCTGGTGCAAACCCTTTGTGCCTGCCTGGCTAATTCCCACTTGGTTCAGTAAATGGGGCTTACTAAACCAAGTACCACACAGGCAGACCACCCAGAAGTGGAAATGTGCAGGCAATTTACCTCCCAGAAGCTGTGGTTAACCGCAGCTTAATTGACAATGCTGGGAGGTCTTTGTTCGTTTGCTGAACACGTGGCGGTGGCCATCTTTGATCATTCGACGAGGTCAGCGGTATGTGTAGCCAAATTCATGGAACTAAAACACCGCTGAGCTTCCTTACCTTCCCCTACTGGTTTTAGCCGTAGAGACCAGTCCCATTCGGCCATGGGACTTAGTCTTTTTTTCAGCCGTTTTTTTCAGCCTTATTTCAGCTGCAGAGACTAAGTCCCATTCGGCGATGGGACTTAGTCTTTTTTTCAGTCGTTTTTTTCAGCCTTATTTCAGCTGCAGAGACTAAGTCCCATTCGCGATGGGACTTAGTCGCTTTTTCAGCCTGAAATAGACCGACCTCACAGCCCAAATCTATGGAACTGTTTTGGGCAGGAAAATGTGCTTGCCGTCGGTCATAAAGGGACCTCCAGCCAACTTTTTAACCCCTGGATGGATTTGGCTGATTTTTGGTTATGTTTATTGTGACGAGACCAATCTCGCCACATTGCATTGGAGAAGCCTGGTTGCTCGCCTGCTGCCTTTGGACTATGGCCCCCCTTTAAAAGACTTTATTTTTGCCTGCAGAAAAGCTGTATTCGTGCTTTTCTGCCTGGGGTTCAGTAGATTTGTTTGAATGTGTTATACCCCAGATAGGAATCCCATGGAGTCCATTTGTATGAAACTGACTGTAAAGACTTTGGCTCCATGGCGATTAAACTGTATTCGTGTGGTCTGAGCGCCATTCACTTAATAATGTGCGCTCAGACCTGAGCTATCTGGGGGATATGTTACATGTCTGTGTTTTATGTAATAAATGTGACTTTATGTATTTGTAAAGTGTTTTGTGTCTTTGCAAAATCATGTGCTTAATGGAGTTTCCAGGTCTATCCTGGAGATAATTGAATTTACTTATCTCCAGGATAGAAGACTCTGAAACTGGTTTGGGCCAGAAAGCCATGCTTCATTTAGTCACAAAGGACTTTACTAACTTTTTGAACCCCTTGTCTGATTTGTGCCATTACTTTTGAATATGTTAATCTCTGAATGGATTGATTGTGCATATGTAATTTTATGAGAATGTGATGTATGGTTTTAGAGTTATGAAAGTTGGGTAGAAAGTATGTTTTAACTGTATGTATAATTGAGTTTCCTCTCAGGATAAGGGGAGGGAATATGTGGGATGTAACTGTGAGGTGATTGGTTGTTTTGTAACACCCTGTGGGCTGTACTATGTTTGTGGATTGGGAATAAAAGAGACTGTATGTGACAGTACAGGGAGTTCCTGTTTTAACCCTCAAAGTGAAGTGTCGTCTCATTATTGGGGGAAGGATTTATTGTATGCTGTCCCAGTTTGACTGCTAGGAGAGTAAACCTATTCGTATGGTTCCTATTCAACTGTCTACAGCATTCATATGCTTGAGAGAAGGTATACGCTTCTCTGGTTCGGTGATTGTGGTGTCGGCTGCAGTGCTTGGAGTCCTCAGGAAGCGCTAGGAGCATCCTTTAACGGAGGTACCCAGTCGGGGTGCCAGGCGATCCGTTACATTGGTGGCAAGCGGCGGGATCGTTCCTACAGCCAGAAGGACAGCTACAGGAGACACCATTTCTTTGGATTTACAAGTGGGGGCAACGCATGTCTCAGTACAGCGACCCTAAAAGCAACAGAATGGAACCAGCAGTGTTATACAAGGAGGAGGACCTGGATGGCCGGGATGCATTAAGGAAAGGCATCTGGTACCAGGCCCTGGATAATGTACAATACCAGCGGGGTGAGAGTCTCCCCAGTGAAGAGCAGCGGTTGCAGAAGCAAGTGGCCCCGCGGATGCCCTTCCTGGGAGAGCAGCCCCTGGAGGAATGGGTGAAGGAACTAGAGCACCGGGTATGGCAGGAGCTATGGCTGGAGGATGCCTACCAGGCTCTCTGGTAGTATATGGCACAGTATATACCCTGGACAGCTGAGCATGACAAGCCAGAAGGAGAGGAGTTTGATGGTCCTGGCTTATTATGGGAGTCCTTTGCAGAGCCTGACTTCGGGAGCCCTGCACAGACCAAACTTCAGGACATTTTCTACGAGAGGGAGGCTAGGCATGACTGGGATGACCCCCATGAGGTAGAGCAAGACCTGGCTCACCTAGCAACCCTGGAGTGGGAACTGGAGCAGGACTACCGAGATCTCTTCCACTCCATTGGGAATGCTCTGCAGGACAGCAGAGTGACAGATCCAGTCTCAGACCCATTCAGCTGGGAAGATATTGTTGAAATTTACTGGGAGGAACCCCAGGCGGCAGGTGGAGAGGGGACCGAGGTCTCTCCACCGGTATTGCAGGGAATTGGGAGCCCGAGCTGCATTCCCCAGCGGGAGATATTGCAGGGAATTGGGAGCCCAAGCTCCATTCCCCAGCGGCAGGCTGAGTTACAGGGGGCAGAGGTAGTTGTTCCTGCCCCCCAGCAGCAGAGTGATATGCCGGGAAGGCAGTGTAAAGTGCAGGGAGAGGAAAGCAGCGTCCTCCCTCCCCAGCGGCAGGCTGAGTTACAGGGGGCAGAGGTAGTTGTTCCTGCCCTCCAGCAGCAGAGTGATATGCCGGGAAGGCAGTGTGAAGTGCAGAGAGAGGAGAGCAGCGTCCTCCCTCCCCAGCAGCCGGCTGAGTTACAGGGGGCAGAGGTAGTTGTTCCTGCCCCCCAGCAGCGTGATTTTTTGGGAATTGGGAGCCCAGTCTCCATTCCCCAGCGGCCGAGTGATGTGCCGGG
>OW240917.1:10055540-10114455 GCA_933207985.1 Pelobates cultripes
AAATGTGACTTTATGTATTCTAAAGTGTTTTGTGTCTTTTTGCAACCATGTGCTTAATGGAGTCTTGTGTCTATCCTGGGAGATAATTGAATTACTTATCTCCAGGATAGAAGACTCTGAAACTGGTTTGGGCCAGAAAACCATGCTTCATTTAGTCACAAAGGACTTTTTACTAACTTTTGAACCCCTTGTCTGATTTGTGCCATTTTTGAATATGTTGTTCCCTGAATGGATTGATTGTGAATATGTAATTTTATGTGAATGTGATGTATGGTTTTGGAGTTATGAAAGTTGGGTAGAAAGTATGTTTTAACTGTATGTATAATTGAGTTTCCTCTCAGGATAAGGGGAGGGAATATGTGGGATGTAACTGTGATGGGATTGGTTGTTTTATACCTCCCTGTGGGCGGTCCTGTATTTGCAAGACTGTAATAAAAACCAGGCTGGGTGTGCCAGCACCTCAGACCACTGCTTGACCCTCAACACGGAGCCTTGTCTCGTTCTTGGGGGATTCACTGTATGCTGTTAGAGACTGATTGCCAGGAGTGTAAGCCGATTGTCTGCTTTTCCTGTTCGTCTGCTAGCAGCTATTTGGGAGGTTCCAGTTCGGGAGTTGGAGTGCTATTTTGTATCCAGTTCGGGAGTTTTGGTGTTCTGCAGTAGCTGTGCCTATTCTGAAAGGCTGACGCTTCAAACGTTTTACCCCCCTTGTGTGCAAACCGTCCGCTACATTTATAAGCTCTTTAAGTGCGCTGATTCCAAATATGTAATTAAGGAAGATGGGATGTAGTTTTAAAAGTTACAGTGCATGGCTAAAAACTGTATTTTTACTGCCTGTGTTTAATTATGTTAACTTTCCCAAACGCCATTTAGTTCAAAGTGGAGGAATGTTAAAAAAAAATATAGGGTTTTCGTTCAGAGTGTGAGAAATGCTTTTCAGCCGCTCCAATCTTAAGCATCATTTGAGGAGCCATACAGGAGAGAAACCTTATTTGTGGTGTGTTTAGTATTGTTCTGACTGGGGTTTAATACCTCTTCCTCCGCTGCCTCCTATCAGTGGACGCAGAGAAGTGGCAAGCCATTTTAGGAACCGTACACCTGGGACCCGAGCAAGGTCACCTCGTTCAACAGGCTTGCAGCATATCCTCCAGGAAGAAGAGCCTGAACCCTTACCGCTGCACGTGTCTTACCTGTACATGGAAAGCTGCTGTGGTTCCTTGATGAGCCAGCTGCCCGTGAGTTAACATGTCCCGTGGAGAAGCACTCTGTCCTGTAAAGCCTCACCAAAAAAGGAGTGGTGTGTTTAGTATTGTTCTGATCAGTTTAATACCTTCCGCGTCTCCTATCAGTGGACGTGTATATGGCAGCCATTTTGTCAGATTCAAGTTCTTGTGCCCCACAGGCCCAAAATAACATTCAGTAAATGACAATTCATGACAGATCACACAAGAATAGCCCCTGCTAACGCCTTCTCGTAGAATTTTTCGTTTCTATGAAGAAATAGAAAATGCAAGAGCAGAATAGAGACTGTTCAGTTTAATACCTTCCGCTGCCTCCTATCAGTGGACGTGTACACGCATTGATTTTGTAACAGGGAGATGGAAGAAGAGGCTTGGTCGGGTCCTCTTACTGCAAATTTTAGTACCGGTCAAGCTAATGTGACACCAGATAGGAGTGGTGGTTTAAAAATTATTTTTTATCGCTTAATACCTTCCGGCCGCCTCCTATCAGTGGACGTGTACACGGCATTGATTTTTGTTTTTAAATCCAAGCTATTGTGACACCAGATGTAAGTGGTGGCACTGACTGGGAAATGGGCACAGTATGCACTGTGAGCCTGACACAGAAGCTGGCAGCAGTGGCAGACAACTGACTGCTATTCAATCTATAACAGTGAAAAAAGTTTTTTGTTTTTAAATCCAAGCTATTGTGACACCAGATGTAATTGGTGGCACTGACTGGGGAAATAGGCACTGTGAGCCTGACACAGAAGCTGGCAGCAGTGGCAGACAACTAAGTGCATTTACATTACATAGAAAAAAATAAATAAAAAAAAAGCATACCCTTATCCCTAACCTAGCTATGCTTTTCCCTATCTTATGAATAGCAGCTACACTTTCCCTCCTCTTACTAAGCATGCAGCTTGAGAATGAATCTAAAATGGATGCCTTCCAGGAGGTGGGAGGGTCTGCTAGGGAGGGTGTGCTGCTAATTGGCTAGAATGTGTCTGCTGACTGTGAGGTACAGGGTCAAAGTTTACTCAATGATGACGAATAGGGGGCGGTTCGAACCGCGCATATGTTCGCCCGCCGTGGCGAACGCGAACATGCTATGTTCGCCAGGAACCGTTCGCTGGCGAACCGTTCGGTACATCACTAATCAGGAACATATCAGCTATGAAGAAAGGTTAACAAATTTAAACCTATTTAGTTTAGAAAACCGTCGCCTGAGAGCGGATATGATAACATTACACAAATATATTCGGGGCCAATACAAACCATTGTGTGGAAATCTATTCACAAACCGGACTTTACATAGGACACAAGGTCATGCATTTAGACTGGAAGAAAGAAGATTTCGTCTAAGGCAAAGGAAAGTTTTTTTTTACTGTAAGAACAATAAGGATGTGGAATTATCTGCCTGAAGAAGTGTTTTTATCAGAGTCCATACAGATGTTCAAACAGCTACTAGATGCATACTTGCAAAAACAGGATATTCAAGGATATAATCTTTCAATGTATGGTAATAACTGCTTGATCCAAGGATAAATCTGACTGCCATTCTGGGGTCAAGAAGGAATTTTTTTCCTAGCTTGTTGCAAAATTGGAAGTGCTTTTTTTGCCTTCTTTTGGATCAACAGCAAAAAACAAATGTGAGGAAGGCTGAACTTGATGGACACAAGTCTCTTTTCAGCTATTTAACTATGTAACATGTTTGTATTCCTGACACTATAGTTTTCCTTTAAGGTCACCATAACAACTTCATCTAAATGGAAATGCTATGATACCAGGAGGCCCCTGGGTGCTCTCTTTCCTTTAAGGGGTTAAAACGCTCTCAAATGGTTTAACCCCAAAGACTTCCTCCAGCTCCAGATCTCCAGGTCGCTCAGTGATTTTCGGCTTCTGTAACGGAGTGTCACGAAGTGTAGATTGACTTCAGGCAATCACTAGTTTCCCGTTCATAAAAATGTTTTACTTATTTATGAATGGGGAGCTACTGATTGGCTTAGAGTGCAAGCTGATCGGTCTAGAGAATCAGCGATACCCCTATCCAATAGCACTCTTGTATTCTAAAATTCAGACCACCCGTATGCTGCTTGTTAACCTCCATCACCCCTGTCAACACCTCAATGACACTTGTAACCGCAGCGTTCTAAACGGCCGTCAGTGTGGTCATCGTTCGTATGTACAAACACGTGGTGAAGGCCATCTTGTGCCGCGAACACAGGCAGTGGTGTTTGATCGTGGAGTGCATGGGACTAAAGTTGACTTGACACTTGACCGTCCGAACACCGCTGAACTTCCATTCCTGCCTGGGTTTGGTTGTATTCATCTGAAAAGAACACTGTTCGGTGGGAGCATACTCCCAAAGGAGGGACACGTAATCAGCATACGGGCTAAGACCTACGTTCGGTATTTTGTGTGTTTTCATACCCCCGAAAGAGACCGACCACTCATCTTGATTCCATGTAACTATTTTGGGCAAGGACCTTGTGTGCGCTTGGTCAGAACTTTACCCCGGTGGCATTTCAGCTGCATTCGTGGGATCTAATGTTGAGTTGGAAACCCCTTGCATGGGCTTTTGCATAAAAGGCTGTGTGTGACCTTCAATAAACCAGTTCACTTCTAGCATTCAGTCTCGACTAATGTCTGAGGGGGGAAGCTATACTTGCTATACCACTACTATACTTGCTTTGGATTATCGCTATTGGGAAAGTCTACTGGTGTTGCTACAGCATAACTCGCTACTAGGGGAAAAATAATATCTCTGGCGACGAAATTCGTGTTCATATCCGGGTGGCCGCCACAATTACTAATGACACATACCTAAATAATGGAAAACCCGTGAAAGAGAGTCAAATATTTAAGGTGATGCAATGATTAGAATTGGAAATTTAAAATGTATTATATTATAATTCATCTTAACATATTGAAATCTTGCCCAACCCCTGACATTACTACAAGATTTTGTGATTGTTGCTTGTTCTGACTCCAGTCTGGTACTTTGTTCTGATTGTTGCCTGTTCTGACCCCTGTCTGGTACTTTGTTCTGATTGTTGCAGGTTCTGACTCCTGTCTGGTACTTTGTTCTGATTGTTGCCTGTTCTGACTCCTGTCTGGTACTTTGTTCTGATTGTTGCCTGTTCTGACCCCTGTCTGGTACTGTTCTGACTCCTGTCTGGTACTTTGTTCTGATTGTTGCAGGTTCTGACTCCTGTCTGGTACTTTGTTCTGATTGTTGCCTGTTCTGACTCCTGTCTAGTACTTTGTTCTGATTGTTGCCTGTTCTGACTCCTGTCTTGTGTGTAGGTAGCGGTTATCGTGTGTTGTGAACCATACCAATCCACCAAATCCATTCAATTCCCCCCCCAATCAAACTAAGAAACGTATATGTGGTATAAAAAAGGCCACAGCTTTATTTATAAATTAACGAACAAATGTAAATAAACCAACCATAAATAACTTCAGGTGTAGTATGCTTAGATTCAAACTAGTCCTTGCCAACCGTACCACCAAACCTCTAGGGTACACCCCCCCACCAAGGCATCGGCCCTCCCCCCTCGTCCAAGATACCTGGCCTTCACTTTGGCCTTCCAATTCCACATGCCAACCCCTGGCCACCTTTCCTGGCACGGAGGGCACGCCCAAATACCCAAACATTTTCCGAGGTCAGGGGAGGGACCCGACCCAGCATCTTTCTTTTCCTGTACTCCTCTTCCCAATAGGTTCGGCAAGGACCATACCCGCCGCCTGTGACAAGAAAAAATCGTTAATGACAAACAGACAAACAACACAAATACGGAAAAGGGGAGGGAGGGAGGGGACTAGTTACCTTGCCGTTAGATTTAAGATGGCTGAGGTAACAGACAAAATGTCACCTATTTATATGACCCCACCCTACTCCTTAGCTAAATCACACCCCCATATCTCCACCACACCCACCACACCCACACATGCCTCCTATCAGGCTAGCTTTCAGCCCGCCTCCTCTGGGCCTTGTGTGTAGGTAGCGGTTATCGTGTGTTGTGAACCATACCAATCCCCCAAATCCATTCAATTCCCCCCAATCAAACTAGGAAACGTATATGTGGTATAAAAAAGGCCACAGCTTTATTTATAAATTAACGAACAAATGTAAATAAACCAACCATAAATAACTTCAGGTGTAGTATGCTTAGATTCAAACTAGTCCTTGCCAACCGTACCACAAAACCTCTAGGGTACACCCCCCCACCAAGGCATCGGCCCTCCCCCCTCGTCCAAGATACCTGACCTTCACTTTGGCCTTCCAATTCCACATGCCAACCCCTGGCCACCTTTCCTGGCACGAAGGGCACGCCCAAATACCCAAACATTTTCCGAGGTCAGGGGAGGGACCCGACCCAGCTTCTTTCTTTTCCTGTACTCCTCTTCCCAATAGGTTCGGCAAGGACCATACCCGCCACTAGCCCCCAGCTGCATTTACGCCTAAATCAGCGGGCGCGACCCCCAAGCAACGCCATGGCCTGCTCCAACGCGTCCTGTAGCGCTAAATTAAATAAGTCCAAGCCTACATCAGTTAGATGGACCCCGTCCGGGCGAAAATAGATTGCTGCCTCGCGCTCAAAAATACGCACTGTTAAGCCCCCGGCGCCGAGAACAAATTTGTAAACCCGCTTATTAATTTTCACCCTGCAGCGCTCAATAGCACCCTGATCACGTGCGCACTTCCAATAATTCCTGGAAACGATATCCGACCATACTAAGCAAAGTTGTGGAAAAAGCACACGCAAGCGCGCCAAATCTCGCCTGATTAGTTCCCCCAGGCCCCACGCAGGCAGCGACCCCAGATCGTTTCCCCCCAGTTGCACCACCAAGACATCCGGGGCTCCTAATAAAGTGGATAACTGCACGACCTCCGGCAATAGCTGACCCCATCTCATGCCCCGGAACCCGAACCACCGGACCTCCGCCAGCTCCCGAGGTATTCCGAGCCATGTCCCACCCGGGCGTACCCCTGCCCGCAGGTGAGCCCAGTAGATGTAAGAATGACCGATCAGCCAGATCCGTCGGCCAGGCCCTGTGGAGAAAACACAAGGGGGAAACCGATCAGACGTGTGGGCCGTACATAGGACCGAAACCACCCCGATTCCCATCTGCCAATCCTCTGAATGGCCTGGTCCGAAAAACCTAAACGGGAGGCTTCAGTTGCGGCCCCAATCCGAAAAGAATGTCCCCCAAAGTCTGCACTCGAAATACCCAGTTGGTCGAGTGCCAACCGAAAGACCCGGAGAAATTGGAAGCGAGAAAGGAAGGAACCATCCCCATGAATTAATAGAGGGCCCTCAACGCCCGGGCGACCAAGACAATAAGACTGAAAGGATGCGACAGGGCAGACAGCCGAACCAGGAATGTCGCGGAGGGTAACCCATGTCCCCTTGCCGAAGATGTCGGTTTTGGACCTCCGCACCAAAAAACGCTCCGAATCCGACACAACAGACACATCGTTGAACAACAAGCCCCCCGGGATCCGTTTGCTAGGGCTCACAAGCTCGCCGATCCGAAGAGCGCCAAAAAGGCGAAAGTAAAAGCCACCTGGAGCAAACGTGCCTCCAAATCGGAAAAACAAACCCTGGGTAAGACCGACGCAATACCTACTAGCAGAGCGACAGAAACCGGCCTCTGAGAATCCCACAGGTGTGGGCCCTTACGCCAGCCGCGCATCGCAAGCCGAACCATGCAGTCCTTGGTAACGTCGGGCACCTTAGTCAAGTTGAACCAGAAACTAAGACCCGATAGCTTCCCTGAGACCGTAGCCGGAGAACACCCGCTAGCCTCCCAGAACCAGAGCAACCGTAACATCCCTTGAACCCTTGCAGAAGTCGAAGCGAACCCACCTAGGTCCTGTTCTAAAGCGACCCAGTCCCCCCATGCCTTACCGTACCGAACCCAAGTTGCCTCAGACACCGAAGACCGAATTCATTCCCTTATTCGCTCAGGCCAAGGGACCATAACTCTCTGGGACAGGGGAGGCCTTCCGTATCTGCTTCCGGCGTGGCCAAACGAAACACCTGCCAGTGGAAACGAGAAAGAGCATCAGCCGTGGTATTCTCCACACCAGGGATATGCACAGCGCGGCAAGTCATGTTAAAAGACAGGCATTGTAAAACCAAGCGCCGCAAGAGCCGAACCACCGGAGGGGAGGAGGCCGTTAACCTATTAATGGCCTGGACAACGCCCAGGTTGTCACAGTGGAACACAACACGCCTGTTCTTGATCTATGGCCCCCAAATGGGGAAGAGTTCCAAGAAAGCCATGTTCTTGGTCAGGCCAGAGGTGAACCACGATTCGGGCCAAGGCTCCACACACCATTGCTTTCCCATAATAGCCCCAAAGCCCGAAGACCCCGCGGCATCCGTAAACAGGTGCAGCACCGAGTTCGTCACCTCGGGCTGCTGCCAGTAGGACCTGCCATTGTACCCATCCAGAAAGACTGCCCATACTGCCAAGTCCTCCCTGAGCGCCTTGGTCAAGCGGACGAAGTGAGACGGCCTCAAAATCCCAGCCGTAGTGGCTGCCAGGCGCCGGTTGAACACTCTGCCCATAGGCATAATCCGACAGGCAAAGTTCAATTTGCCCAATAGGGATTGAAGTCGTTGCAACGTAATCTTCCGAAAAAAAGCTCGCCACTCGCACCACCTCCCGAAGATCAGACAATTTATCCAATGGAAGCCGACATTCCCCAACAACGGAATCAATCTCGATCCCGAGAAAACACAGGCACGTAGAAGGGCCAATTGTTTTGTCTGGTGCCAGTGGCACTCCGAACTCGCAAGCAACATCCGCCACTGCTTGCAGAAGTTGCGCGCATGTTGGGGAGCGCGCAGGGCCAACACATAAAAAGTCGTCTAGGTAGTGAAGCAAGGAATCGTAACCGGATTCCGCTCTAACTACCCATTCCATGAAGGAACTGAAACATTCGAAATAAAAACAGGATATCGCACAACCCATCGGGAGGCACATATCCACATAATAATGACCTTCGAATATACAACCCAGGAGGTGGTGGCACTCCGGGTGAACCGGTAGGAGGCGAAAAGCCGACTCAATGTCAGTTTTTGCCATAAGTGCCCCGGGGCCAGCAGCCCTGACCATATCCACCGCCGCGCCAAAGGACGCGTAGGAAACGCGGCACAATTCAGCGGCAATGTCATCATTCACCGAGCCCCCCTGTGGGTGCGATAAATGGTGAATCAGCCTAAACTTGCCTGGTTCCCTTTTAGGCACCACACCTTGTGGTGAAACCCTCAAATCGGGGAGTGGAGGTTCCCGAAAGGGGCCCGCCATGCGACCCAACGCTACTTCCTTAGCCAATTTTTCCCTGACCACCCCCGGGTGATCGGCAACTGATCTCAGGTTCCGGCAGAAACCGGAGACCTGCCGGGCCCGGTGAGGGATCCAAAACCCTTGCCCAAAACCCTCCAATAACAAGGCAGACGCCTTCTTATTGCTATAACGCTTTAGCCAAGGGCGCATCGCGTCGACGTCCACTGGCGTCCTCGCCCTTAGCGCCCATGGCATCTCCTTTGTCGCGGGTCTTGCCACGTTTAAAGCATTTTGATGCTGGGTGGGAACCGCCGCACCCGGAACATTCATGCTTGAAGCGGCAGGCTGAACCGAACTTACATTGGCCGTCATTATATTGCCAACAGTACCCAGTCTTCCGCTGACTGGCCGACGCTGAAGATGAGGACCCAGCGCCGGCCCCCCCAAGAAAGGACGAAAGGCCCCCTTGATGCGAAGCTGGGCGGGTCATGATGGCCAACCACAAGCCGATGTCCATTTGATCCCAACTCGTGGAAGGGCGAACCGCCAAACGTTGGCGGAACTGTTCATCATACCGCCACCACCCTAACCCGCCATAAACCCGACAAGCGTTCCATATCATACGATACCGAAACTTCTCTTTGTCTTTTTTAGACTCTTTAGCATCCGTATCCACCCGAGGAAGATCTTCCAAAGGGAGGAGGGAAAAAATTTCTACAAATTCCCCTTTTTCTATTTTAGCCCTCAAATCAGGCGTCAGGTGGAGGCCCAGGGGGCCTGACCAGCACATGTACGCTGCCCCATGCGCAGCGGGTGCTACCCCTAAACCCGAGACAACCGCGGCGTCCCCAGTAGCACTCACAGAGGACTCAGATGTCACTAGCGGTGGCGCCGAAGCCCCGCAAAATCACACCCTGCGGAACTAGCCCAGCCCGCCCGAAGTTGGCTATCCACGGCCACTGGGGGAGGGGCCCCAGGGCGAGATCCCCGCTCAAGAGTTACAAGAGCATTCTTTATAGCTTGGAGCACCGAACCCCACTCTTGCGACTCGCGTGCGCCAGCGCCCCCCGAATCTAATACGGCGAAAGCAGAATACTCACCGGCAGGAGCTGAATTCGAGGGTAGCAGCGGAACCGCAACTTGCGCACCAGCCTGCGACGGCCCCGAGGGAACTGCGACCACAGGAAGCACCGCACCAGACACAGCGTCAGGGAACCGGTTCGCGAGCTGACCAGGAAGAATCTGTGAAGACAGGACAGGTGAGAAAAAACCCTGCCCACCCATCCCAGGTGCTTGAGGACGCACAGTAGGGGGGAGCAACCCTGGCAGATTAGTAGATGGGACAGGGGAACCAGAGAGTGGGACAGCCATGACTGAAGTAACCCCAGAGGGGGCAGCATGGGCCCTAGGTAAAGGTAGAGGGGGTGAAAGAGGATGCAGGGGGGTGGGAGTGCGGCAGAGGCAAGCCCAGGGGAGACAGAGAGGGGAGGAGGAGAAGGGGGGGGCTGTGTGAACTGGAAGACGGGCCTGGCTCTGAGCCCCGACCCCCCGAACCCACAACCCCCGACTGAAAACCCCGGCGGCCTGCGGCCTACTCACCGACTTTGAAGAAGGGCCGACTGCAGGCCCAACCTGTGCGCGCTCCACCCGAGATCCGCTGGGGGCAGAGCACACATCAGGTGCCCGGCGCGCCGGCCGGGCCGGATTAGACGACCGGGATCTTGCGGCCGCCTCGGGGAGGAGGCGAGGGGTTGCAATGATGAAGTGCCGGCCGCGGCCGCGTGGGACCTGGCGCGCGGGCCGGCACTGGGGCTCCCACTCCCGTCCCCCACCCGGCCCTCTCGCGAGGGGAGGAGACAAGAGGTTGCTGGACTCCTACTTCTGGCCCCCACCCGGCCCTCCTGTGAGGGACTATAACGGGTGGGGGGCCGCGCCCGGCGGCGCGGAGTTCCATGGCGGCCGGGAGGGGGAGCAGCTACCACGGAGGCACCCTGCAGCCTTGCCAGCTGGGCCTGCAGGTGCCTGCCACCGTCCTGGAGGGCCTCAGCCCTAAGGGCATCGAGGATGCCATCAATGTCCATGCTCCTGGCCGTGAGGTAAGCAAAAGTAACTTAAATAGCACTGTGATGAATAGGACTAGTTACCTTGCCGTTAGATTTAAGATGGTTGAGGTAACAGACAAAATGTCACCTATTTATATGACCCCACCCTACTCCTTAGCTAAATCACACCCCCATATCTCCACCACACCCACCACACCCACACATGCCTCCTATCCGGCTAGCTTTCAGCCCGCCTCCTCTGGGCCTGGTACTTTGTTCAGAAAGTGACATTAAAGGACCACTATAGTGCCAGGAAAACAAACTCGTTTTCCTAGCACTATTTAGTCCTTAGGTCAACCCCCCCACCCTCATGGCCCCCCTCCTGCTGGGTTGAAGGGGTTAAGACCCCTTCAGCCACTTACCTTTCTCCAGCACCAGGCTCCCTTAGCGCTGGTGACCTCTCCTCCTCCTGCCGACGTCAGCGCTGAAACCGCCCATAGGAAAGCATTACTCAATGCTTACCTATGGACGTCAGCCTCTTCTCACTGTGATTTTTACAGTGAGAATCGCAGAAGCGCCTCTAGAGTGAGACAGCCACTAGAGGCTGGATTAACCCTCAGTTACTGCTATGTTTTCAGCTGCAGGGTTAAAACTAGAGGGGACCTGGCACTCAGACCACTTCATTAAGCTGAAGTGGTCTGGGTGTCTATAGTGGTCCTTTAAGCAAAAGCAAACATATAACAAGCAATAACAATAACTCCTAAATCTAACATGCGAAGGAGAAAACTTCCCTGTGAATTCCACATAAACAACCAAAATGTTTTCAGGGCCGAATCAAAATCCGAAGGAGCAGCTTCCAGAGAATTTCACACGAACAACCAAATGTCTTCAGAGACAAATCATACTGAAAAAAGAATGTGTGACAGGTTTAGACACATAGTCATGAACATGGAAATCCAAGTAATGTACCGTATACATCATCCCATAGAAGAATATTGTAAACTACAATCTGATAACTGAATAACTATGTAGCGGAGCTGCAATATTAAATCTCCAAAGTCATCTCCAAAGTCAGTTCTGGGAGTCAACTATATTTATGTGATTCCCCATGCAAGGGGCTTCCTTAGTCACTTTACAGGGGTATTACAGTAGAGGACTACATGGGAAACTGAATATACAGAGCATTTCTCCCACCATGCACTGCTGTACGTGAGGGATACTCCCACTAGAATATCCTGTTAAGTGGATTATCCCTCCATACAGCAGAACCGGGTTTTAACACAAAAATACATAACTTTACCATTATTCGTGTGATTCTACTGAATGACCGTTCGGTAGATAGCTGGGGTCTGAGCACACACTTCGTGAAAGTACCACTCAGATCCCAGCATAAATAACCGAACGCCGCATGAAACACACTTTATTTTACATTCTTATTAAAAGTACCGAATACACATTAGGGAACAAACTTCCGAAGTACCGGTTCTCCCGAACGGCCTGGAAGTCCAGCGGTGTTTGCGCCGTCGAGTAGCCGATTTTAGTTCCAGGCGCTCGACGACCAAACACCGCTGGGCTAACAAAGGATCCAAGATGGCCAACCGCCGCGTGGTCGGTAGCCGAACGACAGTCACCCAGGAAAGTACTTAACCACTGATTGCTACAATGTTGCAATCGGTTAATGGGAGCCACACGACCCTCTGTGTGTGGGCTCCCATTCGGTACTTTATTTGTTTCACGAACAGTGTGTAAAGTCACTGTTCGTGAAACTACCATATGAATGCTAGCGGCTTTCGGCCATTAGCATACGAATACTCTCTATTGCAAAAATACACGAATACATCCATACACACAATAAAAGCAGCTTTTACAGATAACCTTCAGATGTTACACAGTAGGACCTAAAGTGGCTAGGTTTGCCACAAACTATAATGGAAAACTCCAATGACAATTTCAGATCAATGGAAATACAATAAGCAAAGTAAACCCAAAACACAAGAGTCAAACCTACCTTAGACCAGTGAAACATATAAAGAAAGCAAACAGAAAGGGTGAGATAGCAAAGCAGGGTGGGAAAATGCCCGCCTCCTGTCATTACAAAAAAATAAGATTATTAGTACAGTAAAGCCAGCATAATCTTCAATTTTACAACATGACAGGAGTCTTCGTATTTTGCATTTTTAACTTTGGGAAAGGAATAGAAAATTAATGAAGAATCTGAAATCGTGACTAGAGACCTAGAACATCGGGCTACCTTTCCGAAAGCCACCAGACCAAGCATAAAAGTCTGTCGGTAGATGCTGAGTCCCATAGAAAAACGGAGAACAACCTCCACATTCTATAAGTCTGGGGTGGATGTCACTGGGTGGTTGGTACACAAGAGGATCCTTGTCCATCAGGAGTCCCCAGACCGGTACACGGACCATCAAACTGTTCCAATAACTACATAATGGATCAAGGTTTTGTTCCAAACACCAATCAGACTGGGAAGGCCCAGGTGGAGAGGTAGCATCGTAACGTCCCTGGAGCCCAAGAGACTCCTAAGAGGTCGCCAGCAGCCTGCGATAGTCCGCTGATCTGCTAAGAACCCCAGAAAGAGTCCAGGCCACCAGGGTCAGCTGACCCAGCAGAAATAGAAGACGTGGGTACCCCTTAGGTCTGTGAGAATAGTAGGACATGAATGTAGGAGTCAGTCCCCGAAGGTCCGGGAAAAAAGGTTGACTCTGTCACAATGGGACGGTCAAGGTTGTGTTATTCGCTGAACAACGAGATGATGAAGAATTGCAATCATTGCGAAGGAGGGAAAAACATACGTCCCCTGGGAGGCCCCAGTTGGCCGGAGTGAGATCACCATTACGCGCCATTGAAGAACACTGCATTCTGGCGGTCCCTCTGATATGTGTCTCCCCCGTTAGTCCATCCTCGGGTTCTGCGAGGAAGACAGAAATCAAATAATGCCACACCTCCTGTCATTCACTCCATCCTAGCGCCCCCTTGCCGGTGTGCCCTAAGGCGGCTGCTTGTGCCACGTTATGGATGCGCCGGCCCTATCTACATTCAGTAGTGCAGTGCACATCAAGTAGGGGCCTCACCCCGGGCGCACAGGGTATGAACCCTTAAGTGCTGGCTATCCCCTCATAGAGAGCCTTCATCAGCTCTTCCAATAATTAATTCATTGTTAAGGGAAATATTCCGTTACGCCGGAAGTGCTGAAAATTCTGTCTAGTAGTTAACATAGGCTGTCATAGCCTGTCTCCCTTCAGCAGTATAGAGTAGCATATACATAGTGGGGGATTCACCACCCCATGTGCACAAGAGTGGGTCACGACCATGATAGAGAGCACCAATCTGTGCTCAAACAGTTGTTTAAATGTCATGGGGTATATCTCTTTAAGCCGTATGTCCTGGGAATCCTGTGCAGCAGCTGCAATAGACTGACTCCAATTAGGACAATGTAGTAACGACCTAGCCAGGGGTTAACCCCAGGTGTACAGGGTATGGACTCTTGAGGGTGCATGTCACCGTCTTGATAGAGAGTACTAATCTGTGCTCTAACAGTCAATCTAGTATAATATATAATACAACATTAACATGAAAATTATAGTACAGAAGAATACTTACCTGTACTTGGAGTCGAACTTGGGACCTTAGGCTCCAACATCTCAGAGCTGGCTGAGCTGTGAGAGCAGCTAGGGCTGGGTTGACAGTATCAGTATAAGTTACTCCCGAGCACCGAAATCGCGGTGCGCGAGTGTAGCAAGATGGCCGCCCTCAATCTTGCGAGATGCAAGCTTAAAGATGCTCACCGCGGTTTGATCGCAGTATACGGGTGAAGCAGGATGGCCGCCCTCAATCTCACAAGACGCGAGATTTAAAGATGGACGCCGTGGCTCGATCGCAAGGAGTGGCGGGGAGGAAGGTTGCGGTTGTGTCGGGAATTATTAGAAAAACCGCAGGGAAGGGATCCTGGCCCCTACAGAGAAAACCTGCTATTTTGTGAATAGCATTGAATCCAACCTGATTTAACCTACACACCTGCTTCATTACCAACCTGCTTTTTACCTATAAGTTTGGGGACAAACCTGATTTACAATTCCTACCTGCTTAATTCCACACTGGACTTTAATACCTTCTTGCTTTATTTCAAACCTACTTTACACCGATCTAAATCTATGCTACCAACCTGGATAATACAAACATTCCTGTTATTTTACAACTATCTGAAATCTGCAACACTTCATCCACAACAAAAGAGGCTGATCACTTAAACGTCTGAATAACCTGTATTTCTGAAACCTTCATATCATGTTTAGTTCTGTCTAGTTATATTTGTTTACCTGTAACCTATATTTTCATTTATAGTCCTTCACTTTATTTACCTATAATTTCATTTATAGCTTCTCCTGCTACCTGTTACCTATAATTTCATGTATAGGTTCTCCTACTACCTGTTACCTATAATTTCATTTATAGGTTCTCCTGCTACCTGTTACCTATAATTTCATGTATAGGTTCTCCTGCTACCTGTTACCTATAATTTCATGTATAGGTTCTCCTACTACCTGTTACCTATAATTTCATTTATAGGTTCTCCTGCTACCTGTTACCTATAATTTCATGTATAGGTTCTCCTGCAACCTGTTACCTATAATTTCATGTATAGGTTCTCCTGCTACCTGTTACCTATAATTTCATGTATAGGTTCTCCTACTACCTGTTACCTATAATTTCATTTATAGGTTCTCCTGCTACCTGTTACCTATAATTTCATGTATAGGTTCTCCTGCTACCTAATAGCCTTTATGGGGCATATTGCCTAACTTTCTATTCTTGTTATTCCTCTATATACTTACCTATAATCTCACTTATAGGTTCTGCTTTTCTCCCTTTGACCTATATTTTCCTTTTATAGGCGTTACTTCCTAAGTAACCTGTTCTGGACATATTTCCTAACCCTCTATTTAATATTCTTCTTTTTACTTTCATTCCTCTATATTATTTCCACTTCCCTTTAATTCCTGCTACACTTATTATTACAAGAAAAACATGTCAAAAATTATAAATCAAGTCTCTTATGATCAAGAACCTGGCAATAATATTACAAAAAATAATATAATATACAATATATTTATATATATACTAATAATAATAACATACAATAAATACATACACACACAGACGCACACATAAATTTAACACAAAGTAGGTAATAGATATAGTCAATCATATTGACTTAGCATTAGAAAGAGGGAAGTGCTCATGCCATTGTACAGAACACTGGTGAGACCTCACTTGGAGTATTGTACACAGTACTGGAGACCGTATCTTCAGAAGGATATTGATACCTTAGAGAGGGTTCAGAGAAGGGCTACAAACTGGTTCATGGATTTTGGGATAAAACTTACCAGGAAAGGTTAAAGGATCTTAACATGTATAGCTTGGAGGAAAGACGAGACAGGGGGGATATGATAGAAACATTTAAATATATAAAGGGAATCAACACCGTAAAGGAGGAGACATAGAAACATAGAAACATAGAATGTGACGGCAGATAAGAACCATTCGGCCCATCTAGTCTGCCCAATTTTCTAAATACTTTATTTAAAAGAAGAAAAACTACCACAACAAGGGGACATGTCTTAAATTAAAGGGACAAAGGTTTAAAAATAATATCAGGAAGTATTACTTTACTGAGAGGGTAGTGGATGCATGGAATAGCCTTCCAGCTGACGTGGTAGAGGTTAACACAGTAAAGGAATTTAAGCATGCGTGGGATAGGCATAAGGCTATCCTAACTATAAGATAAGGCCAGGGACTAATGAAAGTATTTAGAAAATTGGGCAGACGAGATGGGCCGAATGGTTCTTATCTGCCGTACCATTCTATGTTTCTGTGTTTCTATCAAAAACTGTTCCCTTCAGTTTTCAGAAGATCACAAAAGCATTTCAATTTCTTACTAGGATATTTTCGTCAGTATTAGTTAACATTTGCATGTGTAAAAATTGCGGCTACAACTCATCACATAGATGTATTTTTGCGCTGTGAACATTCCGGAGCAAACTTCTTTTTATTTACTCTTACAATTAAGATTAATTACACCTCGTGAATTTATGCCATTGTTCTCCACATGTTTATATCTTATTAATAAAAAGTAAGTAGTACCACATGTTTCCACACAATCTCGTTCTGTGCGGAGAGGGTCAGTGTCCATTTCACAGATAACTCGGAGTTCTGTTCGCTTGCAGTTTGAAAGCCAAGTTAGAACTGCAGAAGAAGCTAATCTGCTCGGTGACTTCACTGGGACCCCTGGCCAGGTCTGAAAGACTTCAAACAAATGATTATGGATTCAGGCGGCCCTGGAGGACGGCCTGTATTATTCCTTTCCTTGGCTCTGGTCTCATTTGTTTGATTGGGGCAGTTGTTCTGTGTTCAGTCAGGATGTGTGTTTCCTGCTTATGTTTTAATAGTGATACCAAGATCATTACGGCATGGAGGCGAGTGCCAGGGACCTGCTCAGCTTAACCCTCGCTGGGCCAGAGAATTGGGCCATGCACAGGTTCTTGGCATACGCGTCAAATGTCCAAAATTGCTTCAGGAAATACTTCATAGAAAAAGGTCATATTTTTTACTTCATATAAAAAAAATTTGGGTGTTACAGATTAAAAAAATGTTTCTCTCTGAAACGTGGTACTAAGTATTAAAAACATGGCAGTCACAATGGAAACCAGCAGTGACACTTTCCTTTTCTAATCTCTGCACAACCTTTCAGAACAGCTCACGTTTTATGCCTGACACCCGTAGTTCCTGATCATAGGTCGTATTACATGATGTGTCTGAGAAGTATAGGGAAACTTGGTCATGGGTCTTACACAAACCTAGGTGGTGATGGGATGTCATGGTTTCTTGAAAACACATGAGAGATGATTGGATATGGCAGATAAAACAATACGATTCAGCTGGTATATAATGGGCTGTGATTGATTTGGTTACTAATGGGATATGATTTATATGGTAACTAATGGAATATGATTGGTACGGTAGATAATAGGATATGGCATATTTCGTAGATAAGATCTGGTAGATAATGGGACATGGTGGATCTGGTAGATAATATGATGTGATTGATCTGGTAGATAATAAGATATGATTGATCCGATAAATAACAGGATCTTATGGATCTGGTAGATAATAGGATCTTATGGATCTGGTAGATAATGGGATATGATTGGTATGGTAGATAATAAGATATGATTGATCTGGTAAATAATAGGATCTTGTGGATCTGGTAGATAACAGGATATGATTGGTACGGTAGATAATATGATATAGCGGATGTGGTAGATACCATCTGGTAGATAATGGGATATGATTGGTACGGTAAATAATAGGATCTGGTTGATGTGGTAGATAATGGGATATTGTTGGTATGGTAGATAATATGATGTGGCGGATGTGGTAGATACCATCTGGTAGATAATGGGATATGATTGGTACGGTAAATAATAGGATCTGGATGATGTGGTAGATAATGGGATATTGTTGGTATGGTAGATAATAAGATGTGGCGGATGTGGTATATACCATCTGGTAGATAATGGGATATGATTGGTACGGTAAATAATAGGATCTGGTTGATCTGGTAGATAATGGGATATTGTTGGTATGGTAGATAATAAGATGTGGCGGATTTGGTGGATACCATCTGGTAGATAATAGGATATGATTGATTTGGCAGATAAAGCTTTTGAAGAATCTGCAAGACACATGGATGATGTTGAATTTCTCGCTGCTACCTACATTGGGTGCTAATGAGGTGTTACTGTTCTTGCAGATGAATGGATGATAAGAGGATGAGATACATCTCCCTGTTACCTGGTTGTGTGGAATGTAAAGAGGCACACGACTGCTGGAATTTCCCATTTATTATTTGGGATAATTTATTATAAGTACAATTATTGTCATTATTTTGTTTGTCAGCTGTCTGCATCTTCATTTGCCCTTTTTTTGTTAGAGTAAATAGCACCGTGTGACCTAGCCTTCCTCAATTTACCAACATCTACTGCTTATCCCATTGCTCTCTGCAATTCTCTAAATAACTCCTGTTCATGACCACAGACTCACCATCTTTCCAGATCACTAGCAGATTGTTGTACAGGTTCACATTATGTTATAAAGAAAACATGGGATTGTGTTTCTTAGGCATATGAACAATTATGTATTGTGTAAACTAACACAACTTTATTCATCAAAAATAGTTGTTTGTGTTGTTTTCTGGATGTACTACTGTAGTGTTATTGTGCTTGATGTTAAGGAACACTGCACAGTGCTCACACACTTAAACAGCACAAACTGGACTAAACAGAAAATAGAATTTTCTCTCTAAAAAACAACTTTTAATTACAGTATATTGGTAACGTAGTCTCACACTAGGAACAATGACAAATGCAAATCTCCAATCTTCCACCCAAAGTTATTTCAAGTGCCCCTGGAAGTAGTAATTACGATACAGCAGCAAGCGACGCCTAGTCTCACGCTAGAATCAAGGACCCAGGTTATCATCGACTCCCACACAGGCTCAGCAAGGCTTAACACAGAGTATCACTGCTGGTCTGTCTCCCTAAGTAACTGCAGTAAAAGTACCTGGAAGAACCCTACTTCGAACTATAGATTTGCATTTACTGCTCCACCTTTTTTTTTTTCCCTCTGTTGGTCAGTTGTCACTTGCTCTGTGAATAAAATCAACATTTACTGGTTATTCCCCAACCTTCAATCATATTTTTTGCTACCAACTGATAGGACCGGAGATTCAGCCCACATGATTGGGCAGCTCTCTTGTCCATCATGGCAAACTAAGCTGCAAATTTGCCAAGAGTAAATGGGAAAATGACGGCTGTGCTTCAAGTATGCTGTGTGCACCAAGCAGGGCTGCCATCAAAAACATTCTGTCTGGTATTTTGGGACTTTACTTCAGGACTTTTTATTGAGACTAGTTACTGATTTGATCTACTTTTCGTTCCATTTCGTATTTTATTGATGTAGTATATTCTTCACTCCTTGTTTTGTAGTTTATCCTTAGGTTTTTATTTGGATGGTGGATGATTTTGATATATTTGATTTTAGAGGTATTTTATATTGTTGTATAATGTTTTTCTTTTATCTGAATATTAGATCCTGGTTCTTATACCGTGTTCCAACAGTGACCTCCATTTTCTAGTGTGTGTATATAGAGGTATTGGTAACCCTTTCTCCAGTTTTAAATGTATTTAGTATCTAATTCCCCTACTCCCTCTATTCTCAGGTACAACATCCGAACACATATTTCTATTTCTTTTATATTTGTATTGGGGGTTTTCGTGCTCATTTTGACCAGGTACCTACCCTGCCTATTGGAAAATCCAGCCAAGGCTATGGAAAGCCAGGGACCCGCTTTAAATGTTAAACTGCTTAAAAATTGTTTAATATTGAGTGGGGGGACAGCGCCAGCGGTCTCCAGGTACTATAACCACTTCAATTAAATGCAATGGTAATAGTGCCTACATTGTCTCTTTAATTAAATAGGTATTGTAAAACACAGTGGAATATGTTAGTGCTAGTTAAATAATATTAATAGTAAATATCATTCACCCTAAATTTGGTCTACTTATTACATGTGTTGGATAAATAATTTTAACTTCTACTAAAACCTTTTAAAAACTTTATTTTGTGGTTTAATAAATGCAATAAACGTAACTATATATAATGTAAGCCTACAGTTTTTGAGTTGAAAAGTGGTTTGTGTAGATCATGTGCACACATATAATCAGCTGGCGTCACCGAGATGGACACACTGACATACACCAACAAACAATCCGATAATTACAGATATACAACAGCTTTCCTTCCCATGGGCTCGGGCTTTGTTACCATTTTATAGCTTGCAACTCTCATTTTTTTTTGAATGCCAAATTGTGGGAAAGAATGCACATTTTGAATTAAAACCATTCTCAGTTTTGCTCCCACATTGGGATAATGGCTTTCATGAGTTGTTTGTTTCCAAGTTATGACTCATTTCCATACTATATACTTATTTATTTATTTACGGCTTGATCCCTTAGATTGATCCAACACAAATGCATCAAGGTACTTTGTGCATGTTGTAGGATGTCCAGCAAATGGTTAGTGGACGGAGACTCGCTCTTGGCAAAAGACTTCTCTTTGCAGGAAACACGTGACATTCTGTTTGGATGCATCTGAGTTCTTAGTGAGTTACCTCTTGGATGTCAAGTTGGACACGATTTGTGAATGAAGAGCTTTCATAATGTGTGATTGCTGGATTTCTGTTTATTTATACATCCTGTGAACGTGTGGGGATAAAATATCAATATTTGAAAACCAGCCATTCTGCAAAACTATGTTCTTTGATCCTAGAATTCAATTCTATGCTGCAGAATGATTCCCTGTAAATATGCCAACTTTAAAGAGTTGAGACTCAAATTGTGGTGGATTTACAAGAGCACCGCTCCATTCTGGTACTATATATAATGGTGTATAGCTGTTCCCTCCACACATAAAGCCTCATTTCCTGTGTGGAGGGGACAGCTATATTCACTCTGGGGATTGCTATAATCACTATACTCCCTTGGATTACAACACTAGCTCTTGTAAGAGCTATCCTGCTTTACTCCCTGGGCTAGGAGAGGTCTACCCACTGGAAGCTGGATCCTGGTCTTGGATCAAGGGTGGGTGGAGGACAGAGAGACCCCAAGCAAGCTGTAACACTGGCTGTGGGGTTTACGGTGGTTATGGTGTCTGGTGCGGTGCTTATGGTACTCAAGGATTACTAGGAAGCAGCGATTGGAGGAGGCCCTCGGTTGGGGTGCCAGTCAGTCCGTCACACATACTTTCTAGCAATCAAACCAACATAACCTGTAAACTCACCCATGCAAATGCAAACATTACATACAAACACACCCCTGTATTAAAGGATCACTATAGTGTCAGGGAAACAAACTAGTTTTCCCGACACTATATCATCTACAGAATATTTGATAGATTTCTAACCTCAACATATGAGGAAAGGGTTTTAGGGGTGATTATTTCTGATGACTTAAAGGTAGGCAGACAATGTAATAGAGCAGCAGGAAATGCTAGCAGAATGCTTGGTTGTATAGGGAGAGGTATTAGCAGTAGAAAGAGGGAAGTGCTCATGCCATTGTACAGAACACTGGTGAGACCTCAATTGGAGTATTGTACACAGTACTGGAGACCGTATCTTCAGAAGGATATTGATACCTTAGAGAGGGTTCAGAGAAGGGCTACTAAACTGGTTCATGGATTGCGGGATAAAACTTACCAGGAAAGGTTAAAGGATCTTAACATGTATAGCTTGGAGGAAAGACGAGACAGGGGGGATATGATAGAAACATTTAAATATATAAAGGGAATCAACACAGTAAAGGAGGAGACTATATTTAAAAGAAGAAAAACTACCACAACAAGAGGACATAGTCTTAAATTAGAGGGACAAAGGTTTAAAAATAATATCAGGAAGTATTACTTTACTGAGAGGGTAGTGGATACATGGAATAACCTTCCAGCTGAAGTGGTAGAGGTTAACACAGTAAAGGAGTTTAAGCATGCGTGGGATAGGCATAAGGCTATCCTAACTATAAGATAAGGCTAGGGACTAATGAAAGTATTTAGAAAATTGGGCAGACTAGATGGGCCGAATGGTTCTTATCTGCCGTCACATTCTATGTTTCTATGTTTCTATGTTTAGGACCCCCACCCTCGGGGTACCCCTCCCTTGGTGCTGAAGGGGATAAAACCCCTTCAATAATTTACCTTTATCCAGCGTTGGGCTCCCTATGCGCTGGTGACCTCTCCTCCTCTTCCAACCTCAGCTCCAGAGTGGAGCGGAATACGCATGCCTGGCAAGAGCTGCGCACGCATTCAAACGGTCCATAGGAAAGCATTTCTCAATGCTTTCCTATGGACATTCTACACGCTGGATGAGAATTTCGCATCCATCGTCGCAGAAGCACCTCTAGCAGCTATCAGGAAGACAGCCACTAGAGGTTGGCTTAACCCTGCTATGTAAACATAGCAGTTTCCCAGAAATCTGGAGAGTTAAAACCTGGGGGACCTGGCACCCAGACCACTTCATTGAGGTGAAGTGGTCTGGGAGACTATAGTGTCCCTTTAAAATACTCAAATTATATACAAACACATACTCTATACAAACACATTCAAACGCACAAACATTGCTCACAAATGAAATCTTGCGGAGATGGGCAAATGGTAGATCTTCAGCTGATCTAGCACCGTGAGAGTTGTACAACAGATGGGGATCTACCTTTTGGCCACCCTTGCGCTAAAGAGGGTCCCAAAAACATTTCTTACGCCAGGGCCCTCTCGTCACTAGTTCCACAACTATCATAAAATACTGGTCACATGCTGGTATTTAATTATCTGCTGTAGCTAACATAAGCCAGTGGTGATACTGAGGGATCTCACTGTGTGGAATTGAGGGATTAGATAATTACCTCAAAGGTCATAAAGGAGGAAAACTTTATCCAGTATTTCTGTTTTATATTTTAAACAAAGCCAGGTTCATGTCTTTCTTTTGCCAACTTACCTGCATGTGTCTAGTTCACAAGCACGCAATACTTTGATACATATTACATTGTCATTCATGGAGTTTCTGGAGTTGTTCCATCTTCATTTACCCTGTTTTCCAGCATCACCTCTATGCCAAACTCTCAGCATGGTCATGGATTATGTGATCTATGGTCTGAATCTTGAACATGGACCTTACATAGATCTGTTAATGGTAATTCCCACACCAGCCTGAAGTCACCATGTCTACTGTTCCAGTGTCCATACCAAGGTTTTTGACTTTGTATCACCTTAGATTTTCAAACTGCTCAATGGCTAGACTGTTGATGGGACTCTTGTTATATATAGATTTCCCTGTAACGCCTATCCTATATTCAGGGCATATCCTCAATGGTCCTCACAGGCTTAACAGGCACTATTTATTTCATGTGGTGCTGACACCATCATTGCCATTGCGTATACCATTCGCTGGATGATTAGTTAGTCTAAAGTTTCATCTACTAGTCCTTCTGGAGCTATGAATCGGGCAATTAGCGCTGTATCACACCTAAAACATGCTTTGTTGTAAAGGAGCCAGCAATACTTCTAATGTCCACATAACAAATACAGTATATCCCTGTCAGACTGCTATTAGACTGTGCATGACCACATCTGGAAAATCAGTCTGCTATGGATACTTCCGAAAGGTCCCCTACAATAGTCTAATAAAGTTTATAGAATACAAGACTTTTTCTACTTCCCAAATACATAACTATGAATGATGTAATCTGCTTTATACGTGGCTACTTCATCATGTTATCCAGACATCCTGTACTCCCTTTATTACTACATATATTTTAAAGCCATCCGCAAACTGCAGATATTGTCTTCAATACCACTTATTATTACGTTCGCAATGTTAGTCTGAGTGCCTGTTCAGTGGATAACAAATCCTGTCTTACTCACAGTCTTCCACTGAAAGGCAATAAAAAAAATGGGGAAAACGACTGAAAACATTTAAATGATTAAAGAGTTACTCTAAGTATTTTAACAATTTAATTTTACTGATGTTTGGTATGCAAAGATGCTGACCCTGTAGACTTCTGTTTGAAAAAGTTTCATTCTAGAGATAAACACCTTTTATACTGCGTGTAAGGTCGCCTCCCTGGGTTGTCAATCAGACACCTGGAATACTCACTTCCTGGTTGTAAATATAAAAAAATAAAAAAATATCATAATTCTGCTATTCTTCAGCATATATTTAAATGGTTTAAAATAGAATCTAAAGATTCTTGGTATGATATTGAAAAATTTATGCTGGAAATATCGGATCTCTCCCTCTTACTGTGGATTGAACCTAAAAGATTGGGTATTGATAGGATTGCAGTAAATAATGGTGGTAAAACCATGTCACCTATTAAATCCTAACATTCTGGTCTAGTTTCAAGATAGAATATAATTTGTCATGGGATAACATTATTTGATCCAAGAGCAATATTAGCCTCCTAGAATATGATATGGGGGAAATAAATCTATGTATATGGAAAGAGAATGGTATAAATGTTTTAACTGATATTCTAAACAGTAACGATATAAAATCTTTCCAAGAAATAGTTTTCGAATTCCATATTCCCTCAAAAGAAGTCTTCCGCTATCTTAGAATTAAAAGCTTTTTGCGAAAATATATATGTAAGAACGACAATGAAATTAAGGGATTGGAATGTTTATTAAAACATGGAGATAATGTTGGTACTTTGATGAAAAGTACCCTTTTTGATGACGAAGATTCATCTATAATAGATCCAGTTATAAATATAATAAATAATTGGAAAAGTGACCTTGAAATAGAGATCAGAATTTTGGACTGGAATAAGATCATACCGGAAGCTAAGAAATGTATACACTGCCTCAATCTTATAGAGCTACAATATAAGATATTAACCAGATGGCATTTGGCTCCAAAGAAAATTAATAAGATGTTCCCTACATATTCCATTGTCTGTTGGCGCTGTAACCATTCAGAAGGTTCTTATACTCATATCTGGTGGAACTGTCATAAATTAAAAGCTTTTTGGAAATTAACATATAACATTTTAGAGAACCTCATGGGTATCCCGTGACTTTTTCTTCCCAAACAGCTTTATTACATCTTGACTGGCCCAAATTGTCTATGAAAGATAGATATAAAACAACTCATATTTTGATAGCAGCAAAAAAAAGCATTGTAAACCTTTGGAAGCAGAGTGAGCCTCCAACGTGGGGAATATTAAAAACCCAAATCTCCCTTCAATTAATGTTGGAGAGGGAGTCCTCGCCTATAACTAAATATGGATGAAATATATGGAACAATTATATCCAAGAAGTATAAAGTATAACCCTTCAGACGCTATAAATATTAATTTAAATTTAAAAATAAAATTTGAGAGAATTCCCTGAAAGAATTCATATCCGTATTTCCTCATGTCTTGGGACATCCACCCCCACCTTTCTCCTCCATGAGATCTCGGTTTTAAAAATTCAAAATATAAAATATGGTTTATATGTATAGCATGTATTATTAAGATCTGTATTTTGAAGCTTTTTCTTGTATTTACCAATGACCAGAGAACATCGTGTTTGTTTTTATTTTTTTGTTTTTTAAGTTTGTCAATGTCTTAGAAACTATTGAGTTTTAAAGAAGATAGATCAATGTTTGACTTGAATAATAAGAGTAATTGTTTTTGTTTTTTTTTATATCCAAAAAGCCAATAAATATTTAAATAAATAAATAAAAAAAGAAAAGAAAAATTTGAATTCTAGAGATAAACACCTTTAAAACTGCGTGTAAGGTCACCTCCCTGGGTTGTCAATCATACACCTGGAATACTCATTTCCTGGTTGTAAATATCAGTTCTTGCAACACTTGTGTCTGGTGTCGGCACACAGCTGACTGCAGGTGCCTTGAGAAGGCTATCAATAAGTGGTTAAGTTACACACACTAAATGTTATTATCGAAGGTGAGAACTGTGAAATAAGGAGTGAATTCCAAATTTAAAACGAAAATAACCCAAATGGAAAAATATTACAAGTCACCTATACTACTTGTGTGGATAGTTTGGCCTTAAATTTGAGATTGAGTTAGAATTCCTGACAACTCTAAGTTTACTCAATAACCCTGACAGTGTCAAAACTACTGCTACCTGGATTTCAGAAAACTAACTACTTGATAAAGAAAAAACATAAATTGGTTCTGTATTTTTTTTTTTGTTTTGTTTTTTACCTTTGTCCTTCCTACAGGTAGAGGTAAAGAAACCAAACCGCCTCTTTTTTGAAATTTAGATTCCATCACATTCATTGCAAGAAGTTGCCTGTCATTTCTGAAGTATCACTTCTATCATACGCAGTGGAATTCTGGCTGAGGATGATGGGAGTTCAAACATACATATGATTTAACCAGACAGAGAGGCAGCTTATGTGGAGTTTAACTCCAAACAAGCTCATCCGCTGATTAGCTTAGCCTAAAGACTTTTAGTCCACAATAGCAATTAATGAACTGATACAGACCTAATGTCTCATTTTTTTATTTTTAGTGTAAAGTGTGCAGGTCTCAATAAATCCCCCGAATCTGAAAGAACTGTCCGCAGCGTTTCTCTATAAGAAGCATTCGATGAAGCCGTGCCCAGCACTAACAAGGAGGTAAAGGGTAGAGGCCAGCTCAGCAGCTAATGAAAGGAAAGTTTTAGGGCTTGGGAAATATTTGTGCAAATTGTAGTACTATATAAATATATCACACAGTTATTCATTTCCCAGAATTCAGTATTTTGTCAATAAATCCCAAATTTGAACGGTATCACCCATTTATTTATTTTCTTGGACAAAGACCTTGTCTGACAACTTGCAAACGTGCAGAGAAATAGCATTAAGTGTAAATTAGTTATGTAATGAGAGTTGTTCTAATCCATTGTACAATGGGAAATGAAAATTAGATATCAAAATATTTTAAAATGTTATCAACAAAAAAACAGGAGTTAAATCGCTTTTGTTTCTGTTTATGCAGCCCTAGTCACACCTCACCTGGGTGTGACTGACACAGCCTGCATGAAAAAAAATGGTTTTATTTTTTATCAGATTTAACCTACTTTATAGGTTTGTATCTCCTGCTCTGCAAATGTAGCTTTATTTACATAAAGGGGACTACCTGCAGGGTCTAGCAACCTATTAACAGAGCAGGATAATAAATTCTAAATTAAACATAGTTTGCAATACACGAAGTATAAACGTTAGATCTCTCTTTACAGGAAGTATTTAGGAAGGCTGTATAAGTCACATGCAGGGGGGTTTAGCTAGGGCTGCATAAACTAATTCCTGAATGGCAGTGAATTGAGCAGTGAGACTGCAGGGGCGTGATCTATACACCAAAACTTCTACATTAATCTAAAGTTGTTTTGGTGATTATAGAGTCCCAAGAGGTCTGAAATTCAGATTTCAATTCACTACAGTGCTGATGTCACTAAGTATTTATTAATTTACTAATTTCAAAGATTGTGCAAATTTGATCACCAAATTGTGAAATGTAGCTCTGAAAAGTCCAGTTACTAGAATTCAAATTGTGCCGTAATAGAGAATTTGTTCTGTTTTTTAATTTTTTTACTTACCCCTATGTTTTTTCAGTTGAGAAATTCATTCAAAACCGATTGCTACTTATTAATAAATCTACTTTATGTTTTAAAATGAATTCAAAAACTCCCTCTAATACACTTACACATATTAACTAGAGGTGAGTTGGAGATAATTTTGAAGTAAATTTTGCAATTCAGTTTTTAATCCAGTACAAGTTACTGATTAGTAAACAATTAACCCCCAATATGTTTAACTAATCACTAAACTATTTGGCTCTCTGTAAATCAAACATTGAGAATTACAGATTACCTTCAATAAACACTATAACGTTAGGAATATAAAAGAGCATTGCTAATGCTAAAGTACCTTCCTGCCTCTGCGCCCCCCCACCCCCTCCAGCAATGTCACGCCAATAGTGCACGTTAGAGCTTCCCCATAGTAAATCATTGAATCATTGGGTATTGTAAAGATGTCGGCGTGTACAACGTGAGGATGTCCAAATTCGTTTCATAGAGTTAAACTCTGTGTGAATTGAGGAAGCGCCTCTAGTGGCAGTCTGGAAGAAAGCTGCAAAGTAGAACTGGCAATGTTTAACATTTGCAAGGCTAAGGGAACGAGGGCCTTTCACCCAGAACACTTCAATGACACTAAGTGATCTCATTTAACCTGTGGTGTCCGTTTAACGTTTTGTGAGGATTCAATTTCTTGTTAATATAAATTTTTACCCAGCCTTAAAATGACTTCACAGAAATGGCTAAATTGAAGGTAACTTGCCTGGAGAATAGAGTTTGAACATTTTCCAAGACGATATCGTGTTCGTGGGTCGCTAAGGAATTTATAGCATGTTTGTTGAAAAAAACGAAACAATGCATGCACGTATTTACTCTAAAGGCACATATCCAATCTGTTGTTATATGAATCAAAAGTTAATATCAAATAACACTTTATTTCTAAGTTAACATATTATTCTGGATTTGGGGATGCTTATTAAAGCAATGTGTACTGTAAATATTTCTGGACACCTTGGTGGCTATCTGGCCACTGGATCCAATGACATTATGCATTTGACATGTACCAAGAATGCATGAGGGAGAGTCTGTGTATATGTGTGAGGGAGAGTCTGTGTGTGTGTATATATATATATATATATATATATATATATATATGAGGGAGAGTGTGTGTATATGTATGAGGGAGAGTGTGTGTCTTTGTATATGTGTGAGGGAGAGTCTGTGTATATGTGTGAGTGAGAGTGTATGTGTGTGTGTGTGTGTGTATATATATATATATATATATATATATATATATATTAGGGAGAGTGTGTGTCTGTGTATATGTGTGAGGGAGGTTGTGTGCCTGTGTATATGGGAGAGTCTGTGTCTGTGTATATGTGTGAGGGAGAGTGTGTGTCTGTGTATATTTGTGAGGGAGATTGTGTGTCTGTGTATATATATTAGGGTGAGTCTGTGTCTGTGTATATGTGTGAGGGAGAGTGTGTGTCTGTGTATATGTGTGAGGGAGATTGTGTGTCTGTGTATATATATTAGGGTGAGTGTGTCTGTGTATATGTGTGAGGGAGAGTCTATGTCTGTGCATATGTACGAGGGAGAGTCTGTGTGTATGTTTGAGGGAGAGTGTATGTGTATATATATTAGGGAGCGTGTGTGTCTATATATATATGTATGAGGGAAAGTGTGTATTCATGTATGATGGACAATCTGTATATGTGTTATAAAAACACATATGACATGAGTGATCAAACTCAGGACTCCATTATCTAATCCTGTATATTTTCAAATAAAGGTACATACACAAACAGGGTTATTCACTAAGGATCAAATGTGATACAGATTGGCAAACGTTAGTTCAAATAACTGAATTTATGCCGGATTTGCAATTCTCATATTTAAAAAAGCAGCCAGAGAGCAAAAAGTTAAAATCCCTAGGCAGTGCAAGGGCTAATTAAAGTGGTTACTAGCCAGTTCTTACTAGCCAGCCACAACAATAGAAAGTAAATCCCTACCTGACACATCCTGGGTAGGGCATGTTACCTAGGTGGCTTCCAAACATTTTTTTGTACTTTTTGTAGGGCAGCTGGCTAGTAGTCACCACTTTAATTAACCTTCAGACAGCTGATGTTTTTAAAATGTTTGTTTATTTTCATTCTGACTGCTCATGCTGCTAGCGGGCAAACAATGAGGACATGCAGCCATTTGGCAGACTTTCATAACCATTTTGGATGTTGCACGTCAAAATCTGAGCATTGATGAATAGTGTCTGCAATGTCTGAAATGCCAACCTGACCAGTACTCCGATTCACCAAATAACCCTGGAGCTCCGAAACCAGGGCTGGCCAGGCCTCTCTTCCAAGATATGCAGAATAAATAACGGTTCAGGCACTCCGGGATAACAGAAATTGCAGTTTTATTGAAGCAAAAGCAGCAATGTTACAACCCTACCGGGTCTTTTTCAAGCTCAAAAGCAGCAACGTTTCAACATTACCAGGTATTTTACAAGTATGCAAAAGACCTGATAGGGTCTAAATGTTCCAGCTTTTGCCCCAATAAAGCTACTATTTTTGCTGAGTGCCTGAACCGTTCATTTTTCCTTATATCTTGCTACCGATTGTGGCATTTGGATTTTAGCAATTAACTTTCACTTCTGAACCACAAAATAACACCAAATAATTTCCTTCAAATTTGAAACCATTACTCAAAAATGGGCATCACAAACATTCGGCATCGAAGGTCCAAAGAATGGCTGTCATAACCAATAAGGATTGTCGTACTGGCTTACTATTGAGTTTACACATGAGGTGAGGGTGGTGCTAAGTGCACACAATCATACAAAGGAGAAGAGTAAAACAGTTTTTCATGAATATCTCCATTCTTTAATTCCCTGAGTGCCACCAGGTTTACAATAAATTGCACCCTTGATAGGTACTCAACAGGTAGACTTATAAGCTCATGGGTACAAAAAAGAGTGAATAAATACAATTATTTATAAATAATGACATCATAGTCCAAAAAGTGGAAAAAAAACTATCATTTGCCACCTTGTTCTGATATGGAATACTACTATGAACTTTGCCTAAAACCACACAGTTCAATATCTCTAACGTCTTGTCATGCCTAAGGCCACTGCGTCAGAAAGCCACCCACCGACCTCCATCCTGCTTGTGCAGGAGTTAGTGTATGCAGGTGAGCCGGGCAAGGAGGGGATGATTTACAGCATATATGAATTTACATTTAATGTATACAATTTTAATGAATTTAAATATCTGCCCTTAGTTTTCCCTCTATACAAACTTGGCTGAAATGCTTACAATCAATTTATCTGAAGGTGAAGAAAAGGTGATCGTACATGTCCTTGTTGGTTGTTGGTTTGGTTTATCTAAATGAAAGCATTATAGCAAATAATCACATTGGTGCTACATTGATGCCCACTGGTGTAAAAATGAGGGGGCAACCTCAGATATGGTTAAAAAAATAAAAAATATTCCACACAGATGAAAAAAACAAAACAAAACTGATTTTCTCATCACTTTTAAAAATTTCCCAGCACATTAAGTGGAGAAATATACTATTTGCTAAAATTATGGCATCACAGTGCAGTGGTGGAGGACAAAATGTGAGTCTCAGCATATAAACCTCATGTGTTTTAACGAATTCCTTCGCTCATATGATGGAAAGACCTGAAGGGACACGTTCTCCTCAGCTATCTAGGTAGACCTTCACACCTTTATCTTGCATATATCCACCATATAGGATGTTGGACAAAGTGACAATGACTCCAAAGCTGATTCTGCAACGTACTCCTGAGTTCTACATATGAAGTTGCAGATGAGATCCAGTTTCAATAAGCAGTTGTCAAAAAAAAAAGTCTCAGTGCTTCTGATTATAAAAGACTTGGTTAATAAGCAACAGGAAGATTCCAGGTAGCTTCTGTAAAAGTTGTCTTGAACTGACTTAATATATGGAAAATTATAGATGAATGGTCCTACACATATAAATGTCTTTTATTAAAGTAAGAATGGAAAAGGCACCTGGTGTCCTCTTCATGCATTGTATGCCCCTCATACGGGAGGGGAATAAAGAGTGGCATGTTCCTTTTTGGATACGCCCATTCACAAAACTGTAAAACTTCATTAGGAACATAATCTGTCTACTCCTATTTCTTTCTCTCCCTCAGGTCTCTGCAACTCTGTTTCATCCAGGTATTCCTGGCTTTGTAAGAAGACTGCGTGAATTGTCCACATGGCCTGGTCAGCGTCCAAGACAGATAGGATTTCCCACAATGGGTTGATATTCTTGTCTTCTTGGTTTATCCTACATTGGTGGCACTATGAGGCCAGACATGGCTGGAAACAAAAAACAAACACATTGATAAATAAGTAACAGCAATCTTTCCAAAAACTCTAGCTGGAGAATTGTTATAAAAAAGGCCCAATTAATGGTATGTTTAGAATAACAGCTCTAAAATAGCATTCGTCATGTAATGCATGAGGCAAACCCAGTAAATACCTGTGGTGATACCTTACATGATGCATCCCATTAATGTCCTCTGAACAATAGCATTATCTATATTGCCATCTACAGAGAGAACTCATATCTCCAAATTGCCCTTATTTAGGAGATACACTAATTATTTGCTAACAGGGCCCCACAGCAATAAGACTCCTGTAATGTCTTTAAACTGTAATAAATATGTTTCGAAATCAGTCTGTGCAAATAAGATACATTGTCCGTGTTCTAAATAACTTTTATTTGCATACATTGTTATCAGTAAGTCATCTAAAATGTCTCAGAACAGCCTCGCTCCCCTATTACCCATAACATTGAAAGTGTCCTCTTTGTACATGTGAATTGTTGGGAGGTTTTGCGTCTTGTTTAATTAATCCCAGGAACTGGATCTATTAATCTCATGCTAAACACACAAACATGTAATATTCTAACTTAAAACAATGTTCTCAAAGCCGCTTGAGACAACACCATGTAGATGCAGAAGTGCTGAGGTGCGTGAGCAAGTGATATCCCCAGGAGTATTTCCCTGTCCTTGCCTGAGACAAGCCATGATGTTAGGTTTGTATTGCTCCTAGATATACAGCAAAGCTAGGGCCCATGTGTTGCTCCTAAGCATCATCATAAGCCCCAGGCATTCTCGCCTCAGGCCGAAATTCCAGAGCTGATCATGTTATATACAGGTGCCCATTACACTCTATATATTGAAATAGAGAACATTCAAGCAGTTCTGGATTCACATTTGATAGATTCTCTTCTGCCTCATAACTTCACAAGACTGACCAGCTTAAAGTTCAACTATTGCACTGGATACCAATTACCAATGGCGTCTGACTACATTACATCATAGTGACAACTGGCAAACTATTTCAAACTATCTCACAGGATACACTTATCTTTGTCAAACACACACTCGCATTCATGGTCAGGTATCTTACTGAATGACATCACCGGGGGCAATGAGAAGAAACTTGAGAAGTACTGACCTTGGAGGCCATTTGCACTTGAGCTGGTGCAGGTTGGTGGAGGGGACGTTTGGGGTCGGACTACCGGTGCAAAAGCACTCTTCTGTTTGACCGCTGAGATCATATTGACAGGAGAAAAGGAGAAGACACCCGCAGAGGTGGCAGAGTTTGCACTGGATGGGAGGGTGATGGAAGATGCTCCAAGTGGGGGACTAGAAGGCATAACTGTGCAAGAAAACAAATATTAAAATATTTAAAATGTTAAAATACCAATTTGGGGTTATGGCTAAATTCACCAAAAAAAAACCCCCATCAACTTCACCTCCTAATTCAATGAGTAAAAGCACATCAACATTTCAACATTTCGAAATAAAATGTAATTATTTGTTGGTATGCGTGAGGTCTCCAACCCAAAGATTGTCACATCATAGCAATGTAAGTCTCTTATAACATCGGAATGGTAAGAAACAAATCAATGTAGGATCCATAAACCTTACGGGTGGTGAGTTGTGATTTTAGGTCAGGCCAAACCCAGATCTGGGCAAGAGGCTTACCCTCCAGAGGTCCATTAGGGATAGGCCAGGGAAAGGAGAAAAAAAGGGAAAATAAAGAGAAGGAAAAGAATAACAAAAAGAAAAGGTAAAGGAAAGGTATGAAAAGCGGCACTGACTCGTATTTTGTGTATTTAAATAAATGTACTGTATAAGATAACATGTAATAGTTAAATATGGTATAAACACAATTTATAGTAATGAATCAGATGAGACTTCTTGATTAGGTATTAAGCAGGTTATTCACTAAAATTGAATTTGGACTCCAGACGTTTTTCATGAAATTCATCGATGTCCAGCTTTTGTAAATCTTCAACTACGGGCCTGGATTTAAAATAATCCCAACTATTTGCGTGCTGGTGGTACTAGCACCAGATTTTGTGATAGCTATCATAGTATTGGAGAGCCTATATAAGGTATTTCCCATCTAGCGGCGCTCAGTCTGAGCCAAGCCCTCTATGGGTGAAGATGGATTATTTTTTATTTTGGCGTGGTTTACATTATTTCCATTTTTTTGTTGTTTTTTTTGCATTCAGGCCTTTTTTAATTTTCATTAGTGGATTCAGTTATTATGGAATTTAATTTGGCTCTTTTTGGGGACGAAGAACAGATGAATTAGAAGGCAGAAGACTTCTGATAGTAAGTATAATTATTTTTTTTTTTTTTTATATATATATATTTTTTTATTAGCTCCGACTGACTATTATTAAGGTGAGGAGGGTAGCTGGGGAGTTTAATTTAGGTTGGGTGGTTAGAGTATTGGGGACCTGGGAGGACATGCTATTATTTGGAGGTGGACACATTTTATAATTAGACTCCCATGGGTGTGGGCTGGGAGGGGACACCAGATCCCCCTCTATATTATTCCCCCTCTATATTATTAATATTAGGGCCCTCACACATCAGCTATGGGTGAAGATCAGGGGATAGGCACTAGATCCCCCCTCTATATTATTAATATTAGGGTCCTCACACATCAGCTATGGGTGAAGGCCAGAAAGAGACACTAGATCCCCCCCTCTATATTATTAATATTAGGGTCCTCACACATCAGCTATGGGTGAAGGCCAGAAAGAGACACTAGATCCCCCCTCTATATTTTTAATATTAGGGTCCTCACACATCAGCTATGGGTGAAGGCCAGAAAGAGACACTAGATCCCCCCCTCTATATTATTAATATTAGGGTCCACATTCAATACCCGTGGGTGTAGGCCTGAGGGGACCACAAGGTCTTCTTCTATATTAGATATATTAGGGAGCCCACCAGACTCCTGTGGGTGCACACCAGGGGCGTGACACTAGATCCTCCCCCCTATATGCAATCTGCATATTGCCAATGCAGTCAGGAATCCCTTTCACATGCTGAATTGTCAATTCAGACCAAAATCTGTATTTGGCAATTAACCGTGTAGATCTTTCACCCAAAAAGAAATAATACTTGCAATTTAGAGTTTATAGATATTTTGTTATCTGCAAATCTTTCCCCAAGTTTGTATAATATCTAAACATCACTTGTATGACTCCAAAAATAAATTTTCACTTTTTCTGTGTTTTTTCCATTATATTCTAGATTTGGAAAGTGTCATTAAGGAGTGGCGCACACCCGGATTAAGGGATTAAAATCCTTAGCCAAGTTAGCATTTTTTATGTAGTTTTATTTAATTCCCCATCTGCATGTGGGCTACAGCTTGAACGTCTTTACAAAACTAAAACCAATCTGCATTTTAAACATTGTATGTTAAACACAGGCAGAAAACATTGTGACCCTTAATTAACTATTGTGCACCAGTTTCCAATTAGCTGAGTGTTGCTTAAATTGAGGTTAATTGTTTTTTATTTCATTTATTTTCTTTTTGTATGTATTTTCCTAATAAAGTTTTTCTGTAGCAACAACGTATAACTCAGTGTTGAGATGTTTATCAAAACACAAAAACTGTCCGTCAAACTACGAACAAAAGCCAAGATCTTTAATAAGTTACATCTCCACTTGCCCTTATCGATTCTGTAATCAATAAGAACACGACAGAGCCCAAACATTGTTTGAACTAAATTCAGGTACTCTGCATTAGATAACTTACTGGCATACGGGGAGTTAGCGGTGGATCCGTTCAGAAAGCTCGGTGAGCCCGGTACCCCAAGTGTAGTCATACTCGTCCCCCCATATCCATTCATGCTGGAAGTGATGGTGTTATAATTTGACTGCTGCGGCGTTGAGCTGGGGACATAACCTCGTGGAGATACGCTGCTGGAGTTTCTGGAGTAACCTGGCAGACCCAACAAAGTGTTGTTAGTAGAAAGAAGATCATAGCGTGGTACAGATACATTTACATTTCACTAAAACCAAACCTACACCATCTGCAAAGAATACACCTCTGGAACCCAACAACAGAAACCCAGACACAAGATGCATTGTTTCTTAAACATTCATGTCACCAACAAAAAGAAACAAAGTGCAGAGAATATGTACGTGTGTTGGCCTAAGCCATTACCAGTGTAGAGTGAATAGAGGAATTCTGTCAGGTTCTCAGTAACTTACTTCCTGACACTTATTCTGAATGCTAATGTAACTTCTCTAAGGAAACCGACTCACCACACGCCTGAAAGTGGAATGTGTTCTGAGGACAAAGACAATGGCTCATAAACATCTTTTGGCAAACTTTAAGGGGGACCTTTTGTTTATTCCATCTACAGTTATGACTTAAACTTGAAGACCACCAAGTTCATACATTTTATTCGACAAACTGCGTCCATGGCACACACTGCAACACACACCCACGCACACACCCACAGCATCCACAATACATACACAGCATCCCTTACAAACACAAACTGCATCCCTTACACATATTATATGAATAATATACACCCTCACTGTACTGAATAATATACACCCTCACTGTATCGAATAATATACACCCTCACTGTACTGAATAATATACACCCTCACTGTATCGAATAATATAAACCCTCACTGTACAAAATAGTATACACCCTCACTATACTGAATAATATACACCCTCACTGTATCGAATAATATACACCCTCACTGTACTGAATAATATACACCCTCACTGTATTGAATAATATACACCCTCACTGTACGGAATAATATACACCCTCACTGTATCGAATAATATACACCCTCACTATACCGAATAATATACACCCTCACTGTATCAAATAATATACACGCTCACTGTATCAAATAATATACACCCTCACTGTACAGAATAAGATACACCCTCACTATACCGAATAATATACACCCTCACTGTACCAAATAATATACACCCTCACTGTATTAAATTATATACACCATCACTGTATCAAATAATATACACCCTCACTGTACTGAATAATATACACCCTCACTGTACTGACTGATATACACCCGCACTTTACAAAATAATATACACCCTCACTGTATCAAATAATATACACCCTCACTGTACAGAATAATATACACTCTCACTGTATCGAATAATATACACCCTCACTGTCCAGAATAATATACACCCTCACTATACCGAATAATATACACCCTCACTGTACAGAATAATATACACTCTCACTGTATCGAATAATATACACCCTCACTGTCCAGAATAATATACACCCTCACTATACCGAATAATATACACCCTCATTGTATCGAATAATATACACCCTGTGAAGAATCCCCCTCCATTCATTCGATACTTTCCCTCCCTGCTACTTTATTCATGGATTTATTACTGCAACAAAGTGCCCTTCGCCACTTGTGCCTGAAGAGGACTGCTTGCCCGCCTCTTGCCCTGTGACTATGGACCCTGGGAGATCTGGCCCGTTCAATTCAGTATGATAGGAGTTATGTATTTTTGTATCCTTTTGAATTCTACTGGGAACATGTGCTCAATGGAGTCTGCCTCTATCTCTTCATATAATTGGATTATTTTCCCCATTGTCTCCAGGATAGAGGGCTCTGTAAAACCAGTTTGGGCCAGATAGCCATGCTGCCAGCCAGGCCCCAAAAGATCCTTTACTAACTTCTGAACCCCTGGTCTGATTCATGCCATTTTTTGATATGTTGTTTCCCTGAATGGATTGATTGTAAATATATAATTTTTATGTGAATGTGATGTATATTTTAGAAGTTATGAATATGCTGTAAAAACTGTATTTTTCCTAAATGTAATAATTGCATCTTCTATTGTATAAGATAATTGAATCACAGGCAGAGGGGAGGATTTTGTGTGGGCTGTAACCTCAACTGGTGGCAAGCGGTGGGATGGCGTCCTAGTGCGAGGAGAAGCAGCGCAGAGGCACCGGTAACTTTTGGAATTACAATTTGAGGGCAACGCTAGTATTCGTACAGCGCCCCTGTTCACAGCAAACATGACTTATCGCTTTGAGGGCGACGCATATAGAGAGGAGATGAAGAGGCGGTTATCCAGATATGGCCCGAATCCTACGACAGAGACGATTCTGGCAACTATGCTCGAATTGGCTGCGGAGAATCGAGCGGCATGGGAATGCGAGTGCCGATTGCGGAGATTGGGGCTGTTGCCAATTGGTCTTTCTTCCCAGCGGCAGACAGCATCCCAGGTAGAGGAGATTGTCGGTTCCTCGTCCCTGCAGTAACCATCATCACTGGGAGTTGAGACAGTCGCTCTGAGAGACAACCGGTCTCTCTCCCCAGCGGCGGCCTGAGTTCCAGGAGGAGGTGATGGTAGATCCCTCCCCCGTACAGCAACCAGCGTCCTGGGGAGGGGAGGCAACCGGGCTCCCTCTCCAACAGCAGCCGGAGGTTGGCGACCTCATAGACTTGTCCTGGGGGGACACACATATGGCAGGTGGAGAAGGGACCAAGGTCTCTCCACCGGCCGTACAGGGATGCTGGGTACCCGGCCCAGATCCCCGGCGGCAGTGCATCTCACAGGGAGAGGAGACAACCGGTCTCTCTTCCCAGCGGCAGCCTGAGTTCCAGGAGGAGGGGATGGCAGATCTCTCCACCGTACAGCAACCAGCGTCCTGGGGAAGGGAGGCAACCGGCCTCCATCTCCTCCACCAACCAGAGGTACCTGAAGTAGTGGACCTCATAGACGTGTCCTGGGGACACACACAGATGGCAGGTGGAGATGGGACCGAGGTCTCTCCAACGGCCCTAGAGGGATGCTGGGTACCCGGCCCAGATCCCCAGCGGCAGTACATCTCCCAGGGAGAGGAGACACCCGGTCTCTCTTCCCAGCGGCAGCCTGAGTTCCAGGAGGAGGGGATGGCAGATCCCTCCACCTTACAGCAACCAGCGTCCTGGGGAGTGGGGGCAGCCGGGCCCCCTCTCCCACCGCAGCAGGAGATACCGGGTGAGGGGGAAAACAACCCTAACTACACTGGTGCAGATGCGACCGCGGTCTCTGTGCTAGTACTACAGGGATGCGGGACAGGCGGGCCACATCCCCAACCAACCCCGCAGGGATGCCAGGAGGAGGAGGTAATCAAAACTTCCCCTCCCCAGCTACATCCCAACTAGGTCCTAGGGGCAGTGGATTGTTGGAGTGCCAGCGTTCCGTCACACACCCTCAATATTCAAAATAGTATACACCCTCACTGTACGGAATAATATACACCCCACTGTATCAAATAATATACACCCTCACTGTATCAAATAATATACACCCTCAACGTACAGAATAATATACACCCTCACTATACAGAATAATGTACACCCTCACTACACCAATATTATGTAATATACACGCTCACTGTATCAAATAATATGCATCATCACTGCACCAAATATTATACACCCTCTCTGAAGAATTAATGCATATTAATAGGATTATCCATGTGTAAGGGATGCATTGTGTGTGTGTTTAAAGGATGCAGTGTTTATGTGTATAAGAGATGGAGTGTGTGTGTGTGTGTGTGTGTGTGTGTTGCAGTGTGTGTCTTATGGATGCAGTTTGTAGAATAAAATGTTTGAACTTGTTAGTCTCAAAGTTTTGGTCATAACTGTATATTATTTGATACAGTGAGGGTGTATATTATTCATTATAGTAAGGGTGTATATTTTTTCTGCACAGTAAGGGTGTATATATAAACATAGAAACATAGAATGTGAAGAACCATTCGGCCCATCTAGTCTGCCCAATTTTCTAAAAACTTTCATTCTTCTACTAAACTGATTCATGTTGCCTGTCACTCAGCCATTGCCTTACCCATTCAACAATATTGGAATCCAAACTTAAAGATTGACGTTTATTGATAAGCCAGAAGGAGAACAGTGTCAAAATTATTTGGTATAGTGAGGGTGTATATTATTTGGTACAGTGAGGGTGTATATTATTCTGTATAGTGAGGGTGTATATTATTCAGTACAGTGAGGGTGTATATTTGATACAATGAGGGTGTATATTATTTGATACAATGAGGGTGTATATTATTCGATACAGTGAGGGTGTATATTATTCGGTATAGTGAGGGTATATATTATTCCGTACAGTGAGGGTGTATATTATTCTGCACAGTGAGGGTGTATATTATTTGATACAGTGAGGGTGTATATTATTCTGTACAGTGAGGGTGTATATTATTAGATACAGTGAGGGTGTATATTATTCAGTACAGTGAGGGTGTATATTATTAGATACAGTGAGGGTGTATATTATTTTGTACAGTGAGGGTGTATATTATTCGATACAGTGAGGGTATATATTATTCCGTACAGTGAGGGTGTATATTATTCGATACAGTGAGGGTATATATTATTCCGTACATTGAGGGTGTATATTATTCGATTCAGTGAGGGCATATATTATTCCGTACAGTGAGGGTGTATATTATTCGGTATAGTGAGGGTATATATTATTCCGTACAGTGAGGGTGTATATTATTCGATTCAGTGAGGGTGTATACTATTCTGTACAATGAGGGTGTATATTATTTGATACAGTGAGGGTGTATATTATTCAGTACAGTGAGGGTGTATATTATTAGATACAGTGAGGGTGTATATTATTTTGTACAGTGAGGGTGTATATTATTCGAGACAGTGAGGGTATATATTATTCCGTACAGTGAGGGTTTATATTATTTGATACCACGAGGGTGTATATTATTCGATACAGTGAGGGTATATATTATTCCGTACAGTGAGGGTGTATTTTATTCGATTCAATGAGGGTGTATTTTATTAAGTACAGTGAGGGTGTATATTATGCGATACAGTGAGGGTGTATATTATTTTGTACAGTGAGGGTGTATATTATTCGATACAGTGAGGGTGTATATTATTCGGTATAGTGCAGGTGTATATTATTTGATACAGTGAGGGTGTATATTATTTTGTACAGTGAGGGTGTATATTATTCGATACAGTGAGGGTGTATATTATTCCGTCCAGTGAGGGTGTATATTATTTGATACAGGGAGGGTATATATTATTCCGTACAGTGAGGGTGTATATTGTTCGATTCAGTGAGGGTATATATTATTCCATACAGTGAGGGTGTATATTATTCTGTACAGTGAGGATGTATATTATTTGATACAATGAGGGTGTATATTATTTGATATAGATCTACAATATATTTTAGTGAGGTGATAACAGCCAGTGAAATTGCACAGGAGACAGCCAAGGACTCTTTGCTGAGGGAAATACTTATTTTTGTACGCAAGGGTTAGCCACTAAAGACTCCAATATATCTCAAGTCATTCAAAACAAGGAGTTATCAATTCAAGATGGCTGCTTAGTCTGGGGAGAAAGGGTGGTTATTCCTTTTGTGTTACAACAACAGATTCTTGACATTTTACATGCAGGTCATCCTGGCATAGTCCACATGAAGCAGAAGGCAAGAGGTCGTGTATGGTGGACAACCATTGAGGAGGATATTGCCCGTTATGTTTCAGGTTGCACTGGTTGTGCACAAGCACAGCGTGAATTGCCACATGATGCCGTACAACCTTGGACCTGGCCTCTATCACCATGGCAGAGAATTCACATAGACATTGCTGGACCAGTGGAAAATAAAATGTATCTGATTGTGGTAGATGCACATTCTAAATGGCCAGAAGTTCTATCCATGTCACAGACCACTGCAGAAGCTACTGTTAAAGCATTACAGAAACTATTTGCAACATTTGGCTTGCCCAGAGTGCTTGTTTCATATAATGGACCGCAGTTTGTTTCTGGACAATTTCAGGCTTTTCTCAAGGAAAACGGTATTCGGCATCATCGTACAGCACCGTATTATCCTGCTACTAATGGTTAAGCAGAACATTTTGTTCAAACATTCAAGGGTTTTCTGAGAAGTCTGAAAGCAGAAGGAAAGAGACCTGAACATCATTTGTCTGAGTTCCTTCTACAGTATCGAAATACACCTCATCTAAGCACTGGACAACCTCCAGCATGCCTTATGTTAGGCCGTGAACTCAGGACAAAGTTGGATCTGCTAAAACCAGAGATTCAACAAAGGGTCATCCAGCAACAATCGAAGATGCAAGTCGGAAAAGCAGGCCGTTGTTACCAGACAGGGGATTCTGTTTGGATGCGTGTATATCATCAGGAGAATCGTTGGAAAGAAGCAGTGATAAAGGAAGTTCTGGGGCCGGCGCACTATAAAGTTTTAACCAATAATGGATATTACACACGGAGACATACAAATCAACTTCGATCACGTATAAAACACAACCTATCAAAGTGGGTAGGGCCACTCATGCAACCAGACACTGATATCTGGCATGGAGTTTGGCATGATGACATTTCTGAAGTCTGCAATACACCTGGTACAGAGGCTCATGATGTAATAGGGGATGATTTGGAGGAAATACCCCATGAAACTCAGGAACAAGAACTGCCAAGCCACAGTTCAAGTAACCATGAAGGCTGTGGTCATGAAAATACTAGCCATTCAACAAGAGAGAGAAGGGCCACAAACCACTGGCAACCAGAAGATCCATTAAGGGACTATAGTCGGAGAAACTCCACAGTGAGAAGGCGGAAATGGTATTGTAGCGGAAAGGTAGTACAATCCACAATATCTCCGCTGATAGATAGGAACAGCATTTAATAATCCAGGTAAAACAAGTACAGCATACAATAATCCCGGCAGCGTTATATAAATCCTTCCTTCCCAAGAACTAGACGACACATAGACTGGAAGTCAACTGAAGTTTTAATCACATGTCACTGTATTTATGTGGTTCCCCATGCAAAGAGTTTCCTTACTGACTTTACAGGGGTTGTACAGTAGGGGACTACATGGAGAACTTAACAACCAGAACATAAAATACTGAAAGACCAGTGCTCCCGAACGGCCTGGAAGTCCAGCGGTATTCGTGCCGTCGAGTAGCTGATTTTAGTTCCAGGCACTCGACGACCGAACACCGCTGGGCTAACAAAAGATCCAAGATGGCCGACCGCCGCGTGGTCGGTATCCGAACGGCGGCCACCCTGAACATCTATTAACTGCTGATGTTGTGAACATTGTTGCGATCCGTATTGGAAGCCACACAACCTCCTGTGTGTGGTCTCCCATTCAGTAGTTTGTTCATTTCACAAACAGTGTTGAAATTCACTGTTCGTAAAACTACTGTATGAATGCTGGTGGCTCTTGTGCCGCCAGCATATGAATGCTCTCGTTCGCTGCATCAAATACAGAATAGGGAACATGCACAGTTCAGATAGCCTTAAAGCTACAATATCACATGAATGGAAATACAGTCTTAAGTGGCTGGTTTTGCCACAGGTATCCTAGTAGGAGTAGAATAAGCTGTCCTGAAAAAAAGATTGTAGATCTTGAAGATGATGGACAGAATGATGCAGATTAAGGTACAGTGAGGGTGCATATTATTTGATACAGTGAGGGTGTATATTATTCCGTACAGTGAGGGTGTATATTATTCCGTACAGTGAGGGTGTATATTATTTGATACAGTGAGGGTGTATATTATTTGATACAGTGAGGGTGTATATTATTCAGTATAGTGAGGGTGTATATTATTCTGTACAATGAGGGTGTATATTATTCGGTATAGTGAGGGTGTATATTATTTGATACAGTGAGGGTGTATATTATTCGGTATAGTGAGGGTGTATATTATTTGATACAGTGAGGATGTATATTATTCTGTATAGTGAGGGTGTATAGTATTCAGTACAGTAAGGTTGTATATTATTCAGTGCATATTATTTGATACAGTGAGGTTGTATATTATTCTGTACAGTGAGGGTGTATATTATTTTGTACAGTGAGGGTGTATATCATTCTGTACAGTGAGGGTGTATATTATTTTGTACAGTGAGGGTGTAGATTATTCGGTACAGTGAGGGTGTATATTATTCTGTACAGTGAGGGTGTATATTATTTTGTACAGTGAGGGTGTAGATTATTCTGTACAGTGAGGGTGTATATTATTTTGTACAGTGAGGGTGTATATTATTTGATACAGTGAGGGTGTATATTATTCTGTACAGTGAGGGTGTATATTATTTTGTACAGTGAGGGTGTAGATTATTCGGTACAGTGAGGGTGTATATTATTCCGTACAGTGAGGGTGTATATTATTCTGTACAGTGAGGGTGTATATTATTTTGTACAGTGAGGGTGTATATTATTTGATACAGTGAGGTTGTGTATTATTCTGTATAGTGAGGGTGTATATTATTCTGTACAGTGAGGGTGTATATTATTCGGTATAGTGAGGGTGTATATTATTCTGTATAGTGAGGGTGTGTAGTACTTTGTACAGTGAGGGTGTATATTATTCTGTACAGTGAGGGTGTATATTATTCTGTACAGTGAGGGTGTATATTATTCGATACAGTGAGGGTGTATATTATTCTGTATAGTGAGGGTGTATATCATTCTGTACAGTGAGGTTGTGTATTATTCTGTATAGTGAGGGTGTATATTATTCAGTACAGTGAGGGTGTATATTATTCTGTACAGTGAGGGTGTATATTATTCTGTACAGTGAGGGTGTATATTATTTGGTACAGTGAGGGTGTATATTATTTGATACAGTGAGGGTGTATATTATTTGATACAGTGAGGGTGTATATTATTCCGTACAGTGAGGGTGTATATTATTTGATACAGTGAGGGTGTATATTATTCCGTACAGTGAGGGTGTATATTATTCTGTACAGTGAGGGTGTATATTATTGTACAGTGAGGGTGTATATTATTCTGTACAGTGAGGGTGTATATTATTTGATACAGTGAGGGTGTATATCATTCTGTACAGTGAGGGTGTATATTATTCCGTACAGTGAGGGTGTATATTATTCAGTACAGTGAGGGTGTATATTATTCAGTACAGTGAGGGTGTATATTATTTGATACAGTGAGGGTGTATATTATTTGATACAGTGAGGGTGTATATTATTCCGTACAATGAGGGTGTATATTATTTGATACAGTGAGGGTGTATATCATTCTGTACAGTGAGGGTGTATATTATTCCGTACAGTGAGGGTGTATATTATTCCGTACAGTGAGGGTGTATATTATTCCGTACAGTGAGGGTGTATATTATTTGATACAGTGAGGGTGTATATTATTTGATACAGTGAGGGTGTATATTATTTGGTATAGTGAGGGTGTATATTATTCGATATAGTGAGGGTGTATATTATTCTGTACAGTGAGGGTGTATATTATTCTGTACAGTGAGGGTGTATATTATTCGATATAGTGAGGGTGTATATTATTCTGTACAGTGAGGGTGTATATTATTCCGTACAGTGAGGGTGTATATTATTTGATACAGTGAGGGTGTATATTATTTGATACAGTGAGGGTGTATATTATTCCGTACAGTGAGGGTGTATATTATTCCGTACAGTGAGGGTGTATATTATTTGATACAGTGAGGGTGTATATTATTCGATACAGTGAGGGTGTATATTATTCGGTATAGTGAGGGTGTATATTATTTGATACAGTGAGGGTGTATATTATTCGATACAGTGAGGGTGTATATTATTCGGTATAGTGAGGGTGTATATTATTTGATACAGTGAGGGTGTATATTATTCGATACAGTGAGGGTGTATATTATTCGGTATAGTGAGGGTGTATATTATTTGATACAGTGAGGGTGTATATTATTCCGTACAGTGAGGGTGTATATTATTTGATACAGTGAGGGTATATATTATTCCGTACAGTGAGGGTGTATATTATTCTGTACAGTGAGGGTGTATATTATTCTGTACAGTGAGGGTGTATATTATTTGATACAGTGAGGGTGTATATTATTTGATACAGTGAGGGTGTATATTATTCCGTACAGTGAGGGTGTATATTATTCTGTACAGTGAGGGTGTATATTATTCTGTACAGTGAGGGTGTATATCATTCTGTACAGTGAGGGTGTATATTATTCTGTACAGTGAGGGTGTATATTATTCTGTACAGTGAGGGTGTATATTATTCGGTATAGTGAGGGTGTATATTATTCGATACAGTGAGGGTGTATATTATTCCGTACAGTGAGGGTGTATATTATTCGATACAGTGAGGGTGTATATTATTCTGTACAGTGAGGGTGTATATCATTCTGTACAGTGAGGGTGTATATTATTCGGTATAGTGAGGGTGTATATTATTCGATACAGTGAGGGTGTATATTATTCCGTACAGTGAGGGTGTATATTATTCAATACAGTGAGGGTGTATATTATTCAGTACAGTGAGGGTGTATATTATTCGATACAGTGAGGGTGTATATTATTCCGTACAGTGAGGGTGTATATTATTCGATACAGTGAGGGTGTATATTATTTTGTACAGTGAGGGTGTATATTATTAGATACAGTGAGGGTGTATATTATTAGATACAGTGAGGGTGTATATTATTAGATACAGTGAGGGTGTATATTATTCTGTACAGTGAGGGTGTATATCATTCTGTACAGTGAGGGTGTATATTATTCGGTACAGTGAGGGTGTATATTATTCGATACAGTGAGGGTGTATATTATTCCGTACAGTGAGGGTGTATATTATTCGATACAGTGAGGGTGTATATTATTTTGTACAGTGAGGGTGTATATTATTAGATACAGTGAGGGTGTATATTATTAGATACAGTGAGGGTGTGTAGTACTTTGTACAGTGAGGGTGTATATTATTCTGTACAGTGAGGGTGTATATCATTCGGTATAGTGAGGGTGTGTAGTACTTTGTACAGTGAGGTTGTATACTATCTGCTGTAATAAGGATACATATTGTTGTAAATGGGATTGTTTTGTAAACAGTTTGAGTATAGAGCTGATATGTGATATTCATTTTATTTTAATCTATAGCATTTTAGTTATTTTTATTTATATGAGAAACGTTCCATAAATATTTTGAAGTGTTAAGTGAAAAATATCTGCTGCCAAACTGATTTTAAACTCAGAATCACAGTTGTTATCACTTCCTACAACTTTCCCACATCTTATTTTTAAATGAAACGTTGAATATTTCACTATGACAACAGAGCTCACAATACGTAAAACCCATAGAGCCGATAGAAAGTAAACTCAGAGCCCAAATTGACGGCAATAATTAAATGTTTTAGTTTTTTATAACAAAGTTACATTTAAACTAAAGCAGATCATGTTTTCCCTTTTAAAGGGGAGCTTTGGGTCAAAATATGTTTGACGATAGTTTAATAGCTGGGTTGGATGAAGTGAGAATGTGAATTTTGTTCTGGAGGTAAGGATGCATGGTAAGATGGAGGGAGTGATCATTTTGTATGGTCGCTGTTGATAATAATGATGTGGTTAGTGTTATTGTAAATTGTGTTGGGTGGGGTTATGGTGTAAGTGGTTGTGGTGTAGTGATGGTTATAGCATTGTGTCTTTGGAGTTAATTGTGATTGTATGATTGTATGGTTGTGCTGTTCTGATGATATGAAATGTGTAAAATATAAAGTACAGAGTGCAAATTATGAGCACAAAAAACACGGATATACTGTGAAAACACTCCAAAAGGCATACGATATACTCATGAGTTATTTCATAGGAAATATTCTCAAAAACAGACTATACCGAATAATATACACCCTCACTGTACCTAATAATAAATGGACATGGAAAAGATATATGAAATGCGTTAGGTAAAGTAAGATTTGTGCATGGCTATGATGAAGTGAGGTACATTTAATGAAATTAAGAGACACAGATCATTGAGTTAAAGTGAAGATGTGAATTGCATTAGGTCTTATAAAAATGTGAATTGTATTGAGTATATTGAAATGTGAATTGCATTATCTCTAGGGAGAATATGACTTGCTTTAAATGTATTAAAGATGTGAAATGCACTAGGTCTTGTAAGAATATGAATGGCTTTTAGTGAATTGAGTATGTGAACTGAGTTAGGTCTAGTGAAGATATGAATTTATTGGTGTATTGAGGATGTAAATTGTGATAATTTGAGTGAGGATGTAAATTGTATTAGGTCTAATAAACCGGCGACTTGCTTTGGCTGTATTGCGTGTGTGAATTTCTTTGTCTGTACGGAGGATGTGAAATGCGTTACATTTTATGACTATGTGAATTACGTTAGGTCTAGTGTGGATTTGCACTTCACTTTGCAGACTATATTCACCTTGATCAGATGGCTGAGAAGAGTCTGCGATGTTGATGGCAAGCTGGCTCCCGAATGAGTTGACTCCCATCATGCCGGAGTGTGGGTGATTGGCTGTTAGTGATGATAGTTGATTGGAGTTGCGAGGGACGCTGTACAAGGCTTCAGCAATATCTGCAGCTCTTTTTAATATGATATCCTAGAACAACAGGAAACATCGACAAATGCCTAGGTGAGCAGAAAAAAGCCATTCTAATGTACACCAATGTACCATTTAAACTTGAAAAAAATACTAATTTAAAAAGTACACATTATGTGCTTGAGTGATAACCAAAAGTGGCCATGTAGAACTAAATAGGGGACAGTGAGGACAAACTGGTCCTTATTAGGGCATGACTGGGCACATCTTACGCACACACTGCACACACCCACGGTGCAGTAACCATGGCTACTAGAATAATTTCTCCTGATTCTTCTACATCTGCCACTTCACTCCAGGATCAATTCTACTTTGCTTGGATAACTATAAACCAATAGGCCTCAAATAGAATCAAATGGAATTAGCATAAGACAAAATCACTAAATGTACAAATTCCCTAACATTTGGAAATGTGGTTGGTTCTTCTGTAGACAATTGTCCCAGTTTCTGAGTTGGAAAAGATGGATAAATCACTAATTCTGCAGTGAATACAGCTTTTCCCTAAGACCGTCAATTCCTTTAACATCATACAAAGTCTAACTAAATGTTTGTTGTTCCTTCGTGTGGTCAGAGGTGGCAACACATAGTGGGTGAAACTATTGTAGCTAATCTAGATGTGAGTGTACAATGCACAAGACATAACGAGACAAATGATATCAAGAAAGCATGCGTATGATTAAATACCTGATTATTGTGCGGCAATCCATACAAAGCCTCTACCAGATCTGCAGCTCTTTTTAGCAAAACCTCCTGTGGATACAAAGAAAAAAATGTTAACTATTGGATGTTTGTAAAGAATCATGGCACAGAAAGACTGTTGAAGGACAACTTTTTAAAAGGATTCTTTCTTTAGTCAAAAAAACACATAAAATATGTTTGTTTGTTTTTATAGAAACCCTTGCAACAGTTCTTCAGGGTAAATGGTAAAACAGCTGGTCGTGGTACATTAGCAAGATTGGAAGGTCCAAACTCTAAATTTCTAAAGAAAACCTTTCCTGAAAAAGTTGACTTTCAACTGTCTCTCTGTACCAGTCCATCAAACAACTGGACTGCTTGTAAAACTACCAAGGGCAAACCCATGGTGTGCATGGTTTACAAACACGTCTGTCTTACAGGAAAAGTTAACGAGGTTACAGTAAGGATTTAACAATTCCGTAACTAGTTACTGTTACACTCCGACAGAACGAGGGACAATGTGGAGAACTTTGTCCATTTGAGAAAGAAAGGGATAATATATTTGTTATTAATTACTCATGCTAATTACTCTTGATTTAAGTCACCATTGAAAGCATTTCCAAGGAACCAACTTCCACCTCAGTGAAAGACTCGATCATTGCCACTGACTTTATGGTTAAAACGCAAAACAGGTTAATAGCATATATCCGACTGTTCATCTGTCCTGGGAATCCGATTCTGATTTGTCTATGTAATATGAGTGTTAAAAGTTTGTTGATACAAGGAGAAATCTGACTTGCACAATTGGAGTAAAAAAAAAGTAATCATTTTCGCAATGCGTGGCCAAATTTGAATTTTCTTTCATCTTTCTTCCTTTTAGATTATCCGCAGTAATACATATATGTAAATTGCTGACCTTGGTGGGCTAGAGTCTGTTTTCAGAAACTATAAATATGCAATGAGTTTAGCAAATTCTGCAAATATTACTAAAGCCCCTTGTAAATCATCCCAACCTTGTCTACCACCCCAGTCCAGATCGTAAATAAATTTTACGAAACATGCTGGCAAGTGACTTTACTAAGTAATTTAATAGTTCTTTATCAGTAAAAACATTTTATAAGATGGCTCTGGCTAACCGAAGGATACATGGCACTGAATAAAAGAAGGATGTATGATGAACGCTTGTTGTGTATGAGTGTGTGTATATACACTGAACATAAACGCAACACTTTGGTTTTTGCCCCCACTCAAAGATCTAAGACTTTTTCTATGTGCACAAAAGGCCTATTTCTCTCCAATATTGTTCACAAATCTGTCTAAATCTGTGTTAGTGAGCACTTCTCCTTTGCCGAGATAATCCATCCACCTCACAGGTGTGGCATATCGAGATGCTGATTAGACAGCATGATTACAGGTGTGCCTTAGGCTGGCCACAATAAAAGGCCACTCCAAAATGTGCAGTTTTACTGTATTGGTGGGTCCGAAAAGTCAGTATCTGGTGTGACCACTATTTGCCTCACGCAGTGCAACACCTCTCCTTCGCATAGAGTTGATCAGGTTGTTGATTGTGGCCTGTGGAATGTTGGTCCACGCCTCTTCAATGGCTGTGCGAAGTTGCTGGCTATTGGCAGGACCTGAAACACTCTGTCGTATACGCCGATCCAGAGCATCCCAAATATGCTCAATGGGTGACATGTCCGCTGAGTATGCTGGCCGTGCAAGAACTGGGATGTTTTCAGCTTCCTGGAATTGTGCACAGATCCTTACAACATGGGGCCGTGCAATATCATGCAGCAATATGAGGTGATGGTCGTGGATGAATGGCACAACAATGGGCCTCAGGATCTCATCACGGTATCTCTGTGCATTCAAAAGGCCATCAATAAAATGCACCTGTGTTCATTCTCCATAACATACCCCTGCCCATACCATAACCCCACCGCGACCATGGGCCATTCAATCCACAACATTGACATCAGCAAACTGCTCACCCCCACAATGCCATACACGCTGTCTGCCATCTGCCCTGCACAGTGAAAACCGGGATGCCAGACGCCATCGAATGTGAGCATTTGTCCACTCAAGTCAGTTACGACAACGAACTGCAGTCAGGTTCAGACCCCGATGAGGACGACAAGCATGCAGATGAGCTTCCCTGAGACGGTTTCTGACAGTTTGTGCAGAAATTCTTTGGTTATGCAAACCGATTGTTGCAGCAGCTGTCCGGGGGGCTGGTCTCAGATGATCTTGGAGGTGAAGATGCTGGATGTGGAGGTCCTGGGCTGTGCAGTTGTGAGGCCGATTGGATGTACTTATGGTAGAAAAATTTAACTTTCAATTCAAGGGCAACAGCTCTGGTGGACATTCCTGCAGTCAGCATGCCAATTGCATGTTCCCTCAAAACTTGCAACAACTGTGACAATGTGCTGTGTAATAAAACTTTTTATTTTATTTTAGAGTGGCCTTTTATTGTGGCCAGCCAAAGGCACACCTGTGCAATAATCATGCTGTCTAATCAGCATCCTGATATGCTACACCTGTGAGGTGGATGGATTATCTGGGCAAAGGAGAAGTGCTCACTAACAGATGTAGACAGATTTGTGAACAATATTTCAAAGAAATAGGCCTTTTGTGTACATAGAAAAAGTCTTAGATCTTCAGAATTCATCTCATGAAAAGTGGGGGCAAAAACAAAAGTGCTGCGTTTATAATTTTGTTCAGTGTATCTAGATGTACTATATGACAGATGTATATTCACTGATGATGTATGTTCCGCTATCTGAGTAAAGTATGGGTGTTGTGTGGTTCAGTAAAAATAAGTGCTATATGAGTAAAACACAGGAACTTTTTGATGCTATAAATATGGGTGCTGAAATGGCACAGCTGTTCTCCCACCTCTTTCATGTAATACCACCTTTCCAAGGTTTATCTTTACTGTATCGAACAGAACGTGATCTATACATATATTTTCTTTTGACCTAATTTATTATTCTGTTTAAAGTACTTTGTGTTTTTTTCCATTTCCCCTCATTTGCACTATCTCCGAGCTGATCGTGTGTTTTCGGTTTGTTTACTGGTCAATCCACTTACGATCCATTAATGCTCCAATTTCCTCCGTACTGTTAAAGTGATGCTGAGAGGCACAGCTGATAGCTGGGTTCTCAGTGCAATGCTAATTGTATTGTTTTTGCCCATCAAGGTGGATGAAGTTAAATACAATGACAATCTATTTAGTATTTCACGAGCAATTATGTGACAACCTAATTATCGAGCAATACCACAAATGTACAATCTCTGCCATTCTTATTAAAGTTTTCTTTATGAAATACGTGATCACAGAGACATTACAAGTTACAGTGCTCTGCGGTGAACAATAACTGCTGCTACTACAGGACTGGTTGGAACAAGTGTTTGGCAAATGGAATTTAGTTTTGGGAGCTGATAGTAGACAAGTCTGGCAGTAAAGGTGAATCCTGAATCGTACTTTTATTCAGGTGTGAAATATTCAGCCTGGAAGGGGTAAAGGAAGCCATGCACACCCCAGATGATTGCATCATCCTGAATGCCCAATGTTCCAACGAGGCTCTGTGCAGGTCAGGAATGTAATAAAAAGCAGTAAAAAAAATGTTCCATCAGGGACTCCCTCTGAGAAGCCATTCTGACTTGGAAGGCCTATGGGCATTCCGCTGAATGGACATCAGGGTCATACAGCTTGTCCAAGGCTAGTTTCTCTCTCCTACTACCACATCAATGCCATTGGGAAGTGTAGTTATAAAACAGTATAGGTCTGCCATAAATAATATAAAAACAACAGCAGGCGATATACAATCACCATGGCAATGCTTCTTCATCGCCATTTTCTAGGCTTGGCGGTTAAGGTACACAAACAGAAAAACAGGTTTGATAAACGTCTTTGGTGGAGACAAAACATTACATATTTAGGGATTCCAATAAAGGAATACTTCTTTTAGGAGTGCTGGACCATCTTGTTACATTTTTTTTTTTATTACAGAGTCCAGTCATTCTTAAAGAAAGTTGCATTAAATGATTCCTGTTTGGAGCTCTGCCACACATGATAATACAAGGTGTGCAATACCGATATAGAGTAACTTCTGTCACCTAACATTTCAGTCCAGGCTAAGCTAATAAAATGATAGTTGCACCTTGGTGGGATCAGGTTGATGGTTGTTTTGACCTGTGTGAGATCATGGCTGTATATCCTCAATCTCTCCATAACAGAACCTGTCTTCTGACGCCAGTTCCAGTAACACTGCAGGATCTAGCTCTGCCCTTCACTACTAACGTCAGCTGATGTATCTAATCTACATAGTAGACGGTGGACACCAGGGAAATATGGCACTTGCTTTGGGCTTATAGCCAAACATCATTCAAACTCCTCTAGATGTGCACTAGTATTTTGCAGAAAGTGAAGAAAGTAGTACGATTGATGTAAGGGCACCTTGTGACGAAGCGCAGTACATCTTACACTCTGCCTCGTTAAGGTGTTAATTCAGATACAGGACGCTGACATTCCTCTTCCCTTTATTTGATGGTATCTGTACATAATATTTCTAATGGACACAACCAGGTGTCGTTCGGGTCCCTGAGCACTCACACCTTCTGGGGACGCAGGGATTAAGCAAGCTAATCCACATGTGTTAAGAGCAATATGAATGCCTAGTATACATAAGTACTGTGCCCAATTTCAGTTTACGTGTGATCGCTGTGAATAGTGCGTCCATTGGTTAGTATCTGTCGCTCTGTTATTTGACTTGGATTGTTCTTGAACTTCCTGCTCCTTGATTTCCCCAACTTGAACGGACGGATTGATTGATCCTGTGTACCTCTATACCTCCTTGACCCTGGCTGCTTTATTTGACTATTATCTTTGTCAATTTACCTTCTTCAGGTCAATGATCATGGTATTTGGATTAACTCTTTAAATAAATAGCAATGCTACAAACTAATATTAAGGATAATAATACTATTATTTAAATCAGATTTGTCATTAATTACCATGGTATCCCACAGGCTGTAATCCAATATAGTACAATATTCCACAACGAGGTACAGAATAGGGATCGACCGATATTGATTTTTTTAGAGCTGATACCAATACCGATAAGCTGTGAACTTTCAGGCCTATAGCCGATAGCTTACCGATATTCTGTACATTTACCGTTTTGAGAAAAAAATATAAATTATTTGCAAATCTTTGGTGGTGGTAAATGAACAAAATATGCATGCCAGTCAGATTTTTTTTTTTTTATGTTTTCAAGAATATTTATATGTTTGTGTAGTTGATGCAGTGTGGGTAGTGGATGCAGTGTGTTTGTGTGTAAATATGTGCAGTAGGGACTCCTCCCCCACTCCCCTTAATGTTCTTCTCCCTTATCTTTTAGTGCTCCCCCACCCCAGTGTTCCTCTTCCCTTCCCTGTACCTTAGTGTCCTCCCTTAATGTTCCTCTTTCCCCCTAGTGTTTCCCCCCCTCCCCTGCCCCATAGTGTTCTCCCCATAGTGTTCTTTCCCCCTCCCCCATAATGTTCTTTCCCCCCGTCCCATAGTGTTCTCCCCATAGTGTTCTTTCCCTCTCCCCCATAATGTTCTTTCCCCCCGTCCCATAGTGTTCTCCCGTGTCCCATAGCGTTTTTCCTCCCCCTCACCTCCCGCCCCTCTCCCAAAGTGTAACTTCCGCCTGTCTTGTCTCCCGCAGTATAGGAGATTCAGTCTCCTATACCTGGCCAGACTGACAGGAAGTGCTCTCTCAGTGCGCACTTCCTTTCAGTCCGGCCAGGTACAGAAAACATAAGTTCCAGTACAGCGGTGCGCACTGCTCCGCTTGGCCATGCTACACTTCGTGCCTGGCAGGAGGGAGCACTGTGCACCCACCTCTAGCCGGTGAGAAACCAAATGACACAGTTACATCCTGTAACACACAGTGAGATACTGAATGACACAGTAAATCTCCTGTAACACACAGTGAGATACCGAATGACAGTTACTTCCTGTAACACACTGTGAGATACAGAATGACACAGTTACCTCCTGTAACACACAGTGAGATACTGAATGACACAGTTACCGCCTGTAACACACAGTGAGATACCGAATGACACAGTTACCCCCTGTAACACACAGTGAGATACAGAATGACACAGTAAATCTCCTGTAACACAGTGAGATAGAGAATGACACAGTTACCTCCTGTAACACACAGTGAGATACCGAATGACACAGTTACCTCCTGTAACACACAGTGAGATACCGAATGACACAGTTACCCCCTGTAACACACAGTGAGATACAGAATGACACAGTAAATCTCCTGTAACACAGTGAGATAGAGAATGACACAGTTACCTCCTGTAACACACAGTGAGATACCGAATGACACAGTTACCTCCTGTAACACACAGTGAGATACCGAATGACACAGTTACCTCCTGTAACACACAGTGAGATACCGAATGACACAGTTACCTCATGTAACACACAGTGAGATACAGAATGACACAGTAAATCTCCTGTAACACAGTGAGATAGAGAATGACACAGTTACCTCCTGTAACACACAGTGAGATACCAAATGACAGTTACCTTCTGTAACACACAGTGAGATACCGAATGACACAGTTACCTCATGTAACACACAGTGAGATACCGAATGACACAGTTACCTCCTGTAACACACAGTGAGATACCGAATGACACAGTAAACCTCCTGTAACACACAGTGAGATACCGAATGACACAGTTAATCTCCAGTAACACACAGTGAGAAACCGAATGACACAGTTACCTCATGTAACACACAGTGAGATACAGAATGACACAGTTACCTCCTGTAACACACAGTGAGATAGAGAATGACACAGTTACCCCCCTGTAACACACAGTGAGATACCGAATGACACAGTTACCCTCCTGTAATACACAGTGAGATACCGAATGAGACAGTTACCTCCTGTAACACACAGTGAGATACAGAATGACACAGTTACCTCCTGTAACACACAGTGAGATACAGAATGACACAGTTACCTCGTGTAACACACTGTGAGATACAGAATGACACAGTTACCTCCTGTAACACACAGTGAGATACAGAATGATACAGTTAATCTCCTGTAACACACAGACTCAAGGTTGCTACAATCATTACTGAAGAACATGCAGAAAGAATCTTTAATACAGACTGCAATTCACTGTGGGATAGAAAACAAAAATGTTTCTTATTAAAGTTATAGTAGTATACACAGAAATATGCTGCAATCTCGCATACAATCCATATGCTCCAGGCCCAGGGTTGGCAAATCTCAATTTAGCAGATATAAAGAAATTCGGGTCCAGGCCCTCAGGGTATTGCAAAAAAGCTGATTTATTAGAACAAATGAGCAACGTTTCAGCCTGCAGAGGGCTTTGTCAAGATGCAATATCCTGTGTGCCTAGACCTGACTTTCTTCTTATCTTACTAAAGTTAAACATTTCTCCATTAGAAACATCATCTCTCATTTTTTTTTCTTATTGAAATCACACAGAGATTGTGAATAAACACTGAAGATGGGAGTGATGGGAGTGAATATACCATGGGGATGATGAGCACGAGGTAGGCAGGGGCTGTAACCACAGAGGTCAGGCAGGTGACAGCACGTACAGGACATGATGGATGGAGACACGTATAGGATATAACGGTAAATGGATTGTAATGAATATAACATGAGGCAAACAATCAGGACACAGAACACAGGTCTGGGAGTATCCTGCATTGTATACAGCTATACATGAAATTCAACACTATACTTACCCTCAGATACTACACTCACCCTCGGACATTACACTCACCCTCAGACATTACACTCACCCTCAGACATTACACTCATCACACAGTGAGGGAGTTTAAGCATGCGTGGGATAGGAATAAGGCTATCCTAACTATAAGATAAGGCCAGGGACTAATGAAAGTATTTAGAAAATTGGGCAGACTAGATGGGCCAAATGGTTCTTATTTGCTGTAACATTCTATGTTTCTACCCTCAGACATTACACTCACCCTTAAATTATAGACCCACCCTCAGACATTACACTCACCCTCAGACACTACACTCATCCTCAGACATTGCACTCATATGTATCATTGCATACAAACTGAACTATAGACAAAAATACAAATTGTTGCACAGAATGTCAGTCATTAGCTTAAAGTGTTCAGCTGACCAACTTAGCCAATGAATGGCTTCTAGCTTCTGCAACACTGGGAACCCAGGTAGGGGTCAAACCAATGTTAACCGGTTTGGGAACCAGACCAGGGATCTCCTGGCATCATGGCCACTATAGCGGGCTATAAGTGGGCTAAAGTAACCCTTTAACTGCTGTCTGTAGAATACTCAGCTCACGCTGGGTGAATCAGTTCATCCACTGTTTCCATATGTCAGACAAGGTTTATTAGAACTCACTGTTTGTCTTGTTTCCTATTGTACAGCACAGAGGAACAATTTGGCACCAGGCCCAGACTGGCCATCGGGCACACCGGGCAAATGCCCGGTGGGCCGCGGTGGCCGTGGGGCTGAGGCCGGCAGGGAGATCACAGGATCTCTCCTGCCGGTCTTTGCAGGGCCGGCGCTATCTGAACGCCGGCCCTGCAGTAGTCTACAGCGGGCCGGTGGGGAGATCAGAGATCTCCCTAACCGGCCCACATAGAGAATACTGCAGCCGCCGGGGAGAGAGAGGGAGGGAGCCAGCCTGCCAGCAGAGGAACCCGGCGGAGCTTTAACTTACAGTTCCGCCGGGTTCCTCTCGCGAGATTCGGAGCGTTGCCATGGCAACGCTCCGGGTCTCGCGAGAGTGAACTCTAGCCCAACAGGCTAGAGTTCACTCACCACTTGGACCACCAGGGATGGATGGCGGCAGGAGTAGCAGGATCCCCCCCTCCCAGGCATAAGGTAAGCAGGGAGGGGGGATATAATCAGGGCACAGCAGGGCACATAACACTCCCAGCACCCTCACTCACACACACTGCACCCCTGACACTCACACACACACACTGCACCCCTGACACTCACACACACACACTGCACCCCTGACACGCACAGCACCCTCACACACACACTGCACGTCTGACCCTCACAGCACACACACTGCACCCCTGACACTCACAGCACCTTCACACACACACACACACACACTGCACCCCTGACACGCACAGCACCCTCACACACACACTGCACATCTGACACAGCACAAACAAAATGCACCCCTAACACTCAGAGCACCCTCACACGCACACACTGCACCCCTGACACACACAGCACACACACTGCACCCCTGACACTCTCAGCATCCTCACACACACTGCACCCCTGACACTCACAGCACCCTCACACACACTGCACGTCTGACACAGCACAAACAAAATGCACCTCTAACACTCACAGCACCCTCACACACACACACTGCACCCCTGACACACACAACACACACACAGCACCCCTGACACTCACACAGCACCCTCACACACACACTGCACATCTGACACAGCACAAACAAAATGCACCCCTAACACTCAGAGCACCCTCACACACACACACTGCACCCCTAACACTCACAGCACCCTCACACACACGCACTGCACCCATGACACTCACAGCACCCTCACTCACACACTACACGTCTGACACTCACAGCACACACAAAATGCACCCCTAACAC
>OW240917.1:10114555-10142945 GCA_933207985.1 Pelobates cultripes
GATCTCTCCTGCCGGTCTTTGCAGGGCCGGCGCTGTGGGGTAGGGAAATTTGATAGAACACCTGCCCTGCAGTACTCTACAGCGGGCCGGTGGGGAGATCAGAGATCTCCCTCACCGGCCCACATGCAGGATAGTGCGGCCGCCGGGGGAGAGAGGGAGGGAGCCAGCCTGCCAGCAGAGGAACCCGGCGGAGCTTTAATTTACAGCTCCGCCGGGTTCCTCTCGCGAGATTCGGAGCGTTGCCATGGCAACGCTCAGGGTCTCGCTAGAGTGAACTCTAACCCAACAGGCTAGCGTTCACTCACCACTTGGACCACCAGGGATGGATGGCAGCCCCAGCAGCAGCAGGATCCCCCCTCCCAGGCATAAGGTAAGAAGGGAGGGGGGATATAATCAGGGCACATAACACTCCCAGCACCCTCACTCACACACACACACACACTGCACCCCTGACACTCACACACACACACTGCACCCCTGACACTCACACACACTCACAGCACCCTCACACACACACACACTGCACCCCTGACACTCTCAGCACCCTCACACACACACACACACACACACTGCACCCCTGACACTCACACACACACACACACTGCACCCCTGACACTCACAGCACCCCTCAAGCACACACACACACACACTGCACCCCTCGACACTACTACACACACACTGCACCCCTGACACTCACACACACACACACACACACACTGCACCCCTGACACACACACACACTGCACCCCTGACACGCACAGCACCCTCACACACACACTGCACGTCTGACCCTCACAGCACACACACTGCACCCCTGACACTCACAGCACCTTCACACACACACACACACACACTGCACCCCTGACACGCACAGCACCCTCACACACACACTGCACATCTGACACAGCACAAACAAAATGCACCCCTGACATTCAGAGCACCCTCACACACACACACACTGCACCCCTGACACACACAGCACACACACTGCACCCCTGACACTCTCAGCACCCTCACACACACACTGCACCCCTGACACTCACAGCACACACACTGCACCCTTGCCACTCACAGCACCCTCACACACACACACTGCACCTCTGACACGCACTGCACCCCTGACACTCACAGCACCCTCACTCACACACTACACGTCTGACACTCAGAGCACACACAAAATGCACCCCTAACACTCACAGCACCCTCACACACACACACACACACTGCACCCCTGACACGCACAGCACCCTCACACACACACTGCACATCTGACACAGCACAAACAAAATGCACCCCTGACATTCAGAGCACCCTCACACACACACACACTGCACCTCTGACACACACAGCACACACACTGCACCCCTGACACTCTCAGCACCCTCACACACACACTGCACCCCTGACACTCACAGCACACACACTGCACCCTTGCCACTCACAGCACCCTCACACACACACACTGCACCTCTGACACGCACTGCACCCCTGACACTCACAGCACCCTCACTCACACACTACACGTCTGACACTCACAGCACACACAAAATGCACCCCTAACACTCACAGCACCCTCACACACACACATTGCACCCCTGACATGCACAGCACACACACTGCACCCCTGACACTCACAGCACCCTCACACACACACTGCACCCCTGACACGCACATCACACACCCTCACTTACACACACTGCACCCCTGACACTCACAGCTTCCTCACATGCATACACTGCACCCTCACACACAGCTTCCTCACATGCACATAGCACCCTCATGCAAACACAGCACCCACTCACACACAGCACACACACACTGCACCCATCACACACACAGCACCCTTACCCACATAGCACCCTCACGCAAACGCAGCACCCATCACTCACACACACACTGCACCCCTCTCTCACACACACTACACCCCTTACACACACACACACACACACAGAGCACCCTCACACACACTGCGCAATATGCTTTCCTGGCATTTTTGTCTCCTGGTATCCCAACTATGGAGACACCAGAGACAAATTTCAAGCAAACACAGTGCAAGCATGTTATTAAATTTGCTTGCGCTGTGCAGAACAAATACAGGGTATTTTTCTCATGCCAGAGCTCTTCAGCAGAGCTCTGTGCATGGTCTACCCTGGAAGAGCATTGAACCAACATGCTCACTTTGTGATGGGGCGTGCTTGTCATTGGTGATGACAAAACACACCCTATCTGGCCCCGCCCCCTTTTTAGTGGGCCGCTGTAATTAAAAAATGCCCGGGCCGAATTTTCTTCCCAGTCTGGCCCTGGTTGGCACTATATAAATAATTGCAGTTGTAATATTTTTCTATAATACCCGTTTTAATTTTCTCATATCCTGTAATTATTTAACTGTGCTTGGTCTGTTCTCAGAAGAACTATTAGCTAGTTGGATATACAGCTGAGCTGCAACATCACTTGGCATTGTGTTCATGTATCCTGTCTGTCTGTAGGACTGTCATTCCCTCCTTTGTTTGATAGGTTTGTGTCCTGACGCTGTGTGTTAAGGTATGTAGAGGGTTAACCAGCCAGGCCTGCATCTCCAGTACTGAAAAACAGGGGGCATGTAATGGGAGTCCTGCAGCTCAGGGCATTTATCATTGTTAAAAGACCTGTCTAGTGTTTGTTTGTAGGTCCCTGAGAGCTGCCACAGTCCATTCAGCCCTGAGCCTCCAGGCTGCGTTATTTGACCACTAGCAAAGCCTTTTTAAAATCACTTCTCTCCCCTCCTGTCTCAGACTGCCGTATATGTCATGTCAAAATTAGACCCTTTAAATCAGTGAGCCCAGCCCTCTGAACCAAGCAAACTGCATTAACGTTTGGATTTCCCAGTTAACAAGTAATTATTAGACCTGCTGAAAACAGAGCAATCACAGGACTGTCTAATCAGACGGCACATGGTATACACAAAGGGTTAACACAAACGCTTTAGTGCTGCAATCAGTTATTGACACGTTAGTCATTGTTCACAAGACTGACAATTAAACCTAATTGCAAATTTTAGGCAAAAATACTCAATTGTATCAGATTTATTTCAGGGGAATGCTGTGTTTTTCAGAATCAACACAGAATAAATGCAGAAACGTTAATAGAAATTACAGCACTTAGTACTAATAAATAATACAACAGTATATCATAATTAGGTTGATAAAATTATTATTAAGTGCGAATTGGTGGGAATTCAAAGTGAATTTCAAATTATACAAAACAATAGCCGAACGAGACAAATTCTTTCATTCAGATTAGTGTTCTTTTTATAATGAATTTACATTGAAATCTGCCAATTCGTACTTTAGTGATTAACTGTGAAAGAATCCTGGGCTGTGGCTTGTGATTCTCAGTGTCTTGTCGTAGATTTCACTGGTATCCCGGTTCAGCTGATTGAATGCCAAAGAGTTTAAGGCTAATTGGGGACAATACAAGGCCCAGTGGGAGGTGTACAATGTTTCTATACATTAAAGTCTATTATTCTATTATCACGACTCATATTGTTCACATCACTAAAGCTGCCTCCTAAGCTGTGCCATGTAACGAAGCCGTGAAACAAGTGCAAGTTACCAGCGTGCCCACTCAAACATACATCACAGACACCACCATAGACACAATTGTAACAGTGCTACCTACAAAAGGCACACTTCTTATGGTTTATAAGATTCCGATCTTAGATTTGTTCTAACAATTGGTTCTTCGTATAATTTGTGGATGTCATTGCATTTTCAGCACCGTTTTGTTTTGCCAGCATAAGACAGGTTAAAACTTCACAAAGGTCAGTATAAAAGGTACAATGACGTGCTGAAAGCGGCTGTGTTAGGGCAGATTTCCTGCTGGTGACAAGGAAAGGTGCAGAGTAAATAATTGGGATTGCACAGCACAGGGAACCCTGTCCACAATCTGCTACCGGAGTCATTGTGACATCCCAAATAATCGCCCTTCCTCCCCCTGTTTGGGAGAAGAAGACAATAAATAAACCATTTGTGTTGTTAGCAGCTCTGACCTGTCACAATATGATGAATGGCTTCAATTTGGTGGCTGCTTTAAGCTGTCACTCGTGATCACGCAGTCTCCCATCCTATGGGACCTGTTCCTGTCTGTAGATATTACTGGCAATTTACAGGTCTGGCACCAGGGGGGAGAAGGGAAAGCAGGTCATGTGTGGAGGAGACAGTGCAGGACTTACATCTATTGCCCATCTGTGTGCAGACTCCACGGCTAACCTTCAGGACTCGTATCTTATCACTGAGTGCAGGAAGGCAAGTAATAGCAAGTCAAGATACATTAACAGATATTCTGATGGTGTCACAGATCGTAGACAGTAGTTAAAGTTCTACTGTACCCATTCCAAGCGGGAAGCCCAGCTCATCGAAAAGTGGCTTTGAGGGGCAAACTGAAAGAGTGCGATGATACCGGAGGAAAGTGATAGAAAGTATCAGCTGTGACATGAAGATTTGGGGTAATAACCTCTAAGACAGTATTGAATAAAGGTACAGATCTGAGAGTGTGAAATTCAGGAAAAATAATACCCAACTCAGCAGTAAGTGACCCTGTATTAATCAGGTAACAAGCAGTAAATACAATGTATCAAGTGGTGCATGGAACAACACTGGTTGAAATGTTGCTTGTATATATTTGTATTGTATGAGGTGAATCAAGCATCACTCTGACCGTCATACAGCCACCCCATGCTTTCCTTGTTGAGTAGGTTTGGTGATTGATGGTCCCCAATCTGTGTATTACAGTTGTGAGTGGTTTCCACAAATGTTGACAATGTGGAAGCTCCCTGTTTTATTACATCAAGAGGGAAGAAATGACTGGGAATGTACCTCGGCTTTGTGGTAAGAAGGTAGGAGACAACTGGGATTTAACCAAAGTGACTCAATGATTAAGGAAAGGTTTCTCACTAAGAAATGAGAGTAGATCAGACATGATGGTGAAATGAACTATGCCGCATTGTTGTAGTAACAAGAGAGAATTGAATTTGCAAAGATGTGTCATTAAAACTGAGAAGGATTGGGTGAGGGAAAAATGTGACATTGGGGGAAATATATTGTGGGTTTGTGGTAGGATTAGAGCGTAGTTTTTGCTTCTGAGTGAGGCCACGTAAAAAATGAGGGAATTGAAATCTCGGGAGACAAAAAGATTGATGGAAAAGGAGAGATTTAACAGAAGTAGAAGGAATTGTGACTGAAGACCTTGTGGTGGTTGTGGTATGAAGGGAGGAGATAAGACTTGACTATTGAGGGAAGATGTCCTCTGGGGTTGTAGAAAGATGACAGTTTTAGAACAGGAGAGCTCTGACCTTTGACATGAATTGAAGGAAGTGATTTTAAAAGGTCTTTGTGTTTATGGTAAGAATAATAGAGAAGAGTGTTGACACCAACACTGAGCAAGGACGTACATCGAGGCTGTGGTTACAGAAGAGCCCTGTCTGATGCTTTGGTTAGAAGAGAAGTGAATATTTTGTTAGAATAATCTAATATTGAGGAGACAATGTCCCCTATAAGAAGGAAGACAGTGATGTGAGGATAGATATTTGACACGAAGATAGAAGGATGAGAAAATTTAGGTTATGGGTTACTGTTAAAATAATCCACAGCCTAAAGCATATATAACACACAGCCTAGTCTATGGGCTGAATTTAGGAGCAGAAAATAACTGACTATCAGTACATGGAAAACGTCCCTGAGTTTTATCCAAAAATAGTAACCAAAGGTTTTCCAGAGAAACAGGTTCTAGCACACAATATGGGTGAAACTACCGAGAATAAAAAGCTACTGGTAGTAAAGTGTGTACGCAAATAACTGTGTAGCTAACATAGTCCCACTGTGCTCTGCGATGGTGAATATTTATTGCACTGTTATGGATCACTTTCAATATTGTCTTACATTCTGAACACCAAAACCACTGTATCTCAATGAAGCAGTTATGGTGTATATACCATGACCCTGCAGCCTTACTGCTCAATTCTCTGATATTTAGTAATGACATCACTTTGTTTTATGCAGCCTTAGCCACAGCTTTCCTAAACACTTCCTGTAAAGAGAGATGTGATGTTTAAACTTCCTTTATTGCACAGTGTATTTAATTTAGAATTTCATTTCTGCTCTCGTAATAATCTGCTAATGCCTGTACCAGCCTCCTGTGAGTATTTAAAATTCAATTAACAGAGAATGAGATAACAGCTTCTACAGTAAACACACTGTGATGACTGAAAATGAACCCTTCTGTACATGTTGGCTTTGTAAGTCACAGCCAGGGGAGGTGTGGCTAGTGAAAGTGATTTAATTGATAAATGGCAGAGAACTGAGCAGTCAGATTGCAGGGACATGATTTATAACAAAATTGCTTCATTAGGTTTGGTTGGTTTGGTGCTTTGAGTGTCTGTTTAACTGCGTATTGGCAGTTTTAAATCTACACAACAGGTTTTATGGCAGATTTTAAATTGCAGGACGAGGCTGATCAGCTCTCAATGTGTGTTTGGCTTCATGGGCCAAGCTATCAGTCTCCCCCTCTCTGACCAGACCCCCTGCAAAATGCTCTCTTCCCTGTCCACCTCCGTGTCGGAAGGTAGATATGGGATGTTGGCAGATATGGTTTTGCTGCAATGAAAATACCAGAGATACAGTTGGATGTAATAATTATGGTCCTCTCAACAAATAACGTTAGTGGATTTTCTAAATGAAAATAATTTAAGATTCCTCAATGGAGAAAAAGAGTGATTGAAAAACTGATTACATGCGTGACAGTTTTTAGACGGTGTCAGTCTGTAACTTATTCATCCTCACCTTGCGGTATGTGCAGTAATTGCCTTCCTAACAAATGCAGAAGTGTCATTCCGCAGCCATGCATCAATGTATCTGACTCCTGCAGCATGTCGGTGGAAGCCGGCCGCTGCGAATCCACACCAATTTGTAACCCCACAGTATTGACAACGTTGGCGTGCGTATGACGTCACGTAAAGGACACGCACTCACATTCTGGGGTCAAAGGCTGGGTACGGCCAATCGGATCTGAGGGAGGCTCCTTTTGCCTTTTCCTCATCTGTCGTGGTTTCCCTTAGTGGTTGTCCGAGAGTGTGTTCCTGAGCGTTTACTTCTGGTTATTGACTTTGGCTTCATTTGACTTCCCTGTATTATGGTATCCCTGACTTTTGGCTTTCCCTCATCGTTGTGTCTCTTTCTGTGTCCCTCACCTTGGCAAGTATTCTGACTATTCTCCGGCCATTCTAAGGCCCGGTAAGACGTCACCTTTAGTCCTAGGTGTGACATAATTCTATGTGCTGGATCGACTAGTAATCCTGACACAGTCACAATTGGAAGAAATCACAGACTCCAGGCACTTGCTGTGGCCACCTGACAGCTTTCCTATTCTTTATTTAGGACTTTCCACAAATCATTACAGAATGCTTTCCATTACTTCCCTGATGGCTCTATGAGCAATTTCAGTGGAGATCTTTATAGATCTGCCAGATTGTTCCATGACTTCAACAGTTCTTTTTAACTTCCATTCATAGTGACATCTTAACCAATGGAAATTACAAGCAGGAACTTTCCCCTGCTTTATAAAAGTCAACTATCTTTATTTTCTGATCTTTAGCCTAGATGCTTAGAGGATCCAATGGGAGCTGATTGTCAAAACCCTCAGAGATTCCCAGGGTCAGATAATTTATTAAGCTTTGGTACTCACCACTAGACTGTGATCAAGGCCTAATGAGCTGATTTAGACAATTGTAGTTCGAAAACCTTACACAAGAACCACCAGCAGACCAACTGAAAGGGGACACAAACTACCGTGCATGCCTCACTTAATTACTTGTTTTTTCAAACAATATTTAAAGATTTTGCTGCTGTTCACTGCACAGTTTGTGCTAAATTATTTCCACTTAAAAAAAATCACCAAAATATTAACAAAATATGTTACTTGGTCCAGGCTGCCCAAACTGCTCTTCTCTTTCAACAAAATCTATCCCACAATGCTTTAAATGGAAATATATACCGCATTTTTCAGAAAAAAGATTACGTTGAGTCTGAACCCAGTAGAAGTGAAGGCTAGAGCCTCACGGCAAAAAATACCTTGAAATTATTTGCTGGGATTTTGTTACCTACTTATTTTAGGTTGAAATAGGACCCTAAAATGGATTATTCACTGTGTAAACTGCAACATTTAAGTTAAAATAACGAACTATGAGTAAGTGGGAGAATTATCCAAAAAATCTGAACTTTTTCATTTAGTGACCAATTTTCTAGGTACCTCAATGCAGCCTAATTTACTTGTTAACATGTTATAGTTGGTGTCACCCTGCCTACTATGTGCTCCTAGTGATTCTGGGTTCTCACCTGTGGTCTAGGTGATTAAACATGGAATAACAAACAGGCACTCCTTTTAGCTCTGCGAAACAAAACGCCTTACACATTTGAGGGAGCCGAACTGTACTTCTACCAGGACCTATCAAGGCCCACCCTGCAATGGCACAAAACACTCCACCAGGCTACGAGTCAACTACGAACCGCAGGAATACAATACCAATGGACTAACCCAAGAACCCTCACGGTGTTCCACAAAATTACCTCGGCTGAGGAAGCGCCTGCACTGCTGCGAGCACTGGGGCTACTTGCCTCTGGTGGAGAGCCAAGAGACCGGACCCAGCCACAGTAGTAGCCTTCACACCTCGGGATCACATGACCACAGACACTGAGACATGACTGTACGCAGAACCCAGTGAACGACAAGCGGCACTGGACAGCGATCACTATAGTTTTTTTAGTTTTTTTTTCTCTTTCTCAGGTTTCTTATAGTTCTCTTTGTCTTCTGTTGCATATCCGACTAGCCGCAGCTACCACAACTCCCCCGCCACCTCCCGCAGCCCCCTTGGTTAGGGGCACTAACAGCTAGAGCCGGACCTAGCTCCTTCAGTAGCAACACTACTATTCCTTATCATCTACACCTGACAACCGAGGCTGCACCAAAACTGAGGCACCCTCAGACTTCCTCGTGCAAAGACTCTAGCTACACGACCACTGCTAGCAGCCACCAAACAGCTTACTAGAGTGGGAGGGGTACTGGGGGACACTGGATACACCAGAGCAATAGACTGACGTTCCCTCTCACACACAGCACTGCCCTCTAGCTACTACATGTGATTTAACCTCATGATTTATGCTTATGTTCAGGTGTCTCCTACTCCACCTGATCCCACTAACCCTCAGCGTCCAGTTACTAAAATGTCTGGTGGCCCCCTTCCCTCAAGCTGTAACTAATACCCTTGTACAACTAGCATGTGCAGTCTTAGCATACAATTTGAATGTTGATGCAGCTGCTTTACTAACTACTTGCACCAGGTGATCGCTTGCAGACTACTTACTCTATACACCACAAGATTAATGCGTACTAAATGGCTAACTAGCCTCATATCGCCTAACTGGCAGCCATAGTCTACATGGGAAAAGCCTCACACTCTAATTAGACTAACTTTGATACAGCGAGTACATACACTCAAGTAGACTACTACACTAGGCTTAACCAGTATGTTTTAAAACTCTCTAGGTCCACATACAGTTAAGGTGCAGCAGCTTAGCATGTTACTACATACTCAGCAATTAAATAGTTTAACCGCAATAGCCTGCCCTAACAATTAGCATCTGGTCAACACTAATCGTACTGTAATACTTTTACATTATAGTTAAGTAAATGAGAACCTACGCTGTTGAAATAACAGCCTAACTAACTTAAAAATGTGCCTGACTAACAAATGCCACAACCTGTATTGCAAATGTTTACCAATTTACCCTGATGTCGCCGTTGTGGCGCACCAAGGATATATGTTACTTTTGTGCACAAAGATTTATAAACATGGAATAACAATAACCAATGAAAGATCTTGCAGGTGCGAAGTCTTCTTACCTTGGGTAATCGCTCAGGGTCTCCTGGGTGCCTAGGTACCACCTTCTGGAGTCGCTGAAACCCGTAGTCAATGGTCGGCTCGTTCAAAGCTGAGGATAGATTAGGCAGAGATTAGGGTGATGTTCTAAATGCCGTCTAACACAGTAACGAAGAGCTTTTAGAAGAACAAACTGTAACATTGGTCAATCAAAGATCTTACAATGGGGGAAAAACTCCACAACTGTAATATCGATGAAATCCATAGAAAGGGGACATTAGCTATTGGTGACAGATTATTCACACAAGAAAATGCCATAAACTCTCATGACTAAAGGTGAAGATTTAGGGGAGGGGTTTACTGTTTTGGCGCTAAAATAGTTGTAAATATTATTTTTACATTTTTTCAGTCTGCATAAGTTGTTGTTTTTATATATTATATTAGTTATTTCATTTTGAGTTTTTTTGTGCCTTTTTATTTCATTTTTACACAAACTTGTTGCCTGTGTTGTTTTAGAGAATATGAAATAATAAAAATAATAATAATAAAATAGCTAGTGAGTAATTCCACTACATCACAATATCTTTCATTATACGTGTGTAAACACTCCCAAACCCTTCTCTTAAACACCAAACGTGCATTATTCACTAAACAGTGAGCTGCACTGAGCTGACAACTTGCAAAACTAAACCCAAAATAGATAACGTATAAAACAAATCTCCAATACAGACGGATCCCACCTGCAATAAGCTCCGGCCCCCACCATTGATCTAGGACCCTTATTGATCTGTTAATATTTAGTAATAGCATCCTTTATCCTCAGACTGAGTGGTACGGAGCTCGGTATATTATGTTATCAGCAGGGAGAATAGCAAAGCACAGCGTCTGAACCTCCCATATCATAATATACCTCAATGCCACACTAGGGGTTAATCCCAGGCAGGCTTGAGAGAGACTTTTTTGGGATCCATTTTCAAAGAACGAATTGTCAGTCCATTCATTTACAGCAAACAAGTATAGACATCCACAACGTATATCATAAAACATGTAGCATTAATTTCACCCCATAGGGTTTAGATAAAATCATAATGATGAGATCATCACACCAACTAGCACCACTGCAGTGTGAAGCCCAAAATAGGGGAAATAGCAAATAATCCCACGTGTACACATTACGATTCAGAAAAGGTTTAAAAGACATCCCTACTGCGCTCACAAGGCAAGTAAGATAGCCCGCTACCCTCGATAGAGCACGTCTCCTTCTAAATGTTTCAATAATGGGGCAAGTTGCCTAAACGTTACAAAAGTATTCAGTGATCTAAGTGTTGCTTTAATTTGTAACTTTCACGCTTTTCTTACATGTTGTGCAGTTATAACTTTATTGCTACTTAGTTATTTCAATGTTATTTGCATATGTTGTTTTGTTTTTACTTTATAATGGGAGGAGGTCATGTTTGAATTGCTTTTTTTCTAAACTTTAGGCCATTTGCCACTTAATTGTGAAACATTTAGGAGGAGGCGTGTTCTATCAGGTGTACCCATACATTTCAATGTTTTCCTGGCACTATATTTCCCATAATTCCCTGTCAGTCCATACAGGTCAATCCATGCCAAGCCATATATTTCATGTAATTCTCTACAAGCCCATATATTTCCCATAATTCCCCGTCAGTCCATACAGTTCAATCCATGCCAATCCATATATTTCATGTAATTCTCTACAAGCCCATATATTTCCCATAATTCCCCGTCAGTCCATACAGTTCAATCCATGCCAATCCATATATTTCATGTAATTCTCTACAAGCCCATTTATTTCCCATAATTCCCCGTCAGTCCATACAGTTCAATCCATGCCAATCCATATATTTCATGTAATTCTCTACAAGCCCATATATTTCCCATAATTCCCTGTCAGTCCATACAGGTCAATCAATGCCAACCCATATATTTCATGTAATTCTCTACAAGCCCATATATTTCCCATAATTCCCCGTCAGTCCATACAGGTCAATCCATGCCAATCCATATATTTCATGTAATTCTCTACATGCCCATATATTTCCCATAATTCCCTGTCAGTCCATACAGGTCAATCCATGCCAATCCATATATTTCATGTAATTCTCCACAAGCCCATATATTTCCCATAATTCCCTGTCAGTCCATAAAGTTCAATCCCTGGCAATCCATATATTTCATGTAATTCTCTACAAGCCCATATATTTCCCATAATTCCCCGTCAGTCCATACATTTCAATCCATGCCAATCCATATATTTCATGTAATTCTCTACAAGCCCATATATTTCCCATAATTCCCCGTCAGTCCATACAGGTCAATCAATGCCAATCCATATATTTCATGTAATTCTCTACAAGCCCATATATTTCCCATAATTCCCTGTCAGTCCATACAGTTCAATCCATGCCAATCCATATATTTCATGTAATTCTCTACAAGCCCATATATTTCCCATAATTCCCCGTCAGTCCATACAGGTCAATCAATGCCAACCCATATATTTCATGTAATTCTCTACAAGCCCATATATTTCCCATAATTCCCTGTCAGTCCATACAGTTCAATCCATGCCAATCCATATATTTCATGTAATTCTCTACAAGCCCATATATTTCCCATAATTCCCCGTCAGTCCATACAGTTCAATCCATGCCAATCCATATATTTCATGTAATTCTCTACAAGCCCATATATTTCCCATAATTCCCCGTCAGTCCATACAGGTCAATCAATGCCAACCCATATATTTCATGTAATTCTCTACAAGCCCATATATTTCCCATAATTCCCCGTCAGTCCATACAGGTCAATCAATGCCAACCCATATATTTCATGTAATTCTCTACAAGCCCATATATTTCCCATAATTCCCTGTCAGTCCATACAGTTCAATCCATGCCAATCCATATATTTCATGTAATTCTCTACAAGCCCATATATTTCCCATAATTCCCCGTCAGTCCATACAGTTCAATCCATGCCAATCCATATATTTCATGTAATTCTCTACAAGCCCATATATTTCCCATAATTCCCCGTCAGTCCATACAGGTCAATCAATGCCAACCCATATATTTCATGTAATTCTCTACAAGCCCATATATTTCCCATAATTCCCTGTCAGTCCATACAGTTCAATCCATGCCAATCCATATATTTCATGTAATTCTCTACAAGCCCATATATTTCCCATAATTCCCCGTCAGTCCATACAGGTCAATCCATGCCAATCCATATATTTCATGTAATTCTCTACAAGCCCATATATTTCCCATAATTCCCCGTCAGTCCATACAGTTCAATCCATGCCAATCCATATATTTCATGTAATTCTCTACAAGCCCATATATTTCCCATAATTCCCCGTCAGTCCATACAGGTCAATCAATGCCAACCCATATATTTCATGTAATTCTCTACAAGCCCATATATTTCCCATAATTCCCCGTCAGTCCATACAGTTCAATCCATGCCAATCCATATATTTCATGTAATTCTCTACAAGCCCATATATTTCCCATAATTCCCCGTCAGTCCATACAGGTCAATCCATGCCAATCCATATATTTCATGTAATTCTCTACAAGCCCATATATTTCCCATAATTCCCCGTCAGTCCATACAGTTCAATCCATGCCAATCCATATATTTCATGTAATTCTCTACAAGCCCATATATTTCCCATAATTCCCCGTCAGTCCATACAGGTCAATCCATGCCAATCCATATATTTCATGTAATTCTCTACAAGCCCATATATTTCCCATAATTCCCCGTCAGTCCATACATTTCAATCCATGCCAATCCATATATTTCATGTAATTCTCTACAAGCCCATATATTTCCCATAATTCCCTGTCAGTCCATACAGTTCAATCCATGCCAATCCATATATTTCATGTAATTCTCTACAAGCCCATATATTTCCCATAATTCCCTCTCAGTCCATACAGTTCAATCCTTGGGTATATCTTCTGTCTATATAAACAGTGATGAGGTAGTTAATTAACAGTTATTAGGGGGGATTTGGTGACCCCCCCTAGGAGGTGCTAGGAATTAGTTACATACAGTCTGATTGTGGATGCTATAATTAGGCTATATTAGCACAAATGCCAGCAGGACCTGGAGGGTTAAATAATTAGTCTGTTTCCACATGTTTGGAGGAAATATCATCATCCAGCACTCCCACTCAGCCCCCAACGCCCTGATATCATTAGTCTGTGGTATCTGCTTCCCAGCACATGATCAATAAGCCCTTTCCTCCCCAGCAGCCTGAGTAATGTCATTATGAGATCCGGATAGAGGGGGGAGGGGGGGGGGGGAGAGAAAGGAGGATAAATGGCCCCTGATCTCCATTTTTCCCACCCTGCATCACCTTGTGTCCTCCTAATACTGACTGAACTACATCCAACACACCATACACACTATAATATACACACACTCTACTAAACACAAATCAATCCACATTAACACCCATCTCTTCTAACACATACACACCACTACGCAAACAGACAAACACTCATACATCTCTTCATATGCACACACGTCTACACTGACATTTCTTTACACATATATCTATATACATACTAATATACACATACACACGCTAATACATAGCACACATAGATCTCTTCACATATACACACAATGTTGCTCTATACACACAATGTTGTTCTATATACACACATACACACATACACACAATGTTGCTCTATATACACACACACATAATGTTGTCCTATATACACACATACACATAGTGTTGTCCTATATACACACATACACACAATATTGTACTGTATACACACATGCACACGTACACACAATGTTGCTCTATATACACACATGCACACATACACACAATGTTGTCATATATACACACAATGTTGCTCTATATACACACATGCACACATACACACAATGTTGCTCTATATACACACATGCACACATACACACAATGTTGCTCTGTATACACACATGCACACATACACACAATGTTGCTCTATATACATGCACACATACACACAATGTTGCTCTATATACACACATATACACAATGTTGTCCTATACACACACATACACACAATGTTGTCCTATATACACACATAAACACAATGTTGTCCTATATACACACAATGTTGCTCTGTACACACACATACACACATACACACAATGCTGCTCTATATACACACATACACACAATGTTGTCCTATATACACACATACACACAATGTTTCTCTATATACACAGATGCACACAATGTTGTCCTAAATACACACAATGTTGTCATATATACACACATACACATGAAAACACACTAATACACAAGCAAGTCAGATTAATACACAGATGAGCCACACCTGTACATGCACCTAAGCACAATATAATGCATTTGCGAATCTCTCCACACACACACATGCTAATCCACACACACACACCTGCTAATCCACATGCACCCATACATTACTCTACACAACCAGAACATGAGTTAATAATAAACATGTTTATGTTTAACGTTAGTGTGTTCCTTGTCCTATTAACATTATTGCCCTCGTTAGTAGCAGGTCAGCCTTGCGTGAATGCATGCCTCCGAGGCTGGTCACAAACAGGGCACAAAACACAGAGAGGGCCACCAAGCCACACAATCTAAAAGGTGAGATAGGATCCCAATATCTGGGTGGTCCAACCTAGATCTGGAGTGCTGGCAGGCCTACCAAACCCACTTCATCTCAGACTCCCTAACATCTTTCTTTCTGTTACAAAAGCTAAAATGGGGGAATTTACATCCAAGTCTTTACCGTCCATTAACCCCTTCCTGTGTGGAAGGTTTCATGTAGCTTTTATACAGAATAATACAATTAACTTTAAGAAATTAGCTCAGTTGGATATTTACAAAGGTATCAGTAATAAAAGGAACAACATTAATATCTGTACTTAGGATTGCGATGTGCTTACATAGCCCAATAACCAGATTCTTAGCATAACATGTTCCAATACTACAAGCAAACCATATCTACATCTACACCCAGATCAATCACCACTCCTAGAACACGGTGACAGACACATTCAGACAGTAACCTCCAAATCCTGGTGTAATCACATAAAATGTAAAAACCTTATGACTACAAGCAGATTAATGAGACCACAATGTGTTATAAACATGAAAACGCACTAAGAGGAGATGATATGGGAAGCATCTATTTGCCACATGTGGGACTTCCCAGAGTCAAGAAATGTGAACATTTTCGGTAAATAGAGTGTTTGAGCCAGTTCATCCATGACTTTCACTGTGTGAACATTACTCTTGTTTGCCTTCCTGGGAGACATATCATAAGCTACAATTGGGCTAATGGTCCCTCTTCCATCAACTCTGCTATGAATCATGCCGGCTTGGTAAATATTAATAGAAACCATATGTAGATATATTAAAAACTAGAAATAAACACATTTTTCTAGTGCAATTCAGGTCTTCTTGGCAGTTTTCTCCTGAAAGTGGGAAATTAGAATATATCACAGGCCAAACTTTGACTGTGTCCGAGCAGCTGTATTGGGCTGGGTGATGATCACAGTTGGGTGGGTGGTATTCAGAATCAGATGTTCATTGGAGTATTGCCTCTGTAGGGAGATTTCCAAGCATGACAATTCTTTTCTTTGGAACAGCTGTGCTTCACGCTTTACACAAGGCTCCTCCAAGGTCCTTTTGCTTCTCCAAAATCCAGAGTCTCACCAGCTCAGGTCCACAGGTCGAGGTTCAGATCAAGGCCACCTTCATATCTTTAACCCTATTCCAAAAATGTCTTTGCATCATATCCGTGTGAGGATTTCACGTTAATATAAACGTGGTCTGGCATGGCTTTATTGAAATACGCCTAAATCTAAATGATGCTGTGATATTGGAGTCCAGAAACACTTGAGTTTTAATTCATCATAATATAACCCACAACCTCAAGTTAATAGCAGGCAGATTATGCTCTGTGCAGTGATAGGGGAATTGTGGTTTGGAGAATACAATGTACAATACATTGTCAGGAGATTTATCCTTCTAGCCAGTGACAGATGGACAAATAAAGGTGTCTTTTGATGTAATTATTCACATTCACTGAACTTTCATGGTGGTTCATGATAATGTACATTGGTAATTAAACACATATGTTAGTATGCTGTTTAAAGGTCCTTCAAAAAATAGGTGGACTTAGTCAACCTAGAATCACTTTGCTCTCCTTTACTTCTCCATCACACAGAATGAAATACTTAACAGTTGAGTGCAGCAACTTTGCCCAAAATTCACCACATGTGGACCTCTAGCATATGAAACTGACAGTGCTGTGTGTAATGTGCTGTGTGTGTGCCATGTAGTATCACTTGGATTCCAGCCTGTGTCTCATATATGTATCAAGCACATGGATTTATTTATTTAACAAAGATGAGTTGAGAAAAGATTTGTAGCATTTAGGCTAAAATAACAGAGCTGAAAAAAATCTCAAACTTCGATCTTTGATATATAACTACCGTATATACTCGTGTATAAGTCGACCCGAATATAAGTCGAGGCCCTTAATTTTACCCCAAAAAACTGGGAAAACTTATTGACTCGAGTATAAGCCTAGGGTGGGAAATGCAGCAGCTACTGGTAAATTTCTAAATAAAATTAGATCCCCCAAAAAATTATATTAATTGAATATTTATTTACAGTGTGTGTATATAATGAATGCAGTGTGTTTGTGTGTTTGTGTAGTGTGTGTATATAATGAATGCAGTGTGTGTGTGTATATAATGCAGTGTGTGTGTATGAATGCAGTGTGTGTGTATGAATGCACTGTGTGTGTGTGTGTATGAATGCAGTGTGTGTGTATGAATGCAGTGTGTGTGTATGAATGCACTGTGTGTGTGTGTGTATGAATGCACTGTGTGTGTGTATGAATGCAGTGTGTTTGTGTATTAATGCAGTGTGTGTGTATGAATGCAGTGTGTGTGTGTGTGTGTGTGTATGTGATGCAGAGTGTGTAACCTTGGTGGTGGTGGGCATTTTTATTATTTATTTTTTTATTATTATTTTAATATTATTATTATTTTTTTAATATTATTACATTTTTATTTTATTTTAATATTATTAACATTTTTATTTTATTTTTTTAGCCCCCCCTCCCTGCTTGATACATGGCCAGGGAGGGGGGATAAATTATTTCCTGGTGGTCCAGTGGATGGGCTGTGCAGTGGGGGGACTGGCAGCAAGCTGTTACTTACCTTTACAGCTGCTCCTGTTAGCTCCCTTCTCCTCTGTTCCGGTCAGCTCCACTGTAAGTCTTGTGGTCTGCGTGCCGCGCGGAGCGTTGCCATGGTAACCTGTGGCAACACTCAGACGCCGCGGCTCTCACGAGACTTACAGTGGAGCTGACCGGAACAGAGAAGAAGGGAGCTGACAGGAGCTGCAGGAAAGGTAAGTAAATGCTTCCTGCCGGCCCCCAACAGGACCGCCGGGCTTGTAATGAGCCCGGCGGTCCAGGTCTGTAGTATGGCAATGTAAGTTGCCATAATACAGACATTGACTCGAGTATAAGACGAGTGGGGGTTTTTCTGCACAAAGAATGTGCTGAAAAACTCGTCTTATACTCAAATATATACGGTGTATCTCTAATTGAGCATACTTATACTAGTAAAAAGGAAATAGAATAAACTGCACAAAGCAGTAGTATTGATAAATGGAAATTGCCATGGTGAAATTGAGCAGTATAAATCTTGCTTACCTGTGTATACAAATCTCCCAGGTGCCCCTTTACAAAAATGCTTGGACTTATAAGAGAGCGTGACTTCCACCACTCCTGGGATGTGTCTTGGAGGTGTCTGTACTCGTATGGCGTGAGGCGTAATCAACTGTGGAAAGGAAAGTACCACTTTAGGAACCATGTAAAGTGACATATGATAAAACCACAACCATCGTAGGATAATCAACTTTAAAAAAAAGAAAAAGAAAAATCTATATCCAAAAATATCATTCAGGTAATTTCAACCAGGCAGTTTCTAAGACATGGATGGAAATCAAAAATACTACGTGGGGTATCTATCAATTAGATAGATCTATTAGTACAAGTTATGTCATTGTTAGGTTACTACTAGTTGACTGCTACCCGTAATAAGTTCTTCAGCCATTCCCACCGGGACCGTGCATGGTTATACTTTAATAACTTGTGGGTCATTTTCACATATAAACATTGATACAAAAAAGACAGCCACTATTGTGCCATATGGACTACAGACACATACAGGGTACTTACTTCACTCCATACCAGCATTGTGCCAAAGACAACCTGAAGGCCATCAAAGAAATTATCTCCTATAAGGATCACTGTGGCACCACCTGTAGTCCATCCCTCACTAGGACTGATAGCTTTGATGCAGGGAGTGGCTGCTTTAGGTGGAGATTGAAGAAAGGAAGAAGAAACTTCATGTTAGGAGAGATCTCATGGTGAATTCATGGGCTATTCATTTTGATTTACACATGTTAACATTAAGATAATAAATAACAAGGTGGGTCTGTCATCTAAAAACATATAGAAATACAAGGGATCTGTTACTGTGGCTAGTTCAGCTTCAAAGTTATTCAAAGTTTTAACTGACATACACAAAGAGGCTTTTATTAATACTTTTGAGTAGGTTAAATATTAAACATCATCTTGAATGGACTGATATATTTGTATACCCCTCATACATAGGGTCTTTTCCAATGGCCTTGCAAAGATCCTGCCCTCCTAGCTTAACCACCTAAAACAAAGCTGTCCCTTTTTGGGTATGTTGGTGAATATAGAAAGGGGTAACTATACCATCAAACAAGTCAACTGGGAACAATATTCTTTTGTGTGCCGCTTTGAAACTAGAAAAGTTTAATTTGGACACAGAAGCAATAGAAAATATATTAGCTGAGGAAATATAAACATTATAGGCCCACCCTTCGCCAAATATGTATCTTCTAATGACGTACAATGAGGGGAGATAGATACGCACCTTCCGAAGGGTCCAGACGCCGTGCTCGACGCCCATGTTTGGAGTTGTTATGTACAAACATGTTGTCCGAAACTGCAAGGACATGGCCATCTACGTTAATTGTTGTGGAAACCACGACCTAAGAATGCAAGTATCGGAAAGTTAGCCAAGTGTCTCAGTGAGTCCAAAACAGATTGATCATTGTGCATAGCTGGATCGGTGGGAAAACATACAACAAACATTTGTTATTAAATATATAAATTAACAGGTAAAAGAAAGATAATAATTTACTTTACCAGGGTTATTCACTAAAGTGAGAATGCAAAGTGAATTTAAAATTTAAGATAAAAATTGACAAACTGGAAAGTTTTACAAAGAGTGTAGCTTTCAATAGAAAGTGGTACTGTTACGAATTAATCTGGTCACACCTCCATGGCTGTCAATCAGACACGTACTTCTGTTACTTCCTGGTTTCTTTAGCACAGTGGAGATACATTTAAGAGGCAGCAATTGTCCAGAGCATCTGCCTTACAAAGACTTCTCTTTTAGTTGCACTGGGAAGTCTGTGATTGTACAGCCACAGAAAGTCTGGGCGGGTTTAGAAGGGGAGGGCTTACAAAGGCTACAGACAAGAGATTTGCAGCTTTTGCAAGTTGTTTTTAGATACACCCCAAATGGAAAAAAATGCATAATGATATGCTAGTGGAGAACAGTGAGGGATCTGTCATCCACTTATGAAATACTTCTATTAATATTGTCATAATTTTCTAAATTTTTTCTTTCTTTCTTTTTTTTTTTAACTTTAATACTGAAGAATACTGTTTGGTTGGACTATTCCATATAATCACATTTCTCCACTCATTTCCCAATTATATCTTGTCACCCAGACACACACATACATGCTGTGGAAATAAAAAGGGCCATTTTCCACGTCACCCATGTTTTTTAGTGGCAGAGTGATCCTTGCTTAATTTGTTGTACCCCGAAAGGACCTGGTAATAGTACTCACTTTTATTGATTAATATTTGACTTATATTTTTATTTATCAATATAACCTGTGTGTCTGCAGGCAGCTTATCTCCACAGTACGTGTTTTGTGTAGATGTTCAATTAAGGACACCCTCTGTGTCAGGAGTCGTGGAATAACGTGGTGCTTAATAAATAGCTGAATTGTTATACTTGCTATTGTAAGTCGGCTATTTTCTCGTGATTTTACAGCTGCCTTGTATTTAGTGAGTAGCAAACTTGGTGAATGTTGTGTGAGAGAGCCATTTCACTGGACAATGTGCAAAGTCAGTGCATGTCGACCTTTAGTTAATCGACCCCTGAGTGTCGCAAGTGACTGGTTTGTGTTGTGATGGAGCAGGGAGTGTGTGTTGCTGCTATCAAGGAATGCAAATGAAGTGGCATGCTAATCACGTTAGAATGTCATAATTATCAGCTCTTTAAAGAGCCCCCTAATGAGCAGACAAGTCCCGCTGTGAGAAAATAACTAGTAACTTTCTCAGTTAGATCCACAAATCTGTATCCTGGGGCCTTAACCTTCCCCGTGCCGCACTGCGCTACGATCCACAGCCGAAGGGAGGCTATAGGATGGTATACCACTAACATGGATTGTCTTTTACTATTAATTAAAACCATTAAATCGTTATACTTTCCATCTCCCTCACAGAGAATATGTTACTGTTCCCTTATTAACAAATCCCACCATGGAGCAACCATGGACTAAACGTGGAGGTGTTTCATCATTGCCATTAGTCTGTGAGGCGGTTATTAACTTAAAGCTTCAGTATTCTGGTAAAACCAATCAAATGTGAGTTAATTTGGCACCTTCAATTCACCTTAAACTCTCATTGTTCACTAATGACTAACTAATGAGCAGCAAACAGTACGGGTTCCTCTTTATTTTAAAGAGATCTTAATAAAAACAGCCCCTGCCTATAAAATCCATTTGCATTTTTGTGTTAAAAAGCACTCTTTAGAAAGAACATGACATTTTCCCTATACGTTGTGCCACCAGTTTTGCTTGCACATGTATACATTGCGAAAAAAAATAGGTCTTTCTCATACTTCTCACTCAAATCTTCAGCATAGACAATTTGGCTGACACTGTGATATCTATGGAATCTCCCAGGTCGGAGCTGCTAGCACTGGCTCGGGAGTAAAGGAACGGAGTGACATCAGATGCAAGCATGCTTGCAACTAGATCAGCTTCATTGAAGAGTAGCCAAGCAGGGCATATGAATGAAGATTGTGCGGCGAGCTAAGGAACGGACTGGAGGTGGATATTGCATGAAAAGTAACTCCCAATAAACTCTAAAGATGGTGCCACTGGAACAGAGGTGAAGTTACAATATCTCAAAAATGTACAGTGAATAAATCATGAATCTTGATGATATATCAGGAATCCAATGTATACAGCGGGGATTTAAGGTAAGTTAAATTTTCTATTCCAGGTTCACTCTAAGGGAGACGTTTAGGTGTATGGATAAACAATGGGTACAGGAAGAATACCAAGGTAAATGCATATTGTGCCAAGACAGCAATCTGTAACTATGACCATTATATTGACTTTAATAAGAAGAGCTGTCTTGTGTTGTCTATGCCTCCATTAGTCCAACCATCCATACTCCTTACCTCACTATCTTTACCTGGAAATACAGGTATAAAGACCAATACAAATCAAAGAGCTCTTAGAACACCATTAAATCTAAATTTCTCTTCCAGACCATGGACATCTGTGGCCTGGTGGTCAGTGTAAACGTACCTGGAACCTCCTCATGTCTCGGGGATTCCCAGCATTCTTCAGACAATTCTGGTTACATTTCAGGAAGAACTTCAGGAAAAATCTGTAGAAGAGATTAGAAAAATACATGAGACAAGGGATTCAACAATGCAGGAAACATTCATTAAGTGATATTTTCATTATATGGCTTTCTTTTCCCATCTCTTGTCCAAGATTTTCTCTTGTGATCTCTCCTGTCATTAATTCATCGAAAGGGAGCATTTATAGCATTAGTTACAATGTAATTAAATAAATTAATCATATTGACTTTGTTGGAATTTCATACAATTCCAAAAGATATCACAAGGCTTGTGTCTTACGGTCAAACCTGAATTTGACAAAACTTGACAAAACGTTTCAGCCGTTGGATTTAGCCAATTCCCACATAAATCACTAGCTTGGCTCTGGGAATTGGCCCACTTCTCGTGCATTGCGTAAGTTGGTTTATGGAGCATCTACAGCCTAGTGTTGTTCTCTCTCACTAATATTCGACAGTACAGTGGTGACACAGATCCTGGAGGATGAGGTGTGCAGTTGAAAAAAAAAGATGGCGGCACCCAGTATAACTATAGTTATAAGTATAACTACATTTGGTTTCACCTTTCGGTCACCACTAACCAAGCAGGTATGTCATCTTTTGGGGAACTTTATAAATATGCTCAAATCTCCTAATATGACAGTGTCAGTGATGGCATCAAAGATGTCAGTGAATCGGTATCATTATTATTATTTAAAGTGTGCCTTTTTTTGTCATTCTCCATTGCTATATTGTGAAAGAATACTATATTTTTAACCCTTAACTTTCTTTTTCTTTATAGCAAACCACAAGAGATTTCAATAAGTGGTGTCCTATCATTTGTGTTTTATTCACCATTATTGAAGGCATTCTGAATTCCTTTCCTTTTCTGATGCGGTACGCAAGCTTTACATCATACTGACCACTAAACACTCAGGAACCACTAATGGTCCAGGCCACCATTAGATGACCTTTTTATCACTATTATTGCTATTAGCATTTATTTAGCAGCAATATTTGGGCAGCACTTTACAATGTTACAGTGTTGATACACAAGAAGTGAACTCTAGACAAAATGAGTTGACAGAAACAAGAGGCGACGGGGGCTCTGCTCAAACAGGTTTACAATCAACAAGACTATTTGTTTCTTTCTTGACATGACCCATTATTTTTTCAGATTAAAAGTCCATAAAAGCATTTTCCGCACAGGCTATGTGGTAGCCAGGATGGGGAGTTAAGGAAATGGTAGATTATTGTAATTCAGCTATTTATTCCTAGATATAGCAAACACAGCTTTCAGTCGACCATGAACTGGGGCACTTCAAGGAGGGAATGATCTAAAATCACAATATACCACCTGCATTGCTACTGGCCTGATACATGCAGCATTCATGGTTAGCCACAAGGCCCCTCGAATTGTGCAGCTGAAAGTGATTTATACGACCAACACCTCCAATAATCCTCCTAAACATTCTATTAGGTAATAGCTTAACATTAAGATACACAACATTGGTTACTAAAATGAGAATTTAAAATGAATGTAAAATTCTCACCTGACTGTGTTTGAATAGTAAAATCGATATATAGAGCTTCCTCTTGGATATTGGCTGGAGTAGGCAACCTTCGGCACTCCAGATGGTGTAACCTACTTCTCCTATAATGCTATTACAGACATAATGCTGGCAAAGCATCAGGGGAGATGTAGTTCACAACATCTGGAGTGCCGCATATTGCATACCTCTGATATAAGGGACCCAGACCAAACTGCCACAAAATAAATGTACGAAATATTCTTATAAATATTATTTATTACGAAATAGGCCTCTGCCACTACAGCTGCTGCATGCCGAGAGTACAAAACAGATGCCGATCCTGGAGGCTGAAACAGCAGGTGCAGAAGAGGTTCCCTGAAAGAGGATGGCGGTGACTCTGAGGGACAGGATCAAGTAAGTAGAACTCACTTTTGCCTGCCCCACCTCTCCAGCCCTATCGGGGGGCAATGCACTTAGGGCCACTTGAAGGGTATTGCTGAACAGGGCGCCGTTCGTACACCACAGCCCTTTGACAACGTGACCAGGCCCCTGCAATATCGGCAGCAGGGCTCGAGTCCTGCAGGAACGCATGGGAACGGCGTTCCTGCACTTTTTCCACAGCAGGAACGCCGTTCCCGTTACCTGTCCTGCAGGACCGGCCCTGCTACCTGCACAGAGGGGCCATCACACGCTGTGTTCCCTCTCCAGCTATAACTCTCGCGAGACCCGCGGCTGTTACCATGGCAACGCTCCGCACAGGCGAGTCTCGCGAGAGTTAGAGCTGGAGAGGGAACACAGCGTGTGATGGCCCCTCTGTGCAGCGGCTGGCTCCCTCCACCGGACCACCAGGCGATCTCCCCCCTCCCTGACAAGGTAAGAAGCAGGGAGGGGGGAATAAAATAAAAATATACATAAAGTAAAAAAAAAAATGCTCCCCCCCCACACATCATCCAGCACACACACACCCATCATCCAGCACTCACACACACATTATCCAGCACTCACACACACATCATCCAGCACTCACACACCCATCATCCAGCACTCACACACCCATCATCCAGCACACACACACACATCATCCAGCACTCACACACCCATCATTCAGCACACACACACACACACACACACCATCCAGCACACACACACACACACATCCAGCACACACACAACCCAATCATCCAGCACACACACACACACATCATCCAGCACACACACACACACATCATCCAGCACCTCACACACACACTCAATCCAGCACTCACACACCCATCATCCAGCATACACACAACCACATCATCCAGCACTCACACACATCATCCAGCACTCACACACACACACATCATCTAGCACTCACACACACACACACCATCCAGCACACACACACATAATCCAGCACTCACACACACACACATCATCCAGCACTCACACACACCATCCAGCACTCACACACAGATCATCCAGCACTCACACACAGATCATCCAGCACTCACACACCCATCATCCAGCACTCACACACACATCATCCAGCACACACACATCATCCAGCACTCACACACAGATCATCCAGCACTCACACACCCATCATCCAGCACTCACACACCCATCATCCAGCACACACATCATCCAGCACTCACACACACACATCATCCAGCACACACACACACACACATCATCCAGCACTCACACACACACACATCATCCAGCACTCTCACACAATACATCATCCAGCACACACACAATACAAAGTTACATAGTTACATAGTTACATAGCTGAAAAGAGACTTGCGTCCATCAAGTTCAGCCTTCCTCACATTTGTTTTTTGCTGTTGATCCAAAAGAAGGCAAAACCCAGTTTGAAGCACAATTTTGCAACAAGCTAGGAAAAAAATTCCTTCTTGACCCCAGAATGGCAGTCAGATTTATCCTTGGATCAAGCAGTTATTACCCTACATTGAAAGATTATATCCTTGAATATTCTGTTTTTGCAAGTATGTATCTAGTAGCTGTTTGAACATCTGTATGGACTCTGATAAAAACCACTTCCTCAGGCAGAGAGAATCTACATCCTGATTGTTCTTACAGTGTGTAAAAAAATCCCTTCTTTGCCTTAGACGTAAATCTTCTTTTCTTCCAGTCTAAAACTCATGGCCTGCGGTCCTATGCGTGTAAAGTCCGTTTGTGGAATAGATTTTTTACACAATGGTTTGTATTGGCTACGAATATATTTGTATAATGTTATCATATCCCTCTCAGGCTTAATGCTTTTCTAAAACTAAATAGGTTTACATTTGTTAACCTTTCTTCATAGCTGATATGTTCCATTCCTTTTAATAATTTTGTAGCCCGCCTCTGCACTTTTTCTAGTACCATAATATCCTTCTTTAGAACAGGTGCCCAAAATTGCACAGCATATTCAATATGTGGTCTTACCAGTGATTTATAAAAGAGGCAAAATTATATTCTTGTCCCGAGAATGAATGCCCTTTTTCATGCATGACAATACCTTACTGGCCTTGGCCACTGCTGATTGACATTGCACATTGTTGCATAGTTTGTTGTCTATAACAATTCCCAAGTCCTTTCATGTGTTGTTATCCCTAATTCGCTTCCATTAAGGGTATACGTTGCTTGTGTATTCTTTACGCCGAAGTGCATAACTTTGCATTTTTCAACATTAAATTTCATCTGCCATTTGAGTGCCCAGTCCCCAGTCTATCTAAGTCCCTCTGCAGCAAAGTAATATCTTGCTCACATTGTATTGTTTTACAAAGTTTGGTGTCATCTGCAAACACTGAAACATGACTTTCAATGCGGTCTTCAAGATCATTTATAAACATATTAAATAGAAGGGGTCCCAGAACAGACCCCTGAGGGACACCACTTGCCACCTCTGTCCAGCTTGAAATTTTACCATTAATGACAACTCTTTGTACTCTGTTTTTAAGCCAATGTTCTACCCAAGAACAAGCATTTTCATCTAGACCGATTTCCTTGAGTTTGAACACTATTCTATTGTGTGGAACTGTATCAAATGCCTTGGCAAAATCCAAATAGATCACATCCACTGCAATACCCTGATCTATACTTCTACTTACTTCTTCTCAGAACGAATCGCTAGTTTTGATATGACCTGCAGCTTCATAAAGTCCATGCTGATTTTTGCTGATAACCATGTTCCTTTTCTCAAGGAATTCTTGAATATTATCCCTTAATAACCTTTCAAATATTTTACCAGCCACAGAAGTTAAGCTCACAGGTCTATAATTTCCAGGCAAGGATTTTGAACCCTTTTTGAATATAGGAACCACATCTGCCTTCCTCCAATCCTCCGGAACACTTCCTTAAAGAAAAGAATCTTGAAAGATTAAAAACAGAGGTTCACTTATTTCTGCACTTAGTTCCTTAAGTACACGTGGATGGATACCGTCAGGCCCTGGAGCTTTGTTTATATTAACTTTCTTTAGTTGCTGAAGCACCTTGTCTTGAGTTAACCAATTACAATTATTCTGCAAGTTTTTAGTAGCAATCATTTGCACATCTATTGCCATGGGTTCTTCCTTAATATATACGGAGGAGAAATAGTTATTTGAAATTCCTGCCTTTTCCTGGTCTTCATTAACTAACACCCCCGTTTCAGTTTTTAGTGTACCTACACTTTCATTTTGTTTTTTTTTAGAATTTATGTACTTAAAAAATGCTTTGGGGTTGGTTTTGCTCTCTTCAGCTATCATTATTTCATTTTGGAGTTTAGCAAGTCTAATTGCCTTTTTGCACGCATTATTTGCATCCTTATATCTTTTATAAGATGCATCTGATTTGTCCGATTTAAATGCTTTAAATGCCCTTTTCTTATTTTTAATCTCTTGTTTTACTTCTCTACTAAGCTACATTGGTTTTAATTTGTTTCTTTTATATTTATTTCCCAATGGTACATACTGAGAAATGTACCTTTGTAATATTTGTTGGAAGATGATCCATTTATCCTCAGTGTTCTTTTCACAAAAGAGTTTATGCCAGTCAATATATTGTAAAGCTTCCCTTAACTTATTGAAATTGGCCTTTTTAAAATTATATGTTTTAGTATTCCCCATGTGCTTTTGTTTTTTGAGTTTATTTCAAAGGACACTATATTGTGATCACTATTT
>OW240917.1:10147558-10186922 GCA_933207985.1 Pelobates cultripes
GGTGTCAAACTATAATTATATGTTGGGTTGTTTAAAATGTTCTTGTTTGTTTATGTTCTGCATTGACTTTGCTTTACCATGACCATCTGCACAAATTGTGTTAACGGGGACATGAAGGATAAGGGTTCATTAGAAAACAACATATACAGGGTCAGGGGAGGGCTGGCAGCCTTAGGCCTGGGGGGCAAAACCAGTCAACAGGCCCATTGCACCACCAAATCAGTGCAATGGTGCCCACCTTTTCCTGGATTTATAACAGATATTGATGCTATGCTAATCAGTAGCTCTTTGTCATACCTGCTCCTTCACGGCTCTGACTTTCAATGTTGTCAGAGCGCAGGCTGAGAATCTCTGAGCCTGTGCTCTGACTCACTAACTGAGCGTCGGAACCACGAGGGAGATGCTATAATCTGACTGCACCTACTGCTGGTGCGCACCAGTGGACCACCAGCGAATCGTTTAAATTGAATAGGCTGGTGTCCCCAACTTGTGAGCTGTGTTGTCCGCCGGGCGCCTCTGTTGTGATGGCACCCTGCGTGACCGCACAGCGTGCACACCCCAATGGCTGGCCCTGCTGACACACACTGATGTTACTACTTAGAAATCCCTCAATATTAATACAGACAGCAGAGTAAACACCAATAAACTGTGGAAACAGATCTGATCCCACCCAAATTTATAAAGATTTGCTTACTGGATTTGTTGTAAGATTAAATCATGCCTCCTCCCCTCTCTCTCCCATGCGCTGCTCTGTAAGCTGGGAGGAAGTGAAGAGTAATCACAATCTCTCAGCACAGTAGCACCTGTGGCTGCATGGGGAACAGCTGTATTTGCCGCCCCCCATGTGACATCACAATGCCCCACCTATATGAGCTGCCATACGAACTAACGCCAGTGCTGTCCACAGTGTGTGTTTACATTAAAAAGCCTGCAGGGACCGGCTATAGATACCAGAACCACTTCATTAAGCTCCAGTCGTTCTGGGGACTATAGTGTCCCTTTAATGTAATGAAAATTATAGATTAGTGTCACTAATAATATACTAGATTGCCTACTTACAACCAAATGAGGATGATGATGGGCTGCAGTTTGGCTCCACTGGTCTGGTGTAGAACAGGATCTCTGGAGGCTGTTTGCAACTGTGGTCACAAAATTCAATGTTCTGGGAGAATTGGAAGCAGCTCCATTTTTGGGGGGCCCCTTACACAGCTCAAGGTCTGGGCCCCAGGGCCTGACGGTGAGTATGCCCACAAGGCCCACTCATAAGTCCACTTATATGTTCCACCCACCCATGAGTTCGCTCACAGGGAGTGGAGTGTGTAGGGGATGTGTTATGTGTTATTGTAGAGCAGGGGTTCTCAACGTTAGTCCTCAGGACCCCCTACCAGTCCAGGGTTTAGGGATTACCTGGGTGTGTCTAAGGTGTTTTTTCCCTTTTTCTAAACACCTGAGACACACCCAGGTAATCCCCAAATCCTGGACTGGTAGCGGGTCCTGAGGACTGGGTTGAGAACCCCTGTTGTAGAGGATCTAATATGTGTGCTTATGGTATGTAGTGTATAGGGATACCAGTTTGTGCAGGTGATGCAGTGTGTTTGTGTGTAGTGGAAGCAGTGTGTATTTGTGTATAAGGGATGTATTGTGTGTTTCTGGTTGTGTGTAAGGGATGCATTGTGTGAATCTGTGTTTGTATGCAAGGTGTGTGTCTGTAAGTGTGTGCATTGAGTGTGTGTTAGTGATGCATTGTGTTTCTGTGTGTATGTAAGAAAAGCAGTGTGTGTGTAAGTGTTTGCATTATGTGTTTCTGTGTATGTGTGCAAAGGATGCATTGTCTTTGTGTGTAAGTGTTGCATTGTTTGTGTGTAATGGATGCATTGTGTGTTTCTCTGTGTGTAAGGGAAGCATGTTGTGTTTCTGTGTGTGTAGGGATGCATTGTGTGTGTGTGTGCGCGTAGTGTCCTCTCCTCCCTGTGTCCTCCTCACCTCCCCCTCCCTGTGTTCTCCTCACCACCCACCCTCCCTGTGTTCTCCTCACTACCCACCCTCCCTGTGTTCTTCTCAGTCCCCCCCTTCTCCTCATCTCCCCTTCTCCTCACTCTTACTCTCCCCCTCCTCCTTGTGTTCTTCTTACTCCACCCTTGTTCTTCTTACCCCCCGTTTTTCAAACCCCCCTTCTTCTTCTTACTCCCCCTCCTCCACCTTCTGTTACTCCCCCCTCCTTCACTTACTCCCTCCCTTCACTTACTCCCCCCTCTTTCACTTTCTCCCCCCTCCTTCATTTACACCCCCCATCTTCACTTACTCCCCCCATCACTTACACCCCCCATCTTCACTTACTCCCCCCATCTTCACTTACTCCCCCCATCCTTCATTTACACCCCCATCCTTCATTTACACCGCACTCCTTCATTAACACCCCCCATCTTCACTTACTCCCTCTTCCCTTCACTTGCTCCCCTCTTCCTTGCTTCCCTCCTTCATTTGCATCCCCATCTTTGCTTTACTCCCCTCCGCCTCCCTCCTTCGCTTGCTTCTCCCCTTCACTCCGTCCTCCCCTCCCCCTCCGCCTTCTCCCCTTCATACTTCTCCCCCTCCCCTTCCGCCTTCCTCCCCTCCTTCATGGCTTCTCCCCTCCTCGCTTCCTTCTCCCCTCCTTCGCTTGCTTCTCCCCTCCCCTTCCTTGCTTCTCCCCTCTCCTTGCTTCTCCCCTCCCCACTTCACTTGCTTCTCCCCTCCACTTGCTTCTCCCCCCTCCTTCCTTACTTCTCCCCCCCTCCTTGCCTTCTCCCCCCCTCCCCCCTCCACTTACTTCTCCCCCCTCCACCACTTACTTCTCCCACCTCTCCCTTGCCCTCCCCTGTAGCGTGGCCGAGCTGCTTGCTGGTCCGCGGTGCCGGCCGGACTGATAGAAAGGTGCACACTGAGTGTGCACTTCCTGTCAGTCCGGCCAGTTACAGGAAACAGAAACTCCGCGCGGAACTGGAGTTTCTGTTTCCTGTAACCGGCCGGACTGACAGGAAGTGCACACTCAGCGTGCGCCTTCCTATCAGTCCGGCCGGGCACCGCGGACCAGCAAGCAGCTCGGCCACGCTACAGGGGAGGGGAGGAGAGGAGCAGCCGCAGCCGCCTGACCGCTCTTAACAGAGTGCTCAGGCGGCTGCAGCATTTAAAGGGCCGGCCCTGCAGCGGCCGGTCCCAACAGATTTTAGGGCGGCCTGGGGGGCAATTGCCTCCCTGCCCCCCGGCCCAGCCCGCCCCTGCTCGACGACCAAGTCCCGCTGCCTTTGTTCGCCTGAAAAAAGATGGCCGCCTTTTTCTCAGCCACGTGGTGTTTGGTAGTACGAATGCTGGCCGCACAGATAGAGGGTTCAATTGAAGCATTCTTTGACGTTTAACGAGCCGGGGGTAGTTTCTGTTCGGTAGATATATCTACCGAATGAATATGGAAGAAATATTATACATAAAGAGGGATTTCTTCACATGCCGATTCCCATGGTCTCTGGATCATGGGCAGATTTCCATGGTCTCTGGATCATGGGCTGACTCCCGTGATCTCTGGATAATGGGTAGATTCCCATGGTCTCTGGATAATGGGTAGACTCACGTGGTCTCTGTATAATGGGTAAATTCCCGTGGTCTCTGGATAATGGGCATATTTGTGGGGTTTCAAGATAAACCCACGAGGCTGGTGTTTGACTGATAAAAATGAATGTTGTATAAAAAATATTCCAGTATTTCTATTCTGACATCTGAAACGCTCACTCTATTTCCTTAGACCATTCGGAAAAACATGGGATGAATTAAGAGTAAAATAAAATCACTTAGCTGTAATGTACTCAATATATGGGCAGAGTGAGGATCGTTTTATGTTTCAAATCAATTTATTGAAAAATGAACAAAAAGTTTTCTGGCAAAAAGCACAAGTTGTTCTAATAACCCAAAGCATCCATCAAGAATCATAAACTAAACATCCGAAGCCAAGGAGGCACACCAAAACTAACATTTTTTTTCTTTTATTAGTTAAAAAAAGAGAAGTTTTAAATCCTACATTTAAAAAGGCAGTCTCTGCACCATAATCATTACATGGTGCCATTTCCCCGGTTACTGGTCAAACCATTGGGTCCCAGTGGGTCCTATCACCAAGTCCTCAATGTCAGATGACCTGATCACCCGGTCATTTAGTTTAAAGAATGGATTTAAAATGTGGTTGAAACTGATACTCCTAATGCAAAAGTAGATTGTCCTCATGAGCAACAGACATAAAGGGTGCCATGGCTGTGGGTGCCCTCTGGTAACGCCAGCTGTGGTCAAATTGCTCAAAAATGGCTTGACCAAGAACTGGGAGATAGAGCACACAGCCTTTTAGCATAATTAAAGGAAAATTTCAGGTCCCATAAGAGCTTCATCCCAATGAAGTCCTTATGGTTCTAGAGATCTTGGAAAGTGCTCTCTTTTCAGTCGCACTTATAGTGCAAAATTAACACTTCTGCCTTATCAATGCCAAATTTACTCACTGTGGATTGGAGAGATTGACATTGAGTGTGGGAGGTGGGTTATCAGCTGACAACTATAATATGGAAGTGTAAATTGAGCATGCTGCTCATTGAGAGCTGGGGGGCATGTTTACATTGCAGGTTTGAAGGGAAACTCCAGGCACCAAAACAACTTTATATAAATAAAAATTTTATTATGCCAGGAGGTCCTCAGGGCCACTCTTACCTGAAGGGGTCAAACCATTCTCAAATGGTTTAACCCCTAAGTTGCCTCAAGCGGCAATGCTTATTCCTCCCCAGGCGACATCCAGCTTCTTAAAATTTACTTTCAAGAAGCGCAGAATGCCGCTAGGCAGGGGCAACAGGTCAGCTCGCAGCCAATCAGTGACTCCTCATTCACAAAACTGGCTTGTAAAGAAACATAGCTTTTCCAAGCCAGTTTTGTGAATGGCAAGTCACTGATTGGCTGAGGTATTCATTTAGATGAAGTTGTTTTGGTGCCTGGAGTTCGCTGCATATGTGCATTAGGATCCCATAGGAATATTGATGGATAGTATGGATTTAATTAATTAAACTAAAGGTTAAAGGGACACTCCAAACCCCCAAAGCACTTTAGTTTGCTGAAAAGCTTTATGTGTGAAGAGTGTGTCCTATTTTTCTATTTTTTCAATAGACTTTGCACTTTTATAAATTAACCTGGTTACACCCCCCTGGCTGTCAATCAGACAGCCGGTCCTGTTACTTCCTGGTTTGGTTGGCTCACTGATGATAAACTCGACAGGCAGTATTTGCCTAGAGCACCTGCCTTGACTTTTCTGTATTGGGAAATCTGTGACTGGACAGCCACAGAGAGTCTGGTGTATTGCTGTAACTTGCCAACACGGTTAATAGGAGTGAGCTGACAGGTAGTGTATAGATGGCCCGCATGATGGGCATTATCTATTGCTATTTGTGGCTACACAAAGCTATCAGATACTAATGCACTCGGTATAGTTTATGTAAGGTACCAGAGCCCTAAACGTGCAATGGAGAATCATCATGAATTCCTGAGCCATCGGCTAGTCTACAGCAGGACTGCTCACGATCAATAGGTAGATCCCATGATGTTATAGAACTACAGCTCCCATGATGCTTTGCATGCCTTTAGAATGACAAATCATCATGGGGTTTGAAGTTCTACAACATCTGGGGATCTACCTATTGGGCAGCCCTGGTCTACAGAAAGTCCAATAACTTTACTACAGTAAGAATTTTCAAGAAGTGGCTGGGAAATTGCAAAATTTAGGGCAAAACAGCCAGATCTGCTATTTTATTCAAAATGTTAAATTTCCTAGTCAATTCCTAACAATACCCAGTATAGTGAATAACCTCACCCGACTAATTTAATTCTTATCCTAACACGCATTTCTCATACTGGATGATAAGCAACATGTGTCACAGGTGTTCAATACCCACCCAGAACCTACAGAATCCACACAACATCTAATGGTTCTGGTGTACCCCCCCCCATAGTGTGAGGTTTACATGTTGCGATATGGACAGATGTAAGTCTTACACAGCAGCGGATGGTCTGTCAGAAAGGCAGAGAATGAAACTCTATAGGTGAGCTGTGTATTACGTATCGAGTCAGTATAAGAAGATGCTGGGGCCTTCATTCATAGAATAGAAGTTTTCTGGTTGGACATGCTCAATGCTGACTTTGCTCTCCTAGTTATTGTGTAGAACTGACATGTGATCACTACGTCACAATCTGGGTTCAATCTAGAGATCCATAGTGGCTCAATGGTGGCCAATTGGGTACGGCCTTCCATAATTACATTTATTTATCATCTGGTATTATTCACCATTTAATACAGTATTTTCATTCTTGTTCCTTGTTCCTCGCTGAAATATACAGTAACAATATTTTAATTAAATCTGACCCCACAATCACCAAATCTCAGCTCATGTTTCAAAGGTTCAACGTTCTTAAAGAATGATAACATGGCCAGACAGTAAACACAAACACAAGCTGAACACATAGAATGATTATTAGAACATGAAGAGATTACATTGTGTCAACAAAGATAATTATGAAATTGAATCACCTCAAGGATTTGGAAAAGTTAAATATATTACAATGTTCTCCATGAACCTTTGAAAAAGGAATCTCTAACTAAACAAATAAATGTAAATATAATATCTGCCTCTGCAATCAGACACCTCAAAATCCCTGAAGATCCATGGATCTGATTGTTTCCCATGGTGTACTGAAATTCCGTTTCCAAGGCTTTAATCAAGTGAGAGCTTCCACAAGCATAGCGTGGTGGAAGGGTCACCGTAACTCTGAGCCCATTCACCCAAAACATATATCTTCAAATGTACAAATAATACAAAGCCATGCGGTTTACACGACAGATTCGGTTAAAGGGTAAAACATTTAAAAAGTAATTTGTATTAATTTTCTTCTAACCTGCGATCATATTTGGTGTGGAACGAGGGTTAATTAAGAAGAGAATAATTTGTGAAGTGTTTTCTTAGTGTGATTTTGTATCCCCCTCCCTGAGTTATAAAAATGATATTGATTTACACAGTAACAGTAACTTCACAATGATTTTTGTAACATTGCTTTGGAGAGCTCTCAGCGTTAATCAGCTGTGTGAGTTTTGGAATATTTGTTTGAATTAGGTCTTATTGATTGCAAAGCTGACAGCCTGATCCCCCTTCGCAGAGTTAAACGAACACCAAACGCAAATTGGTACTCTGGCAATATCTCGAATTCCTGCCACGGAGCTAACCCTTTCATATCCAGGGCTTGCTCTAGATGCCCCCAGCTGCATGCAGCTCATACAGAGAGCATTGTCTGAAACGCAAGTCTATAGTATACGTTTCCATAAAGGAGACTCCCATGGAGGAAACAGACACATTGTTGGGTGGGTTCTTATTAACATATTATCTTTTTTAAACATTATCACTATAGAACAGATGCTGTATTAGCTGCTTGAAATTTGCATATTTTCAGCCCATATATACCAATTCCTTTACAAATGTTCTGCCTATACCTACTATATAAAATATTTTATTTTCAATTCATCACTTTTCAGTGTCCAGGCTTTCCCTGTCCAGGAGCCTTACGCCTACTAATTAATGTTATATCGTGCTCTGTTGGCCCTGTATGGTTTTTAAAGTTAGCAAGTTTGGGCTTTCTCTATACCAGAGTCTTATGCGTACTAATTAATGCTCTGCTGATACAATTGGGTTTACCAGTAGTATCTCTAATCTCCCTGGGCAGCCTATGGTCGTAACAAGAATACGCCCTTTGCCGGGTACTCAGTACTGACACAGTCACTATGGTATCTGATCACCTTTTATGAGGATTCTTCAAGGGTTCATCACAAAGAGGAATGGGGTCCATAATCTAACGACAGCTGTCCCATCTATTCCCACTCACTGTTTGTCCTACATTATCCTCTCTCCTGTGTCTTGCTTCCCAACATGAAAGTGACTACAAAACGACAATCGCATTTCTACCTGGATCAAAAAATGATTCACTTTGTTAAATAATATTGATTGTTGGCCAGGCAATCAAATACCTAATGTAAGGATTATACATAACTCTTATATAAAGTGCAACCTTACCCCAATTGTCTTACAAACAAGCCATACTAACTACAAAATGTGCAGTAAAATAGTACTATAATTATTGTCATTTTCTCTTGCATTGTCTCTTGTGTATTTACACAGATAAACAGCACTATTCTTCACATCCAGCTGTTCGTGCAAAGAATATACTGCACTCACATTATTTTGTGCATGATGGCACTAATATACTACTAGGTATGCACACACTTTTCTGACACATGTAATCATTTAACACAGCTGTTAAAGAAAATTGATGTAAATAAGGCTCCGGGGCCGGACGGTATTCACCCATGAGTACTTAAGGAGCTAAGTGGGGAAATAAGTGAACCTCTGTATTTAATTTTTCAAGATTCTTTTGTTTCAGGTATTGTACCGGAGGATTGGAAGAAAGCAGATGTCGTTCCTATATTTAAAAAGGGTTCAAAATCCTTGCCTGGAAATTATAGACCTGTGAGCTTAACTTCTGTGTCTGGGGAAATATTTGAAGGGCTATTAAGGAATAAGAAGAAGAAGAAGAAGAATATTCAGGAATTCATTGGGAAGAACTTTGTTATTAGCAAAAATCAGCATGGTTTTATGAAACATAGGTCATGTCAAACTAACCTAATTGCATTCTACAAATAAGTAAGTAGAAGTATAGATCAGGGTGTTGCAGTGGATATGATCTACTTGCATTTTGCCAAGGCATTTAATACGGTTCCTCACAATAGGTTAGTCTTCAAACTAAAAGAAATTGGTCTAGATGATTATTCTTGTTCTTGGGTAGAACACTGGCTTAAAGGACATACTCGTTTTCCTGGCACTATAGTGCCCTGAGGGTGCCCCCACCCTCAGGGTCCCACTCCCGCCGGGCTGGATGGAGAGGAAAGGGTTAAATCTTACCTTTTTTCCAGCGCTGGGTGGGGAGCTCTCCTCCTCCTCTCCGCCTCCTCTCCACCTCTTCTGCTGAATGCCCATGCGGGGCAGGAGCTGCGCACATTCAGCCAGTCTCATAGGAAAGCATTCATAATGCTTTCCTATGGACGCTTGCGTCTTCTCACTGTGATTTTCACAGTGAGAAGCACGCAAACGCCTCTAGCGGCTGTCAGTGAGACAGTCACTAGAGGCTTTAGAGGCTGGATTCTCTGAAACTGCTATGTTTATAAAAAAAAGGGTTAATCCTAGAGGGACCTGGCACCCAGACCACTTCATTAAGCTGAAGTGGTCTGGGTGCCTAGAGTGGTCCTTTAAGGATAGAGTACAACGAGTTGTCATTAATGGTAAATTTTCAGGCTGGATAAAAGTGGTAAGTGGTGTCCCTCAGGGTTCTGTTTTGGGGCCGCTTCTATTTAACATATTTATAAATGATCTTGAAAAAAGCATTGAAAGCCATATTTCAGTGTTTGCAGATAACACAAAACTTTGTAAAGTAATCAAATGTGAGCAGGATATTGCTGTGCTGCAGATGGATTTGGATAGAATGGGGGACTGGGCACTAAAATGGCAGATGAAATTTAACGTAGAGAAATGCAGTTATGGGGTCATGAATGCACAAGCAACTTACACACTAAATGGTAGTGAATTAGGGATAGCCACACACGAAAAGGATTTGTGAATTGTTATAGACAACAAATTAGGCAGCAATATGCAATGTCAATCTGCAGTTGCAAAGGCCAGTAAGGTTTTGTCATGTATAAATAGGGGCATAAATTCTCAGGATTAAAAAATATCATTTTGCCTCTTTATAAATCGCTGGTAAGACCACACCTTGAATATGCTGTGCAATTTTGGGCACCTGTTCTAAAAAAGGATATCATGGCACTAGAAAAAGTGCAGAGACGAGCTACAAAATTGATAAAAGGAATTGAGTATTTTAGTTACAAAGAAAGGTTAAAAAATTTACCGTATATACTTGAGTATAAGTCGACCAGAATATAAGTCGAGACCATAAATTTTACCCCAAAAAACTGGGAAAACTTATTGACTCTAGTATAAGACTAGGTTGGGAAATGCAGCAGCTACTGGTAAATTTCTAAATAAAATTAGATCCCAATATAATTACATTAATTTAATATTTATTTTGTGCAGTGTGTGTGTATGAGTGCAGTGTGTGTGTGTGTATGAGTACAGTGTGTGTATGAGTGCAGTGTGTGTGTGTATGAGTACAGTGTGTGTATGAATGCAGCGTGTGTATGAGTGCAGTGTGTGTATGAGTGCAGTGTGTGTGTATGATACAGAGTGTGTTTGTGTATGTGATGCAGAGTGTGTAACCTTGGTGGGGGGTGGGCATATATTTTTTTTAATTATTATTATTTTAATATTAATTTTTTTTTATATTATTAATATTTTTATTTTATTTTAATATTATTACATTTGTTATTTTATTATATTATTATTTACATTTTTATTAATATTTTTTTTGTCCCACCTCCCTGCTTGATACCTGGCCAGGGAGGGGGGCTTTAACATTTCCTGGTGGTCCAGTGGATGGGCTGTGCAGGAGGGGGGCTGGCAGCGAGCTGTAACTTACCTTTCCTGCAGCTCCTGTCAGCTCCCTTCTCCTCCGTGCCGGTCAGCTCCCCTGTCAGCTCCCACTGTAGGTCTCGTGGTCTGAGTGCCGGACGGAGCGTTGACACGGTAACCCGTGGCAACGCTCTGATCCCGCGGCTCTCGCGAGACTTACAGTGGGAGCTGACAGGGGAGCTGACCGGCACGGAGGAGAAGGGAGCTGACAGGAGCTGCAGGAAAGGTAAGTTACAGTTTGCTGCCAGCCCTCAACCGGACTGTTGGGCTTGTAATGAGCCCGGCGGTCCAGGTCTGTATTATGGCAATGTAAGTTGCCATAATACAGACATTGACTCAAGTATAAGACGAGTGGGGGATTTTCAGCACAAAAAATGTGCTGAAAAACTTGTCTTATACCCGAGTATATACGGTAAATCTCTTTCGTTTGGAAAAACGGCGTGAATATGATAACATTATGCAAATATATTTGGGGCCAGTACAAACCATTATCTGGTAATCTATTCATAAACAGGGCACAAGGTCACACATTTAGGCTGGAAGAAAGGAGATTTCATCTAAGGCAAAGAAAAATATTTTATATAGTAAGAGCAGTAAGGATATGGAATTCTCTGCCTGAAGAGGTGGTTTTGTCAGAGTCCATACAGATGTTTAAACAGCAATTGGATAAATACTTGCAAAAACATAACATACAGGGATATAATTTCTAATTAGTGGGGTAATAGCTGCTTGATCCAAGGAGACATCTGACTGCTATTTTGGGGTCAAGAAGGAATTTTTTCCTAGTTTGTTGCAAAATTGGAAGCGCTTCAGACTGGGTTTTTTGCCTTCTTTTGGATCAACAGCAAAAACATATGTGAGGAAGGCTGAACTTGATGGATGCAAGTCTCTTTTCAGCTATATAACTATGTAATTATGTAATCCACAATAGTTATTGACTGATATATAATATAGATAATAATCAACCTTTTTATTCCATGTGTATTTATAATTTCTGACAGTTCTTGATGCAAGAGTCTTAGCAGAGAAAACCTGTATCATTCAGTATAAATACCACGGAAGATGCTCTAAGTCTTACTAAGGCATAGTGCCACTCAGTGAGTCCTCTCTATGGTCAGCCTCAATTCCTTTCTATGGTCAGCCTCAATTCCTCTCTGTGGTCAGCCTCAATTTCTCTCTAGGGTAAGCCTCAATAAGGCATAGTGCCACTCAGTTATTCTCCTCTATGGTCAGCCTCAATTCCTCTCCATGGTCAGCAGCAATAAGGCATAGTGCCACACAGTGATTCCCCTCTATGATCAGCCTCAATAAGGCATACTGCCACTCAGTGATTTCTCTCTATGGTCAGCCTCAATAAGGCATAGTGCCACTCTGTGATTCCTCTCTATGGTCAGTCTCAATTCATCTATATGGTCAGCCATAATTCCTCTCTTTGGTCAGCCTCAATAAGGCATAGTGCCACTCTGCGATTCTCCTCTATGGTCAATGTGACAAACTTCCTTTTTCCAGTGAGTTTGCCACGAGTTCTTGGAAGTGCCTGCTTGCCAGCCTCCTGCCCACAGACTATGGACCCTGTAAACTGTGATATAAAAGTCTCTGTTTGTCTGTTGGAATTATATGGTTCGGTAACTGAGCAGCCGCACGAACCGGAGACCACCCTGGAGCTTGTTAAGCTTAATTGATACATTGTTGCAATTTCCACCGCTGTGGTCTAAGTGTTCCTCTGTGTGGCCGCAATTCCTATGGATGACTACGAGGTGGCAGCCATCTTGTTCGAATGGACCAAAACCGCAAATAGACTTCAGGATGACTTAGCCGCGAATGCCCTGGAACTATTTTCGGCATTAAAACTTTCCGGTTCCACGTTGGTCCTCCAGCAGCCACAATTCTATGGAACTATTTTCGGGTATGGGACAATGCTTGCGGTCGGTAAAAACTATGACTACCATAAAATTTCTGAACCCCTGAACTGATCTAGGTGATTTTTGGATATGTTGGTCACCCAGATCAGGGCTATCAGGGGATGTGGGGATATCATGTGTTTTGGGGGACTTTTGGGACTTTTCAGAAATGTGTGTCTTTTCTGCCTTGAGATAATTGGGTTAATGCAGTATCTGACTCAATTATCTCCCAAGCAGAGGGGAAATTGTGTGCTGTGTGTGGGAGTGCCTTACATTGTAAATGTGTTATTATTGGTTAAAAGTTTGTGTCACTGTCCCCAACAAGGTCCATGTGGGCGTACCCCTTGCACGGGGATTGTCATATAAGGACAAGTGTGGCACCATTAAATTATATTCCAGCTTGCACTTCAAAACTGTGTGTCGTCCTGTTATTGGAGGGAAAGAAAATCAATCCTGTGTCTGCTATTCCAGCTTGCAGGGGATTCAACGGGGAAAGTCCTTGTAAGGACTAGAGCTCCCAGGACTGAGTGTCGTCCAGTGCATGAGGCTTTCTAGAGTGAATTCTCCATTCGGCTCCCAGGAAGGAGCAGTTCCAGGGCCCCAGTCAAGCCACAGTGACTGTGGGCAGAAGTGCTGCGGTTTGTCCCCTGTTCCAGCTAGGAAATGGTCCTAGGCGGAGCTCCGTTACAGTCAGCCTCAATTTCTCTCTATGGTCAACCTCAATAAGGTATAGTGTCACTCAGTGATTTCCCTCCATGGTCAGCCTCAATTCCTCTCTATGGTCAACCGTAATAAGGCATGGTGCCACTCAGTGATTCCCATCTAAAGGCAAAATCAATAAAACATAGTGCCACTTGGTGATGCCTCTCTATCACTGGCCTCAATAAGGTATGGTGCCACTTAGTGATTCCGATCTATGGTCAGCCTTAACAAGGCACACTGCCACTCAATGATTCCCATCTAAGGTCAGCCTCAATAAGGCATACTGCCACTCAGTGATTCTCATCTATGGTCAGCCTCAATAAGGCATACTGCCACTCAATGATTCCCATCTAAGGTCAGCCTCAATAAGGCATACTGCCACTCAGTGATTCCCCTCTATGGTCAGCCTCAATTCCTCTCAATTCCTCTCTATGGTCAACCGCAATAAGGCATAGTGCCACTCTGTGATTCCCCTCTATGGTCAGCCTCAATTAAACATAGTGCCACTCGGTGATTCCTCTCAATCACTGACCTCAATAAGGCACAGTACTACTCAGTGGCCAGCACACACTCAATGGCCAGCCTCAATAAGGAATAACTTTGTGATTCTTCTCTATGGTCAGCCACGGTAAGGCATAGAGCCAGTTGGTCACATGTTAGGTGGTTACACTTATTTAATATTTTATCCTAAGAGAAACATGCAAAAATACATGAAGTAACTCTCATCCATGACAAGATAATGGTGTATATTGGCAGGAATAGGCCAATATCGGTAGGTATGGCAGTAAGCATAAGTCATTATTATCAGGTATAGATATTTATTGATAGCTGAGATTCTCTAGGTATGGTGCTACATTGGGAGCTGTAGTGGGCTATACTAATAGATGTGGGTCTATTATGTAGGCATGGGGCTATATTGACAAATACCGGGCTATACTAACAGGTGGGGATCTATACTGGTACCATTCTGATATATTGGGCTATACTAATAGGTGTGAGTATATACTGGTAGGTATGGGGCTATATTGGTAAATGTCGGGCTGTACTATACCCTTCATTTAAATATATAGGATTCAACTGAGACACTGACCACATAAATATACCCTTCATTAAAATCTATGGGATTCTACTGAGAGACTGATCACATGAATATACCCTTCATTAAAATCTATGGGATTCAACCGAGACACTGACCACATAATTAAACCCTTCTTAAAATATATGAGATTCAACTCAGAGACTGCCCACATAAATATACCCTTCATTAAAATTTATGGGATTCTACTGAGAGACTGACCACATAAATATACCCTTCATTAAAATCTATGGGATTTAACTGAGAGACTGATCACATGAATATACCATCCATTAAAATCTATGGGAATCAACCGAGACACTGGCCAGAATTTGATGTCATGTGACCATTTTCAGCTCACTGAATAACAGGAGTTGTTTATCCGGACAGCTGATACATAGTTGTACAGAAATATTGTTACATTTGGTTCCACAAACTGTCATTTCATGAACTTTCACTTGATGGGAACTAATAGCTATATATTATTTTTGAGTGACATTTGATATAGCATTTTATGTATTTTTTATTATCTACTATTCTGTACATTTTTTATTTTATTACGTCACTGCTTAGGCAACCGTGCCCTGCTTTATAACTAGTGGCAGAACTTTTCCTTAATACTTCTGATACAGCATTTTATGCATTTTAATTATCTACTACTTTGTTTAGTTTTTCGAATTTTATCAGTTTACTGTTTAGTAACCATTGCCCCCTCCTCCCCCCCCCTTTTACATTGGGGGTAGCACTTTTCCTGGATATCCCTTCAATATTACAGCTCTCTCAAAAGTTATTTCCTGGCATGTTTAGGATCTATATCCTTACTTTCTACTAAACAGATACACATGCAGACACACACATAGACACATACATGTAGACACACACATACACACACACACAGATATGTAGAGACACACCCACATGCAGACATACAGACACACATACACACACATAAACTCACAGACACACACACACACACATTCAGCTACACACATACACACACACAAGACACACATACATTTAGACACATGCCCATTCAGACACACACACATACACTCACAGACACACACAGACTGTCCAATATACAGCCCCCCTAACTCTCTGAATACAGACTGTACAATATACAGCCCCCCTAGCTCTCTGAATACAGACTGTATAATACACAGTCCCCCTGGCTCTCTGAATACAGACTGTCCAATATACAGACTGTCCAATATACAGCCCCCCTAGCTCTCTGAATACAGACTGTCCAATATACAGCCCCCCTAGCTCTCTGAATACAGACTGTCCAATATACAGCCCCCCTATCTCTCTGAATACAGACTGTCCAATATACAGTCCCCCTAGTTCTCTGAATACAGACTGTCCAATATACAGCCCCCCTAGCTCTCTGAATACAGACTGTCCAATATACAGCCCCCCTAGCTCTCTGAATACAGACTGTATAATACACAGCCCCCCTAGCTCTCTGAATACAGACTGTCCAATATACAGACTGTATAATATACAGCCCCCCTAGCTCTCTGAATACAGACTGTCCAATACACAGCCCCCCTAGTTCTCTGAATACAGACTGTATAATACACAGTCCCCCTGGCTCTCTGAATACAGACTGTCCAATATACAGACTGTCCAATATACAGCCCCCCCTAGCTCTCTGAATACAGACTGTCCAATATACAGCCCCCCTAGCTCTCTGAATACAGACTGTATAATATACAGCCCCCCTAGCTCTCTGAATACAGACTGTATAATATACAGCCCCCCTAGCTCTCTGAATACAGACTGTCTTATATACAGCCCCCCTAGCTCTCTGAATAAAGACTGTATAATATACAGCCCCCCTAGTTCTCTGAATACAGACTCTCCAATATACAAACACTCACTGATACAGCACCCCCCGCCCCCCCCACAGCACTCCAAATCCATCACAAAGGATCCGTCTCATTGATCCATATGACCTGATTGATAACTATTTGAATGTTAAGGGCCATTTAGTGTTACTTCAGTACCATATACCCGCCATATAACTCCATACACGCCTCAGACGCAGTGTACCTAGAGGGCAGTGGGACGTGGGAGGAATATTGGTGGGCTAGTAAAACATGTGTCTGGGCTGTTACTTTGCTGAGCACTGGAAGAAGATCAGCGTATATATCTGGAGCTCATCTATCATAATTCCATCCCGTGCTGGATCGTTCCTCTGAGTGCTGTGACCGTCTGCCATTAATTATTCAAGCAAATCGCTGCGTTTTCTAGTAAATGAGGCTGTTACAGTAAGACCCATCCTGAGCTCATGGGCCCTCCCAGAGACGCAGGCAGCCAGAAACTGGCTTAATGCAATTAGACAGCTCGTCCAGAGCACCAGCGCTAACAGCATCAGCTCTTAAAGGCTGCTAAATGAGAGGGATCGGATGAGCTTCTCAGAACTGCGCAGCCATTTGGTCTCAGAAGACAAGAGTGCAATAGACACCTTCTGTCTGCTTCTAATGCACAACAATCTGGGTTTAACCCCATGTGTGCTGCATGGCTCAGTCACGTCATGTAGTATACAAGTCACACAAGGTTTCCTCATAGCACGACATTGGGAGTCCAGATCATGGCTTTACCACACATGCTTTGAACCCCACTTACACCCAAACCAGAGGGCACTCGTTGATGAATAATATCCACCATTTATAAAGGCAGGTGCTGCTTGGGGGCTTATTCACAAGATTTTCAACCACCTAACAGACAGGATGTATTAAATCACATGTGTAAAGAGTTCTTTAATTATTTAATAAGTGGTCCAAGTGTGACAAGTTCAGTGTTACATCTCTGGAGAGTCCTGCTGACTCAATATGGATCGATCGCGCCCAAGTCCTGATGGTTTCCTCTGAGTTCTCCGGCTTTTGTGTCTGTCTTGGGAAATGGACTTGAGAATGTTCCATCCGCCAGATTTACCCTGGGTTTGAATTCCTATCTAAGCAGCTTCAGAAACAACCCTAAGAACACACCTATCTAAACACTTTTACAATCAAAGAGCGGATCAGTGTTCAAAAGTTCTCCAAACGGTGAAATGTTTGTTTATTTCAAGAATACTTTGTCAAGTTCTTTGCCAGTAGGGAATACATAGTGGTATCTTAGCTATAAAGAACATTGAACGGGGTGTATGGACCATTTTGCCACCACTCAGTTTGTTTACTTGGTGACAGAGGGGTGTTCAGTTCCCATGATACCCCTATCTCTGCCCATGTTGTCACAGCAACTGGAAGCAAAAGGATAAAATAGAGGAATTGGCCCACACCAAGCCAGACACGCCAGCAATGTTACATAGTTACATAGCTGAAAAGAGACTTGCGTCCATCAAGTTCAGCCTTCCTCAGAAATGTTGTTGCTGTTGATCCAAAAGAAGGCAAAAAACCTGGTCTGAAGCACTTCCAATTTTGCAACAAACTAGGAAAAAATTCCTTCTTGACCCCAAAATAGCAGTCAGATGTCTCCTTGGATCAATCAGCTATTACCCCACTAATTAGAAATTATATCCCTGTATGTTATGTTTTTGTAAGTATTTATCCAATTTCAGTTTAAACATCTGTATGGACTCTGACAAAACCACCTCTTCAGGCAGAGAATTCCATATCCTTATTGTTCTTACTGTAAAAAAACCTTTTCTTTGCCTTAGATGAAATCTCCTTTCTTCCAGCCTAAATGTGTGACCTCGTGTCCTATGTATAACCCTGTTTATGAATAGATTTCCAGATAAAGGTTTGTACTGGCCCCGAATATATTTGTATAAAGTTATCATATCCCCTCTCAGGCGCCGTTTTTCCAAACGAAACAGATTTAATTTTTGTAACCTTTCTTCATAACTAAAATGCTCCATTCCTTTTATCAATTTTGTAGCTCGTCTCTGGACCCTCTCCAGTGCCATGATATCCTTCTTTAGAACAGGCGCCCAAAATTGCACAGCATATTCAAGGTGTGGTCTTACCAGCGATTTATAAAGAGGCAAAATTATATTTTCATCCCGAGAATTTATGCCCCTATTTATACATGACAAAATCTTACTGGCCTTAGCAACTGCAGATTGACATTGCATATTGCTGCCTAATTTGTTGTCTATAACAATGCCCAAATCCTTCTCGTGTGTGGTTATCCCTAATTCACTACCATTTAGTGTGTAAGTTGCTTGTGCATTCTTAACCCCGAAGTGCATAACTTTGCATTTCTCTATGTTAAATTTCATCTGCCATTTTAGTGCCCAGTCCCCCAATCTATCCAAATCTCTCTGCAGCAAAGCAATATCCTGCTCACATTTTATTACTTTACAAAGTTTTGTGTCATCTGCAAACACTGATACATGGCTTTCAATGCCTATTTCAAGATCATTTATAAATATGTTAAATAGAAGTGGTCCCAAAACAGAACCCTGAGGGACACCACTTACCACTTTTGTCCAGCCTGAAAATTTACCATTAATTACAACTCGTTGTACTCTGTCCTTAAGCCAATGTTCTACCCAAGAACAGGAATATTCATCTAGACCAATTTCTTTTAGTTTGAAGACTAACCTATTGTGAGGAACCGTATCAAATGCCTTGGCAAAGTCCAAGTAGATCACATCCACTGCAACACCCTGATCTATACTTCTACTTACTTCTTCGTAGAATGCAATTAGGTTAGTTTGACATGACCTATGTTTCATAAAACCATGCTGATTATTGCTAATAACAAAGTTCTTCCCAATGAATTCCTGAATATTATCCCTTAATAGCCCTTCAAATATTTTCCCAGTTACTGAAGTTAAGCTCACAGGTCTATAATTTCCAGGCAAGGATTTTGAACCCTTTTTAAATATAGGAACAACATCTGCCTTCCTCCAATCCTCCGGTACAACACCTGAAACAAAAGAATCTTGAAAAATTAAATACAGAGGTTCACTTATTTCCCCACTTAGCTCCTTAAGTACTCGTGGGTGAATACAGTCAGGCCCCGGAGCTTTTTTACATTAATTTTCTTTAATAGCTGTAGCACCTTGTCTCGAGTTATCCAGTCACAAGTTATTTGCAAGTTTTTGCAGCAAACATTTGCATATCTCTTGCCATAGGATCCTCATTAATATATACTGAAGAAAAATAGTTATTTAAAATTTCTGCTTTTTCCTGGTCTTCATTAGCTAATAAACCCAACTCTGTTTCAAGTGTACCTACACTTTCATTTTTTGTTTTTTTAGAATTGATGTACTTGAAAAAATGTGTGCAGACCAGGGTCAATCAGCAGGTCTGCTCACTGTTGAGCCCCTTCCTTCTCTTGATGTCACCGGGTTAGAGAATGAGCCCCTTCCTTCTCTTGGTGTCACCGGGTTAGTGAATGAGCCCCTTCCTTCTTTTAGTGTAACCGGGTTAGAGAATGAGCCCCTTCTCTTGGTGTCACCGGATTAGTGAATGAGCCCCTTCCTTCTTTTAGTGTCACCGGGTTAGAGAATGGGTCCCTTCCTTCTCTTAGTGTCAACGGGTTAGAGAATGAGCCCCTTCCTTCTTTTAGTGTCAACGGGTTCGAGAATGAGCCCCTTCTCTTGGTGTCACCGGCTCAGAGAATTGGTGTCACCGGGTTAGTGAATGGGTCCCTTCCCTTCTCTTGGTGTCACCGGGTTAGTGAATGAGCCCCTTCCTTCTTTTAGTGTCAACGGGTTCGAGAATGAGCCCCTTCTCTTGGTGTCACCGGCTCAGAGAATTGGTGTCACTGGGTTAGTGAATGGGCACAGGAAGGGTCTTTTCAAGGAGAATCGGAAATAGTTCCAATAATTAGTTTTTTTAAACCCACATTAACAGACACAGAATGAGCAGTGAGAAACAAGTATTTCTTTATTTAATATTTGTACAAATTACGTGGAAAGCCAAGTCATTGGGGTTCATTACTAAGGTATACATTGTAGAGAGCTGACAAGGGAAATTTACATTTTCTGGCTTATCAGCAGAACTTGAATAATTCACTAACACCGCTATTTATGCACCGTGGGTATTTTGGTGTAAAACTTGCTGTATATGGTCACTATTCCACAGAGTTAACACATTTTACCCAATTCTGCTGATAGCTCAGACATTGTCTAATTCACACTAGGTTAAACTTTGTTCCCCTTAGAATGTAAAACCATTGGTGAATCCAAAGCTGGCTGGGAGTGATGAGAGTGGCAGTCCAGCAGTGTCAGCACCTGGGGATTTGAATAGTAGTAAGATGACATGCCTCAGTGTGCCATGCCTCCTGTTTAGCACAGATGTGACGCCCACCCATGCTAACATCAGCCCAGTTTTCCTACCGTCACACAAACCTTCAGACCCCTGGGATCCTTGGTCACTATGTGAGCTAATCCCGAGTATCGAACCTGGCCTAACATAATATGTCACTGCATCCATTAACCCTCCGAGTGCCAGCTGTGGAAAACACACATACACTTTAACTGACTTGGATTATTCACTAAATTAAGGTAAACTGGAAAACACTGCAAGCATACCGAGTGGGAGCACAGATAAAGGCTTTCCAAGTGTAGATATCTTTATTTCATTTGATATCATTTTTGCATTTGCCAAATTTGAGAGAGAGAGAGAGAGACAGAGAGAGTGAGTGTGAGTGTGAGTGTGAGTGTGTGTGTGTGTGTGTGTGTGTGTGTGTGAGTGTGAGTGTGTTTTTACTACATGTCTATATATATATATATATATATATATATATTCTAACCTGAAATATTCATGTAATATGATGATATCTATAGCAATGAATTGTGTTAGAATGTTACATCTAGCTAAGTACTTTGTATTAGAGCTTTGACGGCTAGCTCTCAGCTAACAGACAGGAGGACCCTCTCTACCGTTTGAATTGGTTTGTGAATATGGTACTACCTTTTTTCCAAATTGTACAGCGCTGCAGACAGTGTTGGTGCTTTATAAATGCCAATAATAATAATATCAGAGTAAAATCCTGAAATTGATTGGCTCTGGACATCTTTACAAACCACTTGACATCTAGTCTCCAGTCCAGTAACCCTTCCTTTGATGGTAACAGGGAATAGTACAATAAATTCTTCATTAGCAGACAGTTCCCAGGGGTTAAGGGGTCTAGAACGCATGAAAGGGTTAAAGGGTGCCCAGTGCCTGGAGCAGGCAGTGCTGGTACTGTAATATATTTATTGTTACCTGGGGCAATATGAATAGGGAACGCGCTAGTACAGAATAGGAACCCAATTTAGGTTCTCAAACCTGAGGCTGGATTAAAGACAGAATTTACCTAAAGGGAACCTCAATATCTATACATTAACACTGACGTGTGCCATTACAGGAACAGGAGTCAGAAATGGAAGGCATACTTGGGGTTAATTTACTAAATCAGGAATTGTGGTGAACTGAGTAGGGAATTGCAATTATTATTCCAAAATAGCCAAATTACAACAATTATCCACCTTCCCTTCCAGCTAAGCTGAACTGTGTTTGTCCCTCGCAGGATCAGCACAATTCCCAGCTTAGTGAATCCCTCAGCGTACTTATCCATTAATCCACGCAGGTACTCGGATCACTCTGCATTGCTGCATGTGTTCTCTCCAGGACATGTCGTTTAATATAATGAGAATATCCTCCGTCATTTCACCCTAACACACACAATGTGGACCTTGACCTGGTAAAAACATGTTGCTAAATTTGGAAAGTGAGCTCAGCTGCGCCACGCAGTGTCCCACGGGGAATATCGCCCATTATGTTTTTTTTAAGGCTGTTGCTAATTGCTGCTCCCTCTAATTAATCAGGTGCCACAATGCAGCCCGAGGGAGCAACGACAGCATCAGACACCTTGTTATTGACAAAAACTTCAAATAATAGTGAGGGCCGCGCCCTGCCTCAATCCCTGCCAGATCTACGGAGAGCCCGGCTTAACTCCCATAGCACTCAGCCAGACTCTCTAGCTTACTGTTTAAATCCCCCAAGGCATAACAAGAGTTAAGTCACAGAGTCTGAGAGGCTGTAAATGTGCTTATATCATGGAGTTTACTAAGCCGGTACTATAATCACTACTTTATACGGTCAGTAGATGGTATGCCACTGTCGGTTGACCCAAAATGAGAATAACCCTATCACCTCTGGAGTCCTCTAGGCCAATTCTTGGTCTGTCTGTGAAATAGAAGATAAAATGGAGAAAGTACACACATCCCAACTCTCCCTATTTAGGAGGGACAGTCCCAATTTTGGCCCCAATTCTCTCTGTCGCTCTATTCTCTCCTAATGTCCCTCTTGTCTTGGAGCTCCGTATTGTTGGTGTGTCTGAGTGTATAACAGAGATTTTCAACAATAACCCACTCCAAGCGATAGCATTTATTTTAAAGGAACTTCATTCAAAGTGCTTTGAGTGCTTTACGGTTACATTGCCGGTCTCTGCATGCTTATGGTATAAAGGTGTCAATATCCAGAGAAATCTGCAATGTTATAAATACCATTATCAGACATTGATTGACCTTGATTTGTCACTTGGGACGGTTTCCTGCCTCACTCACTTTAAAATATTGTTCAAGTAGGAATTAAAGTGATCGGATTCAACTCTCTGATTGTGCATGCGCATGATCTATAGCTGGCTACAGACGTCTATACTTTGTTCCACGTAACACGTAATAAAACTCTCATACGTATCTGACTGGCCGGTTACACACTGCTACAGACATGGAGGAGCGTCTGAGTGGACAAAGGGGGCCCTGGCGGGAGGGGGGGCTACACCAGCTAGGAACTAGTTCTGCAAATTATGTAAGAAGGCTTTTACATACCCTCCAATATATACACAAAAATGGAAGAAAAAAAGAGGGTTGCACTCAATCAAATAAACGAAAGGGTGCTGACTGAGTACGGGTCAGCATACGCCATAAAACAGATATCAAAAGGAAAAAATCTCAGGCATTGAGAAAGACCTGGGAACAGGTCGAAACGTTGCTGTGTCCATTAAATCTGCCTGAAATTATCACAGTGAGTGCCTAAGGTTTTTTTTCCTTTTGATATATGATTGTTTTGGGGCATATCTACTCTCTATATCTTTATTTGTGGTGTGTGCTTTTACCACAATTTTATTTACATGTGTCCATCTGGTCTCCGCACACACAGTGTGCCTTAACCACGTTAGATACACCACAAACACAGTGCATCGTCACCTTCCTACCACTGCACGATGGTAATCACACTACACAGGGACTCTAAGGGACCTTCTAACTGATTGTGGGAGCTTCAACCTAGTCCTCCCAGTTTATTCAAGGTACTTCGCTAATCTGTCAGAAAATGACCTCGGAACTGCAAACTTTATACTGGAAGAGCCATCGAAAGAGTCTCTCTCAGCGATTTTAACACACCCCTTGTCAGTTCTTCACAGACTCAGTGTAAGGACTAACTTGAAAATCTTGCAGACATTAGGAGAATAGAAAGGTTTATTTACTAAACAGTGAATCGTGGTAACTTGAAAACCAAATTGCAACATTCAATCTAAAATTACCAAGGTCAGACTATCGCTCCAAACCAGCTATTCTCCTAAATGTAGCAATTCATCAGTTCATCTGTTTAGTAAATAAACCAAAGGCTCTCCTGATGACAGCCATTGGTGGCGGTACGTAAAGTTATACCCAGTAGCTCACATGGTACTCTTTGCTGTTTGTTTACTAAACATGGAATTGGAGCCATTGAAAGACGAATGATACAATGTAGGCTTAAACTCTGCGAACTGGGACATAAAATGGCTGTGGGTACATTTTGGCCCGATCAATCCACCTGCCCAGCCCCACACCACCACAGTCACAGTTTGTGATGTGTAGGACTTTACAGCCTGGAGCTACTTCCTGACCAACAAGTAGCCGCAGGTGGAAAATGGGGGCATTGCTCTGTTTAACATTCACCAGGAGATCCTAACAATCTGTCCATAAATACTGAGATTCTGCCTATTCACCAGGAAACCCTAACAATCTGTCCATAAACACCAATAATCAGGAGATCCTAATGATCTGTCCATAAATACAGAGAATCTGCCCATTCACCAGGAAACCCTAACAATCTGTCCATAAACACCAAGAATCAGGAGATCCTAACAATTTGTCCATAAATACAGAGATTCTGCCCATTCATCAGGAAACCCTAACACTCTGTCCATAAACACCAATAATCAGGAGATCCTAATGATCTGTCCATAAATACAGAGAATCTGCCCATTCACCAGGAAACCCTAACAATCTGTCCATAAACACCAAGAATCAGGAGATCCTAACAATTTGTCCATAAATACAGAGATTCTGCCCATTCATCAGGAAACCCTAACACTCTGTCCATAAACACCAATAATCAGGAGATCCTAATGATCTGTCCATAAATACAGAGAATCTGCCCATTCACCAGGAAACCCTAACAATCTGTCCATAAACACCAAGAATCAGGAAACCCTAACGATCTGTCCATAAACACCAAGAATCAGGAGATCCTAACGATCTGTCCATAAACACCAAGAATCAGGAGATCCTAACGATCTGTCCATAAACACCAAGAATCAGGAGATCCTAACACTCTGTCCATTAACACCAAGAATCAGGAGATCCTAACGATCTGTCCATAAATACAGAGAATCTGCCCATTCACCAGGAAACCCTAACAATCTGTCTATCTATCTATCTATCTATCTCTAGCTATGTATTATCTATCTATATATCTATTATCTATTTATCTGTATATCTATGTATCCATTATATAGCTGTCTGTCTATCATCTATCTATTTATCTGTCTGTCTGTCTATCTATCTGTCTGTAAGCCAGTCAGTCTGTCTTCACATATACATACAAAGTGGAATTGATTGCACACAAACGTTGGTTGGAATTTCAATAATGTTTCTGTATGGTTTTATTGCATAAAATATAGGTTTTTTTTTCCTTGGCTGACTTGGCAGTCTAACAATACAGCTTACATATTTCCTACATCTTGCCAAGCCCGAAGAAATAAAATAATAAACCATTTAGATTAAATACAGAAAGCAGAACATTTCGACTGTACGAGGCTGGCCAGTCACACCTTCCCATGTGTGGCTTTCCGGTGATCTGCCCCATAAATCGGCTACTATGTTAATGATCCGGAGTAAAGTCATGGACACGCTGTATTATCAGTCACAGCGATTTCCCATGTTTGTTCAATGTTACCATTAACAATGTGTGTTTTAGGGTGGTTTAGGCAGCGTGGCCTTTAAGGAATAGGGGTTAAGGTGTGGCGTAGTGCTTCAGACACTTTGGTTACATGATGTTCATGGTTAAGGAGGGCTTAGGATTAGGGAGTGCCAGTCAACCAGGTGTCATGGACTATAACTTCCATGAATCGCAACCGTTGAACAGAGCCATACATGGTCTTAATAATGAAAAAAAAAGATCATCCACCAAGCCTCTTTTAATTAATGAAAAATCAATGTAACTGTGATAGCGCCAGGCTGGATGTTGCAAGCATTGCCCAGTTACAATGGTGCTAGGCTGAATGTGGCCAGCATTCCTCAGTTACAATACTTTCCCATAACCCATGGTGTCCAATGGCCTGATGTGTTTAAACATTCGCTATATTCAATGGAAATTCACATACCAGGTCCATAATCTGTTCATAAACACAAAGAACCTGCCCATTCACCGGGAAACCCTAACAATCTGTCCATAAATACAGAGAATCTACCCATTTACCTGGAAATCCTAACAATCTGTCCATAAACACAGAGATTCTGCCCATTCACCAGGAGATCCTAACAATCTGTCCATAAACACCAATAATCTGCCCATTCACCAGGAGACCCTAACGATCTGTCCATAAACACAGAGAATCTGACCATTCACCAGGAGACCCTAACAATCTGTCCATAAACCCATTCATCTGTAGGCCATGAGAATCTGTCTATTCACCCTGAGCCTATAAATACATACCCATGCTGGATGCCCAGGTATGTAAGGGCAGTGAAACAGTATTGGATGCCATGGGTATGTAAGGGCACTGAAGCAGCGATGGATGCCACTGGTATGTAAGGGCACTGAAGCAGGGATGGATGCCACAGGTATGTAAGGGCACTGAAGCAGGGATGGATGCCACAGGTATGTAAGGGCACTGAAGCAGGGATGGATGCCACAGGTATATAGGGGCAGTGAAGCAGTGATGGAGTAAATCCCTATGAACTCAGGGTCCATCGAGGACCATATTTAAACTACACCTGTCGCAGCAACTGTAGAAACTCAGAAGGTAGAATAGTTTAAATAAGCTGTTAGTTAAAGGGACACTAAAGTCACCAGAAAAACTACAGCTTATTGAATTTGTTCTGGTGAGTAGAATCATTACCTTCAGGCTTTTTGCTGTAAACACGGTCTTTTCAGAGAAAATGCAGTGTTTACATTACAGCCTAGTGATAACTTCACTGGCCACTCCTTAGATGGCTGTTAGAGATCCTTCCTGGGTGATGGCTGCCTAAAATGCATCCAAACATTCAGTATCTCCTCCCTCTGCATGCAGACACTGAACTTTCCTCATAGAGATTCATTGATTCAATTCATCTCTATGAGGAGATGCTGATTGGCCAGGGCTGTGTTTGAATCATGCTGGCTCTGCCCCTGATCTGCCTCCTTGTCAGTCTCAGCCAATCCTATGAGGAAGCACTGTGATTGGATCAGGCCACCACTTCTGATGATGTCAGCAGACTGCTTGTTTTTTTGAGGCAAACAGCATGCAGAGTTACAGCTTCAGGCTTGAATACAGTAAGATTTTGCTACATTTGTGGGGGCATGTGGTTTTAACACTATAGGGTCAGGAATACATGTTTGTGTTCCTGACCCTATAGTGATCCTTTAAAGCTTAATGCCTGCTCTTAGCTGAGTGCTTTCTGTATGTTCTCTCTTCATTCACTGAGCCCATGCCCACCTCTTGTTCGTTGAGTGCTGTCCCCCTTTGCTCTATTTTGAAACTGTTTCACATGGCCCACAATGATGTGCCTAAATTCTTTAACCCCTTAAGGACCAAACTACTGGAATAAAAGGGAATCATGACATGTCACACATGTCATGTGTCCTTAAGGGGTTGATCTGCATTTCCCGTCACATATTACTGAGCTCCTGCTCCCCAATTGAATCCACCTATAGAACCCAGTTTAGTTCTGTCTCAGTTGTATCTGTGCCTCCCTCTGATATCCCATGTTATCTCTGTGTCACCATTAATCTCATATCACTCTGCCTCATTGACCTCCCTCTCAAAGGTAATCGGCAATAACTGACAATATGGCTACTGATTACCAACCCCGTGTTCCCTCATATATTTGCTATTTCATCTGGGAAGCTCTATGTATCTACATAACTTTTCGGGACCTCTTTTTTAAACATTTCTGAATCCATAACCTAAAAACCATATCTGAACGTTTTTATCTCCTACAATAAAATGACCATCTCTTGAAAGAACCAACATGAAGTGGTCTCATCGCAGTGGACCTTTAGGTTTAACCTGCAGGGCAAAGCATTGCGGTTTAGTAGATCCGCAATGTTTACATTTCTCTAGCGACTGTCTACCTGACAGAGTTTGACTCGATTCTCACAGCTAACCTCCATTTCATAGATTGGGGGAAGGGGGGGCCGAATCTAAATAAAGAGACCGCTATAGTTTTATACAGGTTTTATACAGGTTTATATTCCTAATGCTGTAAGTGTTCCTTTAATACTACACCAACTGCTCTACCACGCAGCTCTGACTGTCTCCCCCACTACACAGCTCTCCATTAAAGGGAAACTATAGTGCTACGAATACAAAGTTTTATTCTTAGCACTATAGTACCTTCTGCACCCTCAACCCGCAGCAGTTAAAGCATTAAAATCACTTACCTGATTCCAGCGCCGATGCTCTGCCGACGTCATCCGACCGGGAGGCCTAAAGCACATGAACGGCGAGGGCCACGATCACATTATTCCTTCACCATAGGAACGCAAACAAATAGTGCTTTCCTATGGGGGTTTAGCTGACACTGGACGTCCTCATGCAAAGCGTAAGGACGTCCAGTGTCAGCTAGCAGGCCAAAACTCTGCTGAGGACCCGGAAGAGACTCTAGTGGCTGTCTTGCCACCCGGCGCTGTCTTGTAGACAGCCACTAGTGGTGGAGTTTACCCTGCAAGGTAATTATTGCAGTTTCTCAATAACAATATGCAATAACTACAATTGCCAGGTTAGGGGGACAGGAGCAATGCACCCAGACCTTTAATAAAAAAAAAACACACACATACAGCTCTACCAAGCATGGATCCCTGACTGCCTCCTGGCTATATTCAGTTGTGACATCATCACAATTAATTAGACCATTTCTCATGACATCATCACAATTATAAGACACAATCGCTTTCTGTCTCACACTGATTGTCCTAATACCTTACAGTACCCTACTATGCTTAAAATGTGATTTGCCACCTATCACAATAAGGTCTATAAATGTGAAATTGGCATGTCATTGGCCCATCACAGGTTAATACGATTTGGGAAATACAAAGGCCGATACGGGCAGGTAACGCCTCATTGTTCATAGCACACACCATTTGCAATTCATTCCTAATACAAGTTCATAAAGTGTCCTCCGACGTACAAGCCCTTAGCCACGCTATATCATTGGGAATATATCACATAAAGAAACTGCCATCACTCTAATCCATCAAACCTACTGATTGCTAACATTTATAACGTGCTCATTGGGGGGTTTATTCAATAAACAGGGCATTAAGATGTTGCAGAAAAAAGTAGAAAACTGTATGAAGAATTTTTCCAAATCGGTTATTTTCACCGATCATTTGCAATTCCCTTTTCTCTCCCCCACAGCTGGTGAATGAGACCCCAATAGCTGTAGATTTCAATTCGCACAATAGACTAAGCACAGACTCTCACAGCTCAGTCCTAAAGGGGCCACAGCCTGCCGGGGAGTTTAGATTCCTCTAATTAACCGGCAATCATTCAGTTTGGAAAGGAAAGCGCGCTGTGTGTTTACCGCTCAAACCACGCAATGTCCCACAAGAATGTGAGCTTAATAACTATGACCTTGAGTTGGGGTTAGGAGATATTATTTACTATTCCCATCAGGCGCTGGAATAACTACTCCTGCCAGCTGCTATTGATTACAACTCCCGTCAAACATCCACTTACAATGCAGATATCAACACAGGGGAGCCCAATAACGCTCGGACAGCCATAATTTTGCTCTTTTTTTTTTTAGCTCACCCCTGAGTTAATTGTGTATTTTAGGATTTCATTAAACACATTCACTTCCGAAGCTAATCTGCTCCAAAAATCAAATGCTCCCCGTAGCGTTTCCCAGCATTTAACAAACAAAACATCCTTTATTAACCCTTTAACCCCTTAAGGACACATGACATGTGTGACATATGATTCCCTTTTATTCCAGAAGTTTGGTCCTTAAGGGGTTAAGGGCCTAAACCATTCTATGCATGGCTGTCGCTCAGTAATTCGCATGTTTCATTTAACAAATATATATAATCTAAGACCAGGCTGTTACGATGAGACATACTGCAATGGTCCTTACAGAGTTAAATAGCTCTGTGTGTGCAAATGGACACATAGTGTGCCGTAAAGAAATCAAACGATGCCCCTGTCTGATTTTTTTCCGATAGAAGTAATGCTGACATGCCAGGTTTTAACAGTGCTGGGCAACTTTTGGCACTTCACGTGTTTGTAAACTACATTTCCCATAATGCACAACTACCCACCAGGATGCAAATGCTCTGTACACAGGACTGACGCTCTCTGTAACACGGTACCCAAGATAATCTGGCTGCCTTACGTGTCACTTTCTGACACAATGAGCTTTAGCATCCTCATAAATCATTGGTTCTATAAACATATGTTAATAAATATATGTAAGACTTTATAAGAAGAGATCCATGAAACAGGATTTTTACGATAACCCAAATCTGTAGGAATTATCTGCTTTAACTAAATAAAAACGAGAGGTATTTTAATGTAAAAAAAAAAAGAGCAGTATTTTGGCGTCTCTACATCTGGCCAGCCAGCGAGACCTGACCTTTTTCTTTCTTACAAAACAAGAAATTCTATAGCGAGTCCAGTAAGATTCACTTACTAATACGATTTTACTGAAAGTGTGCGACATTTTAACGGAATGTTAAAAGAAGGTGGGAATTCTTAACATCCACTTTTAACCCTTTCATGTTTAGAAGAGGACGCACCGAGTGGAGAACTAGATTGAAACTGCTTTTCACAAGACGGTAAAGAATACTTTGGGCTCTAATCAGGCTGACAATAAAAGTCAAATACTGTCCCCTTATGTCATCCGTTAATGAATCATGAGAGTTAGCTCTACATTAAATAATTTACTGCAACAGGCATGATTGAAAAAATAGTAAAAAGCATGAATTCTGCAAAGCACCAAAATGGTTAATAATGAAAAGAATGCTAAAGGCAAAACAATACTTTAAAAAAAAAAACCCTCCCCAACAGCAGTTTAGAGAAAAAAAAAAAAAAAAAGACTTTTCTACTTCTATTTCCAAGAAATATGGGAACTTTAAAGCATCTATTAATGTTTTCTTCCCAGCGCAATAATTATCTTTTTTTATATCTTATTGTTGACTGCAACAGTTTAAAAATCTAGAAATGAAATGTATCATTTAATACATATGTACTAAGAAATGTACAATGTCCTTTTTATTTTCTTATAGGCGACTCGTGAGGTATTATGATTCTTAACCGAATTATATTCATAAATTTGGGGTTTATTTGCTAAATAACGACATGTGACTTGAAAACGCAATCTGCAAAATTTAGGCCACAAGTTGTAAAATATATAAAGGTTTTGTTTTCGCTCTGTGCTAACTTAGCAAATTGAAATATACAGTTTAGAAAATAATAGTATCTAAGCTAGCGGCAACAGGGAAGAGCTTTCTAAAATGATCCACTAAAATGGGAATTGATGAAAACTGACACTTGGATTGCAAACATTAGCCTGATGTTCAAAAGCTCAAAATGTTACTATAACCACCAAAAGGGGTCATTTCCACATTAATTGCTGGTGTGATGAAAAAATGTATGTGATAAAAACAAATGAAATGTTTTGAGTCAAATGTTTATTTTATAAAGGACTGATTGTTGTTAAAATAGATTTCACATTTTATATTAATCGTAAGAACAATAATAATAATAAATATTGACACCTGGCGGATTTAATTGCACTTTTTTGTGTGAATATCAATGTACAAGAAGATAATTTACTTAGCACATATTTACAACGTAACAAGGCGCTGTATTAGATGAAATGGAGATAAAATATTTAGATTTAAGAAGAATTGTGGGCCAGACACACATGTAAGGGGGAAGAATCTCAAAGTATCCAATAATTGTAATATTTAGTACTAAGAGAATTCACTGTATACATTACAATGTTGGCATTCTAACATTTTCTGTTTGGTAGGAGTAACACACTGTCTTATGAAATGACTGGCTGTAATGTCATATTACCTTTGACCCCAATATAAGTCTCCTTTATTATGTACGGTCTCCTGACAGAGGGCTCTATCCCCAAATTCCGTGTAATGTCCCCCCGTCCCCACTGTCCCAGGAAAATAAGGTGACAACAGGGCAAAGTACTCTATCTTCATACAAAATCTACACTAAATGATTTCATGAAAGACTATCAAATGCTTTAAGAATCAGGGCACGCTGGCTGGAACCTTCTATTGTACAGCGCTCCAGTATATGTTGGTGCTCTATAAGTAAACGTATAGTAATCACAATGATAACATCTTAATCATCAATCAGCCAGAGGTAACTTTGCAGGTCATTACAATCTAGTTGTTGAACTACAACTCCCAGAATTCAGAGCACAGCTGAGGAGGCCACACTGGACATGGGATTCTCTGAGCCTTTTTCAATGGGCTCTGCTATACAGCAGAGAGAGGTCAAGGCAGGTCCTAATGTGCAGTAGCTGCAGAATAGCTAAAACTGCCATGTTTAACCTTTTGATTGCTGGCAGGGCAAACAATAATGGGATTTATTCTGTAAATGGGATAATGTGGAGAATCAGCAAGAGCATTGCAAATTTCCGGCCAAAATAAGTGAATTCTGCTATGTTCCAGGTTGGGTATTTTAGCCCAAAATTGGATGTTCCCCTCCCAATTCTCAGCTATTCTTAAATTAGCGAATTTACCCCCAAATTATTATAGAATAAAGACATTGTCAACCAGTAATAATCTCACACAGCTGTAATCTATGGGTTTAAAAATAAACATCCAAGGTTTTTCTGTTTTTTAACTTGGGTCCTATCGGTACATTTGGGAATGTTATCATTTTAAACAGCAGAAACAGCAGAAACACAGAAACAGTAGAAACACAGAAACACAGAAACACAGAAACAAGCACTCGGTCATAATGCCTTGGGTTGGGGTGTAGAGCAACAAGTCTCTTAATAAATCCCATCAAATGGCCCAGTGACATCCCGCCAGTGGTACCCAGAGTGACTGAACGCTATGGAAACACAACGTTCTGCTTGCAATCAATGTAGTCACAGTCACAGGCGTGCCTTGGGGTGAGCAAGGTGCGCCCCGCTGTCCCCAATCTAGTTCTGTATGGGCACTTTGCGTGGGTTTCAGATGGGTTTTGTGTTTTTGAAGAAAGATGAATGACAGTGACTGAATGCATTGGGTTATAACCGGAGTGGAAATAATGTGTCTGGGTGCACACCCTCACGTATCGCACTGCACACGCCAATGGTCACTATACCGGCGTGAAACAGAATGTGCCCACATTAATCAGAGGGCTGCTCTTAGCTAGTGATAGGTTTCACTCAGTACATGGGGCAGCGTATGTCCACTCAATCTCTATAAACATATCTCTTCAAACAATGGAGATTAATGGAGCTCTGAGTGGGGGGCAAATGGGAGGGGGGTGGGGGAGGGTTAGGGTTCATTAGTCCCCATTCTTCCTGAAATTACACAGATTGTAAACAGAATCCAGTGCTAAGTGCTGGGCTAGTGTGCACTCACTGTCCTTAGTAACCCAGTCTGCAGGGAGGATTCTGGGTGTGTGCATTGTGTAACCGTTACTGCCCAGGCTGTCAGTCTCAGTATAAGGCTATCCCAGACTGTCAGTCTCAGTATAAGGCTGTCCTGTTATATCCCAGGCTGTTAGTCTCAGTATAAGGCTGTCCCAGACTGTCAGTTTCAGTTTAAGGCAGTCCTGTTATATCCCAGACTGTCAGTCTCAGTATAAGGCCATCCCAGACTATCAGTCACAGTATAAGGCTGTCATGTGATATCCCAGGCTGTCAGTCTCAGTATAAGGCTGTCCTGTTATAGCCCAGGCTGTTAGTCTCAGTATAAGGCTGTCCTGTTATAGCCCAGGCTGTTAGTCTCAGTATAAGGCTGTCTCAGGCTGTCAGTCTCTGTATAAGGCAGTCCTGTTATATCCCAGGCTGTCAGTCTCAGTATAAGGCAATCCCAGACTATCAGTCACAGTATAAGGCTGTCCTGTGATATCCCAGGCTGTCATTCTCAGTATAAGGTTGTCCCAGGCTGTCAGTCTCAGTATAAGGCTATCCCATACTGTCAGTCTCAGTACAAGGCTGTCCCAGGCTGTCATTCTCAGTATAAGGTTGTCCCAGGCTGTTAGTCTCAGTATAAGGCTGTTCCAGACTGTCAGTCTCAGTATAAGGCTATCCCAGACTATCAGTCACAGTATAAGGCTGTCCCAGGCTGTTAGTCTCAGTATAAGGCTGTTCCAGACTGTCAGTCTCAGTATAAGGCTGTCCTGTTATATCCCAGGCTGTTAGTCTCAGTATAAGGCTATCCCAGACTGTCAGTCACAGTATAAGGCTGTCCCAGGCTGTCAGTCTCAGTATAAGGCTGTCCTGTTATATCACAGACTGTCAGTCACAGTATAAGGCTGTCTTGTGATATCCCAGGCTGTTAGTCTCAGTATAAGGCTATCCCAGACTGTCAGTCTCAGTATAAGGCTGTCCCAGGCTGTCAGTCTCAGTATAAGGCTATCCCAGACTGTCAGTCACAGTATAAGGCTGTCTTGTGATATCCCAGGCTGTCAGTCTCAGTATAAGGCTATGCCAGGCTGTCAGTTTCAGTATAAGGCTGTCCTGTTATATCACAGGCTGTCAGTTTCAGTATAAGGCTTTGAATCAGCACGTGTTGTAACTTCACTAAATTTGCAGGAAATGACAGAACTCAGATAGCTTTACATCTAATTAGTGATGATAATAATAATAAAAACCCCTGTTTGGGGTATAATAATACAATATACAGGGGGCACTCTCTTGGGGTATAATAATACAATATACAGGGGGCACTGTTTGGGGTATAATAATACAATATACAGAGGGCACTGTTTGGGGTATAATATAACAATATACAGGGGGCACTATTTTGGTGTATAATAGTACAATATACAGGGGCACTGTTTTGTGGTATAAAAAAATATAATGGGGGGCATTGTTTGGGGTATAATAATACAATATACAGGGGGCACTGTTTTGGGGTATAATAATACAATATACGGGGGGACGGTTTTGGGGTAGAATAGTACAATATACAGGGGGCACTGTTTGGGGTATAATAATACAATATACAGGGGGGCACTGTTTTGGTGTATAATAGTACAATATACAGGGGACACTGTTTTGGTGTATACTAATACAATATACAGGAGGCACTGTTTGGGATATAATAATACAATATACAAGGGGCACTTTTTTTGGCACAATAACATTATACAGGGGCACTGTCTGGGGGTAAAATAATATAATACAGTGTGGGGCACTGTTTGGGGTTTAATAATATAATACACAGGGAGACACTGTTTGGGGAATAATAATATATTACACAGGGAGGCACTGTTTGGGGTATAATAATATAATCTACAATGGGCACTGTCTGGGGGTATAATAATATAATACACAGGGGAGCACTGTTTAGGGTATAATAATATAATACACAGGGGGGTACTGTTTGGGGTATAATAATATAATATACAGGAGGCACTGTTTGGGGGTATAATAATATAATATACACTGCCTTTGGTATAATAATATAATACAAAGGGGGAGCACTGTTTTAGGTATAATAATATAATAAACAGGGAGGCACTGTTTTGGGTATACTAATATATTACACAGGGAGGCACTGTATAATATATAGGGGGTACTGCATTGGGTATAATAATATAATACAAAGGGGGGCATTGTTTGGGGTATAATAATATAATACACAGGGCGGCACTGTTTGTGGTATAATAATATAATACACAGGGCGGCACTGTTTGTGGTATAATAATATAATACACAGGGAGTCACTGTTTTGGGGTATAGTAATTCAATATACAGAGGGTACTGTTTGGGTTTGGGGGTATGATAATATAATATACAGGGGGCACTGTTTTGGGTATAATATTACAATATACAGGGGGCACTGTTTTGGGTATAATATTATAATATACAGGGGGTACTGTTTGGGGGTATAATATACAGGGAGGCACTGTTTTGGGGTATAGTAATACAATATATAGGGGGCACTGTTTTCAGTATAATATTACAGTATACAGGGGGTACTGTTTTAGGGTATAGTAATACAATATACAGAGGGCACTGTTTGGGTTTGGGGGTATAATAATACAATATACAGGGGGCATTTTTTGGGTGTGGGGGTATAATAATACAATATACAGGAGAGTACTGTTTTGGGTATAATAATACAATATACAGGGGGTACTGTTTTGGGGTATAGTAATACAATATACTGAGGGCACTGTTTGGGTTTGGGGGGTATAGTGCAATATACAGAGGGGCACTGTTTTGAGGGTATAATAATATAATATACAGGGGGCACTGTTTTGGTTACAATAATACAATATACAGGGGGCACCGTTTTGGGTACAATAATATATTATACAGGGGCACTGTTTGGGGTATAATAAATACAATATACAGGGGGACACTGTTTGGGGTATAATAATACAATATACAGGGGGCACTGTTTTGGGTACAATAATACAATATACAGGGGGCACTGTTTTGGGGTATAATAATACAATTTACAGGGGGCACTGTTTTGGTTTGAGGGTATAATAATATAATATACAGGGGGCACCGTTTTGGGTGCAATAATACAATATACAGGGGGCACTGTTTTGGTTACAATAATACAATTTACAGGGGGCACTGTTTTGGTTTGAGGGTATAATAATACAATTTACAGGGGCACTGTTTGGGGTATAATAAATACAATATACAGGGGGGCACTGTTTGGGTTTTGGGGTGCAGTTAAAGCCGGGGTCCCCTCTTACCTCTGGGCTGCAGTGCTGGAGTCCAGGATGCCCGAGCCATGTATCCAGGATCTGACTGACAGTCCGGCTGCCAGCGGTTCCTCCTTCATGCTGAGTCCTCCTCGGGACAGGGAGTCCTGGATGGAGAACATGAAACTCGCGGCTCTCCTCCTCCCAGACAGGAACAGATACACAGAAACCCCAAACCAGGCTACACATCCACGGATGGTCCTCTACACCGGATCCTGGGGCTGGAGTCTGGGCAGAGGGCACTGAGACCAGGCTGGGCAGGGGGCACTGAGACCAGGCTGGGCAGGGGGCACTGAGACCAGGCTGGGCAGGCAACTCTTACCAGGCTGGGCAGGGGGCACTGAGACCAGGCTGGGCAGGGGGCACTGAGACCAGGCTGGGCAGGGGGCACTGTTACCAGGCTGGGCGGGGGCACTGATACCAGGCTGGGCAGGGGGCACTGATACCAGGCTGGGCAGGGGGCACTGAGACCAGGCTGGGCAGGGGCACTGTTACCAGGCTGGGCAGGGGGCACTGATACCAGGCTGGGCAGGGGGCACTGAGACCAGGCTGGGCAGGGGGCACTGAGACCAGGCTGGGCAGGGGGCACTGAGACCAGGCTGGGCAGGGGGCACTGAGACCAGGCTGGGCAGGGGGCACTGAGACCAGGCTGGGAAGGGGGCACTGTTACCAGGCTGGGCAGGGTGAAATGATACCAGGCTGGGCAGGGGTACTGCTACAAAGCTGGGCAGGGGGCACTGATACCAGGCTGGGCAGGTAGCTCTGGCAGGCAGGGGGTACTGATACCAGGCTGGGCAGGGATCTCTGGCTGGGAATGGGAGCTCTGACTGGGAAGGGGAGCTCTGGCAGGCAGGAGGTACTGATACCAGGCTGGGCAGGGAGCTCTGGCTGGGCAGGGAGCTCTGGCTGGGCAGGGAGCTCTGACTGGGAAGGGGAGCTCTGACTGGGAAGGGGAGCTCTGACTGGGAAGGGGAGCTCTGACTGGGAAGGGGTACTGCTCTCAGGCTGGGCAGGGAAGCTCTGAGAGGCTGAGATCCTCCAGCGGGAGGCTGAGAGCTCACTGTCCCAGGGGATGAAGGAGGGAGTGGGAAACAGCTTCATCCCTCCCCCCCTGATTTCCTCCCTCCATCCCAGCTCCTGCCTGTGCACTCACTACTTCCAGCTTCACTCAATCCATCACTCACTCTACCTTCTCTTACTCTCACCACTTCCAGCAACACTCACTCACTCTCACTCCTCCCAGCTTCACTCACTCTCACTCCTCCCAGCTTCACTCACGCTCACTACTTTTAGCCTCACTCACTCTCATCAGTTATAGCCTCACTCACCCTCACTCCTTCCAGTCTCACTCCTCCCAGCTTCACTCACTCTCAAAACTTATAGCTTCACTCACTCTACCTTCTCTCAATCTCACTACTTCCAACCTCACTCACTCTCACTACTTCCAGCAACACTCACTCCTCCCAGCTTCACTCACTCTCACTACTTTTAGCCTCACTCACCCTCACTCCTTCCAGCCTCAATCACCCTCACTCCTTCCACTCTCACTCCTCCCAGCTTCACTCACTCTCACTCCTTCCAGCTTCACTCACTCTCACTCCTTCCAGCCTCACTCACTCTCACTCCTTCCATTCTCACTCACTCTCACTCCTTCCATTCTCACTCCTCCCAGCTTCACTCACACTCAAAACATATAGCTTCACTCACTCTCACTCCTTCCAGCTTCAGTCACTCTCACTACTTATAGCCTCACTCACTCTCACTCCTTCCAGCTTCACTTACTCTCACTACTTATAGTCTCACTCACCCTCACTCCTTCCAGCCTCAATCACCCTCACTCCTTCCACTCTCACTCCTTCCAGCTTCACTTACTCTCACTACTTATAGCCTCTCACTCTCACACCTTCTAGCTTCACTCACTCTCAAAACTTATAGCTTCACTCACTCTCACTCCTTTCAGCTTCACTCACTCTCACTACTTCATGCTTCACTCACTGTGTGCCTTCATTATTTTACTCCTTCCTTGTTGCACTCACTGTTTTTCTGCTTCACTCACACTCCTTCCTAGCTGCCTGCTATTATTACTTCACTCACTTTATCATGTGGTTTAGTCCTTCATTCTATCACTCTCTTTACACAGTGACTCACTCAGTATTAGTCATGGCAAGCTTTATATCCTCTCTATCTTCTTTCATTCATTCACATTTCACCCTGCCTCACTCCTACAATCTCTCAATCCTTCCCCTCTTCCAGCCTTCATTCTTTCACTTACTATATGCAATCTTACTCTCTCTTTTCCTGCTTCACTCAGTCACTCATTTCTTGTCTTTATTTTCACTTGTTAAATATTCATAGCTCACTACCCTCACTCGCCCCATTTCCCCAGCTTTCTGCTTTCATTCCCTCACTCATATTCCACTCTCTCAAACAGCTTATTTCTCAATCCTCCACAACTCTCTGCCCTCTCTATCTCACAACTCCATAGCCATATATCATTATTCACATCTCAAAAAACCTATACATTTAGCCTAAATATAACCAGCCATATAGCCTCACTCATTCTTCCACACATCTGCAGCCTCATATCCTCATTCATTCTTCCAACCTCCACAACCCTATTCTCCTACACATCCAAAGCCCTGTATCAGCATTCATTCTCCCACACCTCCACAGTCCTATAGCCACAGAGCCTCACTAATTCTCCCACAAATATATATTTTCATTCATTACCCATTGTA
>OW240917.1:10187022-10236133 GCA_933207985.1 Pelobates cultripes
CTCTCTCTCTAACACTCTCTCACTCCTCTCACTCCTCTCACTCCTCTCACTCCTCTCTCTCTAACACTCTCTCACTCCTCTCTCTCTCTCTAACACTCTCTCACTCCTCTCTCTAACACTCTCTCACTCCTCTCTCTCTCTCTCTCTAACACTCTCTCACACTCTCTCACTCCTCTCACTCCTCTCTCTCTCTAACACTCTCTCACTCCTCTCTCTCTCTAACACTCTCTCACTCCTCTCACTCCTCTCTCTCTCTAACACTCTCTCACTCTTCTCTCTCTCTCTCTAACACTCTCTCCTGGTGTGCTTTCTCTCTCCTTCAATCTAGATGCTGCTACCCCCCCTCCAGTTCTCATGTTTCCTGCCCTGACAGAACATGCTCTCATTGACTCCCACAGGACTCCCCCTATTCTCACTCTCTGTATTTACACCTTAATCTCTCTCTCTCTCCCTCTCTCTCTGAAGAGATCTCATAACAAACCACAGGACCAAAGGCTGCGTCTCCACAACCCGAGATTGCATTCTATCCCCATAATGAATGTTTTACCATTACATTATTATTATTATTATCATTTATATATCGCCAACAGATTCCATAGTGCTTTACAATATTATGAGAGGGGGATGTAACTATAAATAGGACAATTAGAAGAAAACTTACAGGAAAGATAGGTTGAAGAGGACCCTGCTCAAACGAGCTTACAGTCTATAGGGTGTCTTGTATTTTTTATATATATATATATATATATATAGGTTTTAAAACCAGTCAGGTTTGGTCTACAGTTCCTTTAAGATGAGGATACCTCTGGGAATTACATGTATCAGTTAGTCTGAGATTGATGGGAGTCCCAGGGAGCAGTCTGTTTGAGATTGGTGGGAGTCCCAGGGAGCAGTCTGTCTGAGATTAGTGGGAGTCACACTCCCATGGAGCAGTCAGTCTGAGATTAGTGGGAGTCACACTCCCAGGGAGCAGTCAGTCTGAGATTGATGGGAATCCCATGGAGCAGTCTGTTTGAGATTAGTGGGAGTCACACTCCCAGGGAGCAGTCTGTCTGGGATTAGTGGGAGTCACACTCACAGGGAGCAGTCAGTCTGAGATTGATGGGAGTCCCAGGGAGCAGTCAGTCTGAGATTAGTAGGAGTCCCAGGGAGCAGTCTGTTTGAGATTAGTGGGGGTCACACTCCCAGGGAGCAGTTTGTCTGGGATTAGTGGGAGTCACACTCCCAGGGAGCAATCTGTTTGAGATTGGTGGGAGTCACACTCCCAGGGAGCAGTCTGTCTGGGATTAGTGGGAGTCACACTCACAGGGAGCAGTCAGTCTGAGATTGATGGGAGTCCCAGGGAGCAGTCAGTCTGAGATTAGTGGGAGTCCCAGGAGCAGTCAGTCTGAGATTAGTGGGAGTCCCAGGGAGCAGTCTGTTTGAGATTGGTGGGAGTCACACTCCCAGGGAGCAGTCTGTTTGAGATTGGTGGGAGTCCCAGGGAGCAGTCTGTTTGAGATTGATGGGAGTCCCAGGGAGCAGTCTGTTTGAGATTAATGGGGGGCACACTCCCAGTGAGCAATCTGTCTGAGAGTAGTTGGAGTCACACTCCCAGGGAGCAGTCTGACTGATATTAGTGGGAGTCACACTCCCAGGGAGCAGTCTGTCTGAGATTAGTGGGAGTCCCAGGGAGCAGTCTGTTTGGCATTGGTGGGAGTCCCAGGGAGCAGTCAGTCTGAGATTAGTGGGAGTCACACTCACAGGGAGCAGTCAGTCTGAGATTGGTGGGAGTCACACTCACAGGGAGCAGTCTGTTTGAGATTGGTGGGAGTCCCAGGGAGCAGTCTGTTTGAGATTGGTGGGAGTGCCAGGGAGCAGTCTGTTTGAGATTAGTGGGGGGTCACACTCCCAGGGAGCAGTCTGTCTGGGATTAGTGGGAGTCACACTCCCAGGGAGCAATCTGTTTGAGATTGGTGGGAGTTCCAGGGAGCAGTCTGTTTGAGATTGGTGGGAGTCCCAGGGAGCAGTTTGTTTGAGATTAGTGGGGGTCACACTCCCAAGGAGCAATTTGTCTGAGATTAGTGGGAGTCACACTCCCAGGCAGCAGCTGCTATTTCCTGTTTATATCTCCCCATCTTCTCTTAAATTATTAATAAAAGAGGGGCTGAATAAATGCTCAGCAGTGTAAATCCCACTAATCTTGTCCGAGTGCTCTTCTAATATTAGGGCCGCCACACTGCAAAAAATCAGTACCTCTCTGAATAATTATTCATTAAAGGGATACTATAGGCACCCAGACCACTTCATCTCATTGAAATGATCTGGGTGCAGTGTGCCTTTCCCCTAATCCTGCAGCTGAAAATATTGTAGTTTTTGAGAAACTGCAACATTAATAATTCAAAGTTCAGACTGCCGCTTGACGGCCACTAGAGGTGCTCTCTGCAGTTTCATTGAGTTTAACTGTAACAACGCTGCATGTACTCACGCTTTGCATATCCAGTGTCTTCTATATCCTCATTGATTGACCCAACTCTTTCCTGTGGGGAAGGCCAAATGCATGTGCGGCCCTCGCCTCGCGATGATGTCAGGGGAGGCAGAGACGGAGCCAGCGCAGAGCGACCTCAGTGCTGTAATCAGGTGAGTGTATAAAGGATTATGGAGTGCTGCGGGGGGGGGAGACACTATATTGTTAGAAATATGGCTATGTATACCTTTATTATATTTTATCTTTTCCTTCCTTTCTGCTTCAAGCACTCTCCTGTAGCCCCATGCAGCCAAAGCACAGCTAAGCGAAAAAAGGGCCTTGACAGGGGTTAGGAGGTGGGCATAGGAGGAGGGAAGGAAGTATGGAGTTATGGGTAAGTAAGCTGGGCTATTTAAATAGGCAGCCATTTTAAGTGAGCTCACTTCTAATTTCCTACCTGATCGAGTTTGTCCCGCCCACCCTCCCTATATATATAGTTTATGGTTGGGGATATCCCGTTTTTTCACAGCGGCGGGATAGGGAGCTGAAGGAGAAGGAATAGGCTCCCTAGGATGAACGTGACAGATATGGAAAACTGTGGTCATTGGTGGTTGGTAGGTTTCGAGTCCTGTCGGTGGCTCAGAACCTGGTGGGGTAGGGGTATCCGGGTATACCCCTGCCATGGTTAAATTTATGTTGGCACTTTAAGTTGGTATGTTGGAATAATGTTGGTATATGTTATATATATGTGTTATTTATATGGGGGTCATTGCCTTTTATATTAACAGAAGGAATCGGATGCGAGGGCGGAGTATGGGGGGCAATGACCCATGTTTATTTGTTAAATTATTACTATTATTATGTTATATTGAATATATGGTTATTATTATTCAGATTGTTTAATAAAGCTGTGGACAAATTTTCCCATATACCCGAGTGTCAGTGCATTATTGGGTTAGGTATGTGGGAGGGTTGTCCTGGAGTCCGACTGCCCATATGGCGACTATACACCGGTCATGCAATTTCCAAATCCTATTCAGCTGTTAAAGGGTTAAAAACCCTTTATTCACTTACCTGACCCCAGCGCCGATGTCCCTCGGCGCTGGATTGAAGCTTCACCCCCTCCTCTCTCCCGCAATGATCGGGGTCTAATGTGCATGTGCGACAATGGCCGCGCGCACGCATTACACCTCCCCTTAGGAAAGCATTATTCAATGCTTTCCTATGGGGATTTCGGTGATGCCGAAGGTCCTCATGCATAGCGTGGGTACACCCAGTGTCATTTAAAACACTTTTCGTGTTCTAAGAAGCCGGAAGCACCATCTAGCGGCTGTCTGAGAGAGAGCAGCTAGAGGTGGGATTAGCCCTGTAATCAAAATACTGCGGTTTCTCCAAAACCACAGTGTTTTGACTAGCAGGGCTAAGGGGAGAGGGGCAAGGCACCCTGACCACTCCAACGAGCTGAAGTGGTCTGGGTGCCTGGAGTGCAGGGCTTTTTTACATTTCTGCGGTGTTTGTGTTTAGCTGTAATTTTCCTCTTACTCATTTACTGCACCATAAACTTAAGAATAGTGTTCCTGCAACTGGGAGAAAACAGCGTGTGTCTATACTACATAATAAACATAAGAGACACAAGTAAAAAGACCAAATGGTCAAAAAACAAAAAACAAAAAACAAATTTATTATATAGCAAATGATGTCATAAAATCATAATAACCCAAAGACTGCTAAATCAAAAAAGTACAAAGTGAAAAAATGGAATATATGTATCAATAAAAACAAAGAGATACAGTACTAATGTTACTTGGAATCCATGTATCTGTAGAATGATATATAATTCGATATATATATCAAAAAGATATGATAGAGTGGTATAGTAAACTTTAATATCTTAAATGGTATGAGGATAATAAGCAACAGCACACGTCTGCGCTGCTTTGGGAAGACATTGGCTGAAAATAGCCGTAATAGTGTGTGGGTGGGGGGGGGGAGGGGGGGTAATGGGGTGAAGGAGGATAATCTTCATGCAAAAGGTATACTGAACAAATGATTCAAAAACGCTATCTGCGATTGTCAGAATAGAGACCGCAGATCCTTAATGTGATAAAGGTTAAAGTAAAAGATAGTAGGTATAATAACGCAGTCCCATCTATACAACCGTAAAATCTGCAAACGTTTGAATGCTGTATACTGTTAGAAGTACGCATGTGTCAGAGTTATGATAGTAGCAGCTCTAAAATAGAAGATCTAAATAGCGTGCTGTGCTACTGATAGAAAGCACTACTGAGACAAATACTGTAGACAATGCTAGATTGGTAATAGTGGCGATACTAAATCTATGCCACCATTGGTGTGTGATCTAATAAAGTGCTATAATTCTGATAAAAAGCACTCTAATAGTAAGAGACACACACTGCATTCACTGCACTAACACACACACTGCATTCATTATACTAACACACACTGCATCCATTACACTAACACACACACTGCATTCACTGCACTAACACACACACTGCATTCATTACACTAACACACACTACATTCACTACACTGACACACACTATGCATTCATTGCACTACCACACACATGCCACTGGACCACCAGGGATGGAATCTCCCCCATCCCTGGACCAGGTAAGAAACAGGGAGGGGGGAATATCTTTCATTACATTTAATGTGGGGGGGGAATGCTCCATTTACACAACATGCATACACTAGTAAACACACACACACACACACACACACACTGCATTCACTGCACTAACACACACACTGCGTTCATTATACTAACACACACTCTGCATTCATTACACTAACACACACACTGCATCCATTACACTAACACACACTACATTCATTACACTAACACACACACTACATTCACTACACTGACACACACTATGCATTCATTGCACTAACACACACACACTGCATTCACTGCACTAACACACACTCTGCATTCATTACACTGACACACAGTCTGCATTCACTACACTGACACACACTCTGCATTCATTACACTAACACACACACTGCATTCGTTACACTAACACACATTCTGCATTCATTACACTGACACACACAATGCATTCACTACACTGACACACACACTGAATTTGCTACACTAACACACACTCTGCATCCACTACACTGACACACTCTGCATTCACTACACTAACACACACTCTGCATTCATTACACTGACACACACACTGCATTCACTAAACTAACACACACTTTGCATTCATTATACTAACACACTCTGCATTCACTACACTAACACACACTGCATTCACTACACTGACACACACTCTGCATTCACTACACTGACACGCACTCTGCATTCATTACACTAACACACACTCTGTATTCACTACTCTAACACACACACTGCATCTGCTACACAAACACACGCTCTGCATTCATTATACTAACACACACTCTGCATTCATTACACTAACACACACTCTGCATCCACTCCACTATACACACCACATTCAGTCCTGCATCATTATCAGTGGACTAGGTAGGAGTTCTGTGGGTGGAATCGTGGGCGGGCCGGGCGGGGGGAGTGAGGGGGGGCCCAGACCTTGTGCTTTTTCAGGGGCCCCAAAATTTCTGGTGGGGGCCCTGTATATAAATATTTGAAATTCCCTGCACTCTGGCTCCATGTTGAAGTGCCACGTTGAAGTGCAATGAGCCTGGGATTCAATATCCAAATACCAAATGTATGAACTGGCTTGCACTCACGGTCTTTATGATAAAAGTTCCATTCTTTTGAAAAAAGTTAAAGCATGTGTGGATCAACGTTTCAGTCCCCAATCGGGGCTTTCCTCAGGATCATAGACAAACACATTGCATGAAAATTATATATTTATAGCTAAATAATTGAAAGAAAATTAACTCACCACGTGGATCATATAATCGGCGCAGCATTTTCCCCATGTGTAGTGCGCATGCGTGGGACGTGCTGTGTCAGCGTGATGACGTGTATCGTGTTGCCGGGGTAACCATCAAAACAAACCCATCGCCATGGGAACCCACATTCTGTGTAAAGACGTTGAACCCTACACTTACCCCAACTCCCCCAGCTCCATAGAACCTTTTGTTCGAAGTCAAACAACCGATCCCGTACCCTCCCTTAATTAACCTGCCTCCAGTGACCATTGCCCTGGAGTGCCAGAGAGGTCAGAGCTTCTGCAGGGGGACTGCTGGGGTCTCGGGAAGCACCTCCCGACCGGGATCTATACAGTTACAAAAAGGCTCTAAAAAAGGTGAGCACTTACTCATTTTTTGTATATAATTGACCTAAACCATTACCTAACATACTACACCCAGAATCTATATTTTTTTCTGTTTCCTATATATATATAGTGGAGAGAAATCTATAGTGAAGGGGTGTTCTCATTCACCCTAAAGACACAGAAGCTTTGAAGTTTAAAGCCTAAAAACTGGAAAAGGCTCTAAAAAATGTGAGTTAATTTCCACTCACAACTCACAAATTGTATTTTCCCATATATACAGTATTGCACCATTATCTGTATCTCTCTTTTTGTTTTTTATGTACACCCCTAAATACGTTTATAAAGAGGGATAAGTGATTTATATGTTCATTGGAGGAAATATCTACCTTACACACTTATTATTTGTGGTGGGAAGTTGGGAAGTGGGAAGGTGTTTTCAGCAGCTAAAAAACAACTAAATATAAGACCACACAAGCACCAACATCTACCACACCTATTTTGTGTTAAATATTCATAGACAATATGGCCTAATACTAATATCAGTACGTGGTAACATCTAGACATGTGCAATTTGTTTAGTTCCGAATGCAAATTCTTCGGATACTTCCGAATTTCCAAAGTGCTGAAGTGACAAATTTCGGAATGCAGAACTGAACCAAATTACCGAAGTGCTTTGAATTTCTGAAAAGTGGCAAAACAGGAGAGGGTTGGGGTTAGGGGTTGGGGTAGCGTTAGTGGTTGAGGTAGCGTTAGTGGTGGGAGTAGGGTAGGGTAGCCCTAACCTATTCCTAACCCTACCCCTAACCCTACTACTAACCCTAACTCAACCCTACCCCTAGCCCTACTACTAACCCTAACTCAACCTTACCCCTAACCCGACCATAACTACTCCTAACACTGCTCCTAATTCAACCCTAACCCTACCCTTACCCTAACACTTTCCTTAACACTAACCCTTCCTCAAACCCTACCCTACCCCTACTCTAACACTACCCCTAACCCTATGCCTAACTATACCTCAAACCCTACCCCTAAACCTACTCCTAATCCAAACCCTAACCCTACCCTAAACCCTACACTTACCCCAACTCCCGAAGTGCCGAAGTTCCCGAAGTGCCATAGTTCCAAAGTGCATAAACGAACCAAAGTGCTGAAGTGCCAAAGTGTTGAACCGAATAGTTTTCCCATGCACATCCCTAGTAAAATCAGTACTCTGGTATAATCTGCACAGTGGTATTATCAGTACTCTTGTAATACCTCCACAGTGATATTACCCGTACAGTGGTAATATCAGCACTGTGGTAATTCCATCACTGTGGTAATATCAGTACTGTGGTAATATCAGTACTTTGGTAATATCAGTACTGTGATAATATCAGTACTTTGGTAATATCCGTACATTGGTAATATCAGTACTGTGGTAATATCAGTACTTTGGTAATATCAGTACTGTGGTAATATCAGTACTTTGGTGATATCCATACTGTGGTAATTCCATCACTGTTGTAATATCAGTACTGTTGTAATATCAGTACTGTGGTAATATCAGTACATTGGTAATTCCATCACTGTTGTAATATCAGTACTGTTGTAATATCAGTACTGTGGTAATATCAGTACATTGGTAATTCCATCCCTGTTGTAATATCAGTACTTTGGTAATATCAGTACTCTGGAGAAACAAAAGCAAGCCTCCTGCCTTAGGTTACCGATGGAATCCCTACACATCCTGTTTTTGTGGAGGTAATATCACCAGAGCACTCAGGTTATCATCCTATCCCTGGATTATACTACGAACTATGATCTGGGAAATACCAGCACCTTGGATAGTACCTGCACTCCATATAATACTCACACCCTGGGCAGTACTAGCACTTTGGATATGACCTGCACTCTAAATAATACTCACACCCTGAGAACTACCAGCACCTTGGATGGTACCTGCACTCCAAATAATACTCACACCCTGGAAAATACCAGCACCTTGGATGGTACCTGCACTCCAAATAATATTAACATCCTGGGAATTACCAGCACCTTGGATGGTACCTGCACTCCAAATAATATTCACATCCTGGGCAGTACCAGCACCTTGGATAGTGCCTGCACTCCAAATAATACTCACACCCTGAGAACTACCAGCACCTTTGATGGTACCTGCACTCCAAATAATATTCACATTCTGGGCAGTACCAGCACCTTGGATAATACCTGCATTCCAAATAATACTCACACCCTGGGCAGTATCAGCACCTTGGATAGTGCCTGCATTCTAAATAATACTCACACCCTGGGAAGTATCAGCACCATGGACTGTACCTGCACTCCAAATAATACTCACACCCTGGGAAGTATCAGCACCATGGACTGTACCTGCACTCCAAATAATACTCACACCCTGGGAAGTACCAGCACCTTGGATAGTACCTGCACTCCAAATAATACTCACACCCTGGGAAGTACCAGCACCTTGGATATTACCTGCACTCCAAATAATACTCACACCCTGGGCAGTACCAGCACATTGATACTGCCTGCACTCCAAATAATACTCACACCCTGGGAAATACCAGCCCCTTGGATGGTACCTGCACTCCAAATAATACTCACACCCTGGGAAATACCAGCCCCTTGGATGGTACCTGCACTCCAAATAATACTCACACCCTCAGAATTACCAGCACCTTGGATAGTGCCTGCACTCCAAATAATACTCACACCGTGGGCAGTACCAGCACCTTGGATGGTACCTGCACTCCAAATAATACCCACACCGTGAGCAGTACCAGCACCTTGGATGGTACCTGCACTCCAAATAATACCCACACCGTGGGCAGTACCAGCACCTTGGATGGTACCTGCACTCCAAATAATACCCACACCGTGGGCAGTACCAGCACCTTGGATAGTGCCTGCACTCCAAATAATACTCACACCCTCGGAAGTACCAGCACCTTGGATAGTGCCTGCACTCCAAATAATACTCACACCCTGGGAAGTCCCAGCACCTTGGATAGTGCCTGCACTCCAAATAATACTCACACCCTGGGAAATACCAGCCCCTTGGATGGTACCTGCACTCCAAATAATACTCACACCCTGGGAAGTACCAGTACCTTGGATAATACCTGCACTCCAAATAATACTCACACCCTGGGAAGTACCAGCCCCTTGGATGGTACCTGCACTCCAAATAATACTCACACCCTGGGAAGTACCAGTACCTTGGATAATACCTGCACTCCAAATAATACTCACACCCTGGGAAGTACCAGTACCTTGGATAATACCTGCACTCCAAATAATACTCACACCCTGGGAAGTACCAGTACCTTGGATAATACCTGCACTCCAAATAATACTCACACCCTGGAAGGTACCAGCACCTTGGATGGTACCTGCACTCCAAATAATACTCACACCCTGGAAGGTACCAGCACCTTGGATGGTACCTGCACTCCAAATAATACTCACACCCTCGGAAATACCAGCACCTTGGATGGTACCTGCACTCCAAATAATACCCACACCGTGGGAAATACCAGCCCCTTGGATAGTGCCTACACTCCAAATAATACTCACACCCTGGGAAATACCAGAACCTTGGATAATAGCTGCACTCCAAATAATACTCACACCCTGGGAAGTACCAGCACCTTGGATGGTTCCTGCACTCCAAATAATACTCAAACCCTGGGAAGTACCAGCACCTTGGATAGTGCCTGCACTCCAAATAATACTCACACCCTGGGAAGTACCAGCACCTTGGATAGTACCTGCACTCCAAATAATACTCACACCCTGGGCAGTACCAGCACCTTGGATATTACCTGCACTCCAAATAATACTCACACCCTCGGAAGTACCAGCAACTTGGATGGTACCTGCACTCCAAATAATACTCACACCCTGGGAAGTCCCAGCACCTTGGATAGTGCCTGCACTCCAAATAATACTCACACCCTCGGAAGTACCAGCACCTTGGATGGTACCTGCACTCCAAATAATACTCACACCCTGGGAAGTCCCAGCACCTTGGATGGTACCTGCACTCCAAATAATACTCACACCCTGGGAAGTCCCAGGACCTTGGATAATACCTGCACTCCAAATAATACTCACACCCTGGAAGGTACCAGCACCTTGGATGGTACCTGCACTCCAAATAATACTCACACCCTGGAAGGTACCAGCACCTTGGATGGTACCTGCACTCCAAATAATACTCACACCCTCGGAAGTACCAGCACCTTGGATAGTGCCTGCACTCCAAATAATACTCACACCCTGGGAAATACCAGAACCTTGGATAATACCTGCACTTCAAATAATACTCACACCCTGGGCAGTATCAGCACCTTGGATAGTGCCTGCACTCCAAATAATACTCACACCCTGGGAAGTACCAGCACCTTGGATGGTACCTGCACTCCAAATAATACTCACACCCTGGAAGGTACCAGCACCTTGGATGGTACCTGCACTCCAAATAATACTCACACCCTCGGAAGTACCAGCACCTTGGATAGTGCCTGCACTCCAAATAATACTCACACCCTGGGAAATACCAGAACCTTGGATAATACCTGCACTTCAAATAATACTCACACCCTGGGCAGTATCAGCACCTTGGATAGTGCCTGCACTCCAAATAATACTCACACCCTGGGAAGTACCAGCACCTTGGATGGTACCTGCACTCCAAATAATACTCACACCCTAGAAGGTACCAGCACATTGGATGGTACCTGCACTCCAAATAATACTCACACCCTCGGAAGTACCAGCACCTTGGATAGTGCCTGCACTCCAAATAATACTCACACCCTGGGAAATACCAGAACCTTGGATAATACCTGCACTTCAAATAATACTCACACCCTGGGAAGTCCCAGCACCTTGGATGGTACCTGCACTCCAAATAATACTCACACCCTGGGAAGTACCAGGACCTTGGATAATACCTGCACTCCAAATAATACTCACACCCTGGGAAGTCCCAGCACCTTGGATGGTACCTGCACTCCAAATAATACTCACACCCTGGGAAGTACCAGGACCTTGGATAATACCTGCACTCCAAATAATACTCACACCCTGGAAGGTACCAGCACCTTGGATGGTACCTGCACTCCAAATAATACTCACACCCTGGAAGGTACCAGCACCTTGGATGGTACCTGCACTCCAAATAATACTCACACCCTCGGAAGTACCAGCACCTTGGATAGTGCCTGCACTCCAAATAATACTCACACCCTGGGAAATACCAGAACCTTGGATAATACCTGCACTTCAAATAATACTCACACCCTGGGCAGTATCAGCACCTTGGATAGTGCCTGCACTCCAAATAATACTCACACCCTGGGAAGTACCAGCACCTTGGATGGTACCTGCACTCCAAATAATACTCACACCCTGGGAAATACCAGCACCTTGGATATTACCTGCACTCCAAATAATACTCACACCCTCGGAAGTACCAGCACCTTGGATAGTGCCTGCACTCCAAATAATACTCACACCCTGGGAAATACCAGAACCTTGGATAATACCTGCACTTCAAATAATACTCACACCCTGGGAAGTCCCAGCACCTTGGATGGTACCTGCACTCCAAATAATACTCACACCCTGGGAAGTACCAGGACCTTGGATAATACCTGCACTCCAAATAATACTCACACCCTGGGAAGTCCCAGCACCTTGGATGGTACCTGCACTCCAAATAATACTCACACCCTGGGAAGTACCAGGACCTTGGATAATACCTGCACTCCAAATAATACTCACACCCTGGAAGGTACCAGCACCTTGGATGGTACCTGCACTCCAAATAATACTCACACCCTGGAAGGTACCAGCACCTTGGATGGTACCTGCACTCCAAATAATACTCACACCCTCGGAAGTACCAGCACCTTGGATAGTGCCTGCACTCCAAATAATACTCACACCCTGGGAAATACCAGAACCTTGGATAATACCTGCACTTCAAATAATACTCACACCCTGGGCAGTATCAGCACCTTGGATAGTGCCTGCACTCCAAATAATACTCACACCCTGGGAAGTACCAGCACCTTGGATGGTACCTGCACTCCAAATAATACTCCCATCCTGGGAAGTACCAGCACTTTGGATAACACCAGTAGCATGGAAAGTTCCGGCACAGACTAAAGTATCCGTAATTTTAGAAGTACCTGTACATTGCCCCAGTTTACACCATGGGTAACCCATTAGTAACCGATATAGAATGAGAATTTACACTCTGGAAACCATTACTGCTCCGCAGATCAGTTTTGAGTCCCAGAGGAAGTTGCTAATAGGAAGTTTTTTATATATATTTTTTTATTAATTGATAAAAAGAATAAATAAAATGTAAAAAATTAAATAAATCTAAAAGAAATTCATGAGACAAAGGAGCAGCAGGGATTGTCATCTGACGTCTTCCACAAGGGAAAAGGTATCGCAAAACGTCCGAGTTCCAAGAATTATAAAAGATCAATATGAGCAATAAATAGTTGTGTTCGGGGCAACATTAATTATGATACTAAGTAAGATTGTTGTTAGCAAACCTGTGATAGGAAAAAGGTGTGCCGAGACCAACGTATGTTGTAGGCCAGTAAATAAAGTGGGTCTACACAAGAAGAGTATGGTGAATAAATAGAATGGAGGGTGGGGCAGCAGCACGTCAGACCAATCACAGTAGGGTAGGGAAAGGGGGAGTCTCTTTTAAAGGTCCAAAAGGTCCACAACTTCAGGCCAAGCCTTCCAATATATATAAAATGGAGCCTCTGATATTCAAAGACCTGTACGCATAGCTATAATAAAAGAAGTGAAATATATGTGAACAAGGCACTGCCGAATATTAAGGGACAAAGAACAAAATGGAGGTGGAAGGGGAGGGAAATCAAGTTTTCTTCTAACTCAGCAGTGTTTTATAATAAGGTCTTGGTATAACTGTGTCCTATGAATCCAAGAGAAGAGAGTGAGAGATGTACGTCGTAAACTGCTAGTAAATATAAGGATTCCAATTGAGGGAGAACTTCGATTCTGCCTGATCAACGTTCTTGGACATTTGATACTTCAAAGGGTTCCTTTTTTTTATACTTAGAAAGAAACATTTTCTCGATGTCTGCATCGTAAGGGCTCGATTCTGAAATGTACTATTTCCAAACATGTATTTAGTACACATGGATTCTGGGAAGATCTCGCCTAGCTTTGCAAATTGATTCTCATATATTTTTCTTCTTTTATTTACTGAAAACATGAAGACACGCTTGATTAGTTGTGTTTTATTTGCAAGGAAGAAGACGTTGGTGTCAATAAAATATGTGAAGGTTTTAAGGGTAATTTTCAAATCAATCAAAAAGTCGCATAAAATGTGGTGAACAGTTTTTCCCTGAGAATTTCACATCTGTGATTGAAATTTAAAGACATGTAAAAAACCGATGGATAAAGGATCTTCCTTTATCTCACAGACTCTTCGCCGAGGTTCAGATTTCCTTTTGTTTGATAGAAATATTTGTGAGGTGTATGGAAATAGTCAAATGTAGAGTTGAGCGAACCCGAACATTTCGCTTTTTGGACTCCAGACCCGAACACGGACATTTCACTGTATGTTCGGGTTGGAGTTCGGTGTTTGGCGATTTAATGGCGCGTTTTGAAAGGCTGCAGGGCAGCCAGTCAACAAGAGTTTGACTTGTGTGTCCTTAGAAGCCATCACAGCCATGCCTACTAATGGCATGGCTGTAATTGGCCAGTGCAGCATGTGACCGAGCCTCTATATATAAGCTGGAGTCACGTAGCGCTGCGTGTCACATGAGCTCTAGTGTAGGGAGAGGATGCTGCATCTGTGAGGGACAGATTAGGAAAGAATTCTGGTGTTGAATCTGCAAACTACAGCAATTATTTTAGTGGATGCTAAACTACATTTTTGTACCCTGCCCTGAGCCCAGTGCCACAGAGAGTGCAGTGCACTTGCAACTGCATGTGTGCCAGGCACATTACTTTAATAGTGTTCTGGTAGCTCAGTGGGCAACATCTAGGCATTTTTAAATACTGCAATTTTTTTGGTGCTAAATAGTACATTTGCGTACTGCATTTTTTGCAGTCTAATAAAATCCTTAAATACTACTGTTACATTGTTGGTTTAAAAAAATCACACTTTTTTGTGCTAAATAGTACATTTGCGGCCTCCGGTGCACTTCATATCTGAGAGCCAAATAGAACCGTCAAATACTGTGGTTACATCTCACTTTGAAAATTTCACATTTCTTTAGTGCTAAAAAGTAAATTTTGGGCCTGCACTTCATATCTGAGAGTCAAATAGAACCGCCAAATACTGTGCTTAAATCTCAGTTTTAAACATTTGAATTCTTTAGGTGCTAAATAGTAAATTGGGGGCCTGCACTTCATATCTGAGAGTCAAATAGAACTGTCAAATAGTGCTGTGACATTGCAGTTTGACTAATTCACATTTCTTTGGTGCTAAATAGTACATTTGGTGTGTGCACTTCATATCTGAGAGTCAAATAGAACCGTCAAATAGTGCTGTGACATTGCAGTTTGACTAATTCACGTTTCTTTGGTGCTAAAAAGTAAATTTGGTGTGTGCACTTCATATCTGAGAGTCAAATAGAACCGTCAAATAGTGCTGTGACATTGCAGTTTGACTAATTCACGTTTCTTTGGTGCTAAAAAGTAAATTTGGGGCGTGCTGTGCATTTCTTGCAGTCCAATAACTTAAAAAAAAAAATGTTTACTGTGGGTTGTTACATTGTCACCTGACATAAACCATCTGTTAGTTTGGTGGGTGAACGCAAAGAATGAGGAGAGCGTCAATAAAGGGATGTGGCCCTGGTCGTGGTGCTGCTGGTGTTGGTGGAGCTCCTGTTGCAGGGAGAGGACGTGGTCGATCTGTGATAGCTACACGCACAAGTGAAACACCTTCCTGAGGTGCGAGTACGCGACAGAACCTTCAGCGTTATATGGTAGGCCCGAATGCTGCTCTACGAATGGTGAGGCCAGAACAAGTACAGGCGATAGTAGATTGGATGGCTGACAGTGCCTCCAGTTCCTTCACATTGTCTCCCACCCAGTCCCCTGATGAAAGCTCAGAGTTGGCACCTGCAGCCCATGGCCATCTGTCTTTCACCTCACCCCCTTGCAAATCAGCCAAGCAGTCTGAACCACAAGTCATGCAGCAGTCTGTTATGCTTTTTGATGACTCTGCTGGCGGGGTTTCCGTGGACCATCCACTTAGCCCCACCCAGAAGTGGAAAAGATTGAGTGCACTGATGCACAACCACTTATGTGTCAGGATGTGGACATGCGAGGACATCCGCGGCACGTCTCTGATGATGACGAAACACAGGTGCCAACTGCTGTGGCTTCCTGCAGTGTGCAGACCAGCAAGGAGGGCAGGGTTGAGGAGTGGGTGGAAGATGATGTGGAGGATGATGAGGTCCTAGACCCCACATGGAATCAAGGTCATGTGAGTGACGTGTCCAGTTTGGAGTAAGAGGCACAGAGACACCAGCACATCTTAAGAGGGAGCAGGGTGCAAAAGCGGAGCAGCCGTCCCTTAGACAGTACGCCTGCTACTGCCCACTGCACCCAGGGACCGAGCACACCAAAGCCAGCTCCAAGGAGTTCCGTGGCGTGGCAGTTCTTCAGACAACGTGCTGACGACAAGACACAAGTGGTTTGCACGCTGTGCGATCAGAGCCTGAAGCGAGGCATAAACGTGCTAAACCTGAGCACAACCTGCATGACCAGGCATCTACATGCAAAGCACGAGCTGCAGTGGAGTAAGCACCTCAAAAACCAAGAAAGGTCTCAGGCTCCTCCTGCTTCCTCTTCTGCTGCTGTCTCGGATTCTTCCTCCACCTCTGGAGTCACAGTAGCACCTGCCACCCTGCAAACAGCGGATGTGGCAGCAACGCCACCACGTCCGCCACCATCCCCAAGCATCTCCACACTGTCCCATGGAAGAGTTCAGCTGTCCATCTCCCAAACACTGGAGACAAAGAGGAAATACGCCCCTACCCACCCGCGATCCCTGGCCCTGAATGCCAGCATTTCAAAATCTGTGGCCTTTGAAATGCTGTCATTCCATCTGGTGGGGACGGACAGTTTTAAAAACCCGATGGCAGTGGCTGTCCCACAGTACGTGGTTCCCAGATGCCACTGCTTTTCCAGGTGAGCCATCCCTTCCCTGCACAACCAATTGGCGGACAAAATCAGGTGTGCACTGCGCAATCTGCCTAACTGCACACTGGGCCAATGTAGAGGCGGCTGGGCCTGAGGCAGATAGCAGTTTGGCGCATTTTTCCTTCCGCCACCGAGGATTGCAGGGCATTTCTCTTTGCCTCCTGTTGCCTCCTCCTCTTACTCCGCTTCCTTCTCCTCTACCACCTCCTCATCCAGTCAGCATAACACCTTCACCACCAACTTCAGCACAGCCAGGGGGAAATGACAGCAGGCTGTTTTAAAACTCATATGTTTGGGGGGAAAACCCCACACCACGCAGGAGCTGTGGACGGGCATGGAACAACAGACCGATGAGTGGTTGTTGCCACTGAGCCTCAAGCCCGGCCTGGTGGTGTGCGATAATGGGCGAAATCTCGTAGCAGCTCTTCAGAAATTCCTGAAAAACTACCCAGATATATCAGAGCTGTTGCAGAAAGTGCGGGCCATCTGTGCGCGCTTTCGGCGTTCTCACCCTGCTGTTGCTCTCCTGTCTGCTTTGCAGCGTAACTTTGGCCTTCACGCTCACCGTCTCATAAGCGACGTGCCCACAAGGTGGAACTCCACCTTGCACATGCTGGAAAGACTGCGCGAGCAGCAGCAGACGATAGTGGAGTTTCAGCTGCAGCACGCACGGGTCAGTCGCTCTGCGGAACAGCACCACTTCACCACCAATGAGTGGGCCTCCATGCGAGACCTGTGTGCCATTTTGCACTGTTTCGAGTACTCCACCAACATTGGCCAGTGCCGATGACGCCATTCTCAGCCTTACTATCCTGCTTCTATATCTCCTTGAAAAAACGCTTCGGGCGATGATGGAAGAGGATGTGGCGGAGGAGGAAGAGGGGTAATTTCCACGGTTATCAGGCCAATCATTCACAAGTGGCTTGGAGGGTGGGTTCCTGCAACAGGATAGGCCAGGTACACAATTTTCCAACCAGGGCACAGTTCTGGAGGAGGAGGAGGATGATGAAGAGGAGGAACCGTGTTCACAGCAGGGTGGCACCCAATGTAGCTCATGGTCATCACTGGAGCGTGGCTGGGGGGATACGGAGGACACAGACCTCCCACAGAGGACAGCTTGTCCTTGCCTCTGGGCAGCCTGGCACACATGAGCGACTACATGCTGCAGTGCCTGCACAAAGACTGCCGAGTTGCCCACATTCTAACTTGTGCTGATTACTGGGTGGCCACCCTGCTGGATCCCCGTTACAAGGACAAAATGCCGTCCTTAATTCCCTCACTGGAGCGTGATCGGAAGATGCACGACTACAAGCGCACGCTGGTAGACGCGCTGCTGAGGGCATTCCCAACTGACACCGGGGGATCAATGGAAGCACAAGGCGAAGGCAGAGGAGGAGGAAAAGGTCACCAACGCAGCTGGGGCACCGCCAGCACCTCAGAAGGCAGGGTTAGCATGGCAGGAGGCGTTATCACAGACAAGCGCAGCCGTCTGTCCACAGCCAACGTGGACAAGCTCACGTTTATTAAAATGAACCAGGCATGGATCCCACCAGACTTATCTGTACCTTGTGCAGAATAGACATTTATACCGGCCTCACCCAGCCATTGTTATACTCAAGTGCACTTATTCTTTGTTTTCTTTTTTTATATGTCCCAATATTTTGGGGGCTACATCAATTAAAAAAAAAAAAACAGTGTTGGCTACCTCCTCCTCCTCCTCCACTGCCCCTTCCACCTACACTGCCTCCTCAACCCATGGGTCACTTAGTATAAACTATGTACACAATAGCAGAGCCTTGTGACGGCCTTTTCTCCATGCATCAGGAGTTGAGCTCAGTTTGAACAATGAAAGAGAATGCCCTGCACGCTAACCCTCTCTCAAATGGATAATTCTGGTGATCCCCCTGACAGCCATGCTTTAGATTTTGATTCATGTTCTTTCAAAATCAAAGATTCCATCTAGTGCTATTTTATGGCTCAGCTGTATTTTTAATTTTTATGTTATTTTAAGTGATTTACCTATCCACATTTGTTTGCAGGGCACTTGTCCTACTCTTACCCCCATTTTACTTCATTTTGCAGCCCTCTAGCCCTTTCCAGGACTTTTAGTGCTCAAAAGTTCGGGTCCCCATTGACTTCAATAGGGTTCGGGGTCAAGTTCGAGCCCGAACTTGAACTTTTTTACGAAGTTCGTCCGAACTCAGTGAACCAGAACATCCAGGTGTCCAACTCTAGTCATATGTAATAATTTTGCTATAATGTTCACAGTTTACATCTGAATAAGATTTAACATACTGTCTGTTTTCTCATTTAGTTTAAGTTTTCAAATCACGTGTTATTTTTTTCTCAAGAATCAATTTTATCTGAAAATAATACTGTGAAAATATACATGTCTGCCTTTATGCCCAAATTAAATGTAGAAAATGCAAAGCTGTTCTAATGATGCATGTGATAAGTGATGTAGCTACAGGAAGACTCTCCTGCGCATAGACATGAAGAGATGCAATTATTTCCGTCATTCTACCACACATTTAGAGCAAAGACTATATGAATAAATGTGTTTGTGTAAAAATAGGTGTGGACAGAAGAAACTGACCTGATAGAGTGGAAAGTAGGTACGAACAAGGACTATACTATAGGGTAACCAACCGTTTGATGGATTAAACACAAACCCACAACAAATCTTGACTAGTATAAATGAGCCCCCATAATCGCTTCGAAAATACAGTAAAAAGTACGGATACTAGATCCTAAACGTACCAGGAGATAACTTGTGAGAAAGTTATAATATAAAAACACATAGTTGGGCTAAACATTTGTAGGAAAAGTGCTACCCCAATGATGGAGGGCAGTAGAGTGATGAAATACCAAAGTCTAAACAGAACAAGATAGTCAAAAATCATAATATATAATAATAAATCAAAACACATATCAAGTACTTTATCAAAAGTGTCCAGGAAAAGTGTTGCCCTAATAAAAGAGGGGGCACGATTATCCAAACAAAAAATAATAATAATGCAAGTGAAAAAATAAGCAAAAGTACATATTGAATATATATATAGGTCCATGGTGACAGGTGTTCGCGGGAGTGTCTGACCGAAATGAGTTCCAGGCACTCAACAACCAAGTCCCGCTGCCTGCGTTCAGGAGACAAGATGGCCGCCATCCATTGTCCCGACCACGTGCGTTAGCCTGCACAAAATGGCGGACACCCAGTGAAGCATTCTATTAACTGGTTCCGTTGCAGTTTTCGTACAGAATTCTCAACGTTCCACGTTCTAATGGGCTTCTGGGGTGGTCCTTGTTCAGGAACCGAACCAAATAAACAAAATAAACATAGACATGAATACATTTCTGTGAAAGGAGCTGAAAGTGATGGGACTATTCCTTCACACCCTCAAAGTCCAGCCCAGGTGATGCATAACAGTAATTTTGTATTTGCACTAAGTACAGTTTTATGGTCTTACCACAGTGGTTTTGGTACCTAGCTATATACTCTCAGAGAGACTTCAACTTTCAGACCAGAACCAGCACCATGCTGATGAGAAACAGTTTGCTACTGCAAGTCATAGCTGGGTTCTGGCAACTGATCCTTTTGGATCATAACCCATGTTTTTGTGTTTGTTGCTAACAGTACCTGTAGAAATACAACATTAAGTCCGAAACACAATGCCTGTTTGCATGTTCAGCCCGGAACCCTGGATAGTTGTGGTAATATGATTTGTCCAGTTGCTACGCCCAAGAATGACTTCTCAAAGTCCAAACTCGAGATATGTAAGTGATGCATAACAGTAATATATGTAGGCCTTCTACATGATTTATTTGTGTCATAGTAAGGTCAGGATATTGCCTATATTCTCTGCTGTCTCTTATTGCATTGTCATTGAATTATTGTGTTTCTACCATTCATTTTCTTGGACATTTCAATCAATAGATGTGTGACAAAATATCCATAGGATACTGCTGATCATGACAGAGGTCAGTGTGCGTGGTCAATACCCGATGTCCTCCACCTCTGCACAAGGAAATCTTAACAGAAATAAACTAAAACAGATACAAACAAAGCATTTACAGGGTTATTAACTAAAGAGAGAATTCAAAGAGAATTTAAGGCCAAAGTAATTGAACTCAAAGCATAGCTGACTAAAAATATTATTCTGGTTTGTTTATTTTGACCTTAAATTGAAAATTCACTTTGAAATCTAATCTTAGTGAATAACCCTGATAATTTCCAGAGAACCAGAAAGACTGGGATATAAATGTATTCTCCCCTATGCCCAGGGCCGGCGCTTCATATAAAGTGAACTAGGGAGCTGCCTAGGGCGCCATATAGGAGGGGGCGCCCTGCGCCCCCATCGCCGGCCCTTTAAATGCCACAGCCGCCTTAGCACTCTATAGAGAGCGCTCAGACGGCTGCTGCACTGCCTCACTGAGTGTGCACTTCCTGACAGTCCCGCCGGGTCGCGGACCGGATAGGAGCTCGGCCACGCTACAGGGGAGGTGAGGAGATGATTATAGGGGGAGATTATAGGAGAGGGGAGAAGATTACAGGGAGGGAGGGAGTGGGAGAAGGTTATGGGGGGGAGAAGATTATAGGGGGGAGAAGATTACAGGGAGGGAGGGGGGAGAAGATTATAGAGGTGGGGGAGAAGATTACAGGGAGGGGAAAGATTATAGGGGGAGAAGATTACAGGGAGGGAGGAGGGGAAGGTTATAGGGGAGAAGATTACAGGAGGAGGGAGGGAGTGGGGAGTGGAGAATACAGGAGGGGGGAGAAGATTACAGGAGGGAGGGAGTGGAGAAGGTTACAGGGAAGGGGAGAAGATTACAGGGAGGGAGGGGAGTGGAGAGAAGGATACAGGAGGGGAGAAGATTACAGGGAGGGAGAGTGGGAGAAGGATACAGGGAGGGAGAAGATTACAGGAGGGAGGGGAGTGGAAGAGATGGGGGAAGAAGATTACAGGAGGGAGGGGAGTGGAGAAGGTTACACAGGGGAAGAAGATTACAGGGAGGGGGAGTGAGGAGAAGGTTACAGGGAGGGAGGGAGAAGATTACAGGGAGGGAGGGAGGAGAAGGTTACAGGGGGTACAGGAGGGAGGGGGGAGTGGAGAAGGTTACAGGGAGGGGAGAAGATTACAGGGAGGGAGGGGAGTGGGAGAAGATTGAGGAGGGGGGAGAAGAAGAAGATTACAGGAGGGAGGGGAGAAGAATAAGATTACAGTGAGGGAGGGGAGAAGATTACAGGGAGGGGGGAAAAGAAGAGAAGATTACAGGGGGGAGAAGAAGAGATTACAGGGACGGGGGGAGAAGAAGAGGAGAAAACGGGGAGGGGGGAATAAGAGGAGAACACGGGGGGAGGGAGATGAGCATGTAGGGGAGGGAGAGACCACTAAAGGAGGGAGGGGGCGGTGGAGAGACCACTAGGGGAGGGGTGTGAGGAGAGACTGCTAAAAGAGGGGGGTGGAGGATAGACCACTAGGGGAGGGTGGGAGAGAGGAGAGACCACTAATGGAAAGTCGGGGAGAAAAGGAGACCACTAAGGGAGGTGGGGAGGAGAGGAGAGACCACTAAGGGGCAGGGGAGATCTCTAAGGAATGGAAGGGAGAGCTCTATAGGACATGGGGCAGGACATGGAGCTCTTTCACACCACGCGCATACATACACACACACAATGCATCCCTATACACACAGAAACACAACATGCTTCCCTTACACACAGAGAAACACACAATGCAACCCTTACACATAAAGACAATGCATCCTTTGCACATATACACATAAACACACAATGCATCCCTTACACACACATGCAAACACACACTGCTTCTCTTACACACACACAGACACACACACTGCATCCCTTACATACACAGAAACACACTTTGCATCCCTTATGCATACAAACACAGATTCACACAATGCATCCCTTACACACAACAAGAAACACACAATACATCCCTTATACACAAACACTCACTGCTTTCTATCCCTTACACAAAAACACACTGCTTCCACTACACACAAACACACTGCATCACCTACACAAACTGGTATCCCTATACACTACATTCCATAAGCACACACATTAGATCCTCTACAGTAACACATAACACATCCCCTACACACTCTACTCCCTGTGAGCGAACTCATGGGTGGAACATGTAGGTGGACTTATGGGTGGGCTTTATGGGCATACTCACCGTCAGGCCCTGGGGCCCAGACCTTGAGCTATGTAAGAGGCCCCAAAAAATGGAGCTGCTTCCCGTTCTCCCAGAACATTGAATTTTGTGACCACAGTTACAAACAGCCTCCAGAGATCCTGTTCTACACCAGAGCCCATCACCATCCTCATCTGATTGTAAGTAGGCATCTAGTATATTATTAGTGACACTAATCTCTAATTTACCTCACATTAAATGGACACTATAGTCCCCAGTTCTGGTGTCTATAGTTTGTCCCTGCAGGCTTTTTAATGTAAACACACACTGTGTGCAGCACTGGCACTAGTTCATATGGCAGATCATATGGGTGGGGCATTGCGATGTCCCGGTGGGGGGGCGGGGGGAGAGGGGCGGCAGCAAATCTTTCTTTTGCCTAGGGCGGCAAAAATCCTTGCACCGGCCCTGCCTGTGCCTCCTCTCTTCCTTCTAACTGTCACAGCATCAGGAAGGTTGGCCGGCTGCTGGTGATAGGCTGAATGCATCGTTAGTCATCCACCACTGAGTCTCAGAGCTCCCCACAAAATTCACCCACCATCGCCAGACTGTACACAAAAAGCGGAAGCTTAAATGGACATGTACAAGGGGGGACAGGGAGAGGAACACACGGGTAGACAGGAAAGGGGGCACATTTAGGAATGGAGAGGGGACCGCAATGGACCACACTTCCTACTCAGGGTCTAAACTACATACCTGTAACACTTGCTGGTAAAGGATGTTCGACATATGTTCAGGATTCATTTTGGATTTCATTAAAGAAATAGGATTGGCTGGTAAGTTTTAGTCATGTCCTACTGTGGTAAGCACTCACCTAAGGAACAGTTGTTGGGGTTTTTTTTTGGGGGGGGGGATTAATTTTACATGCAGCATTAAAAATAAAATACATAAAAAGATGATTTTTGCATTGTTAATATATATTGATATTTTTTATAGAAAACACATTACGCCACAACCTCACCTGTAACGTGGAATGCCACCATATATTGTCTACACGTTTTCTGGGTGGATGATGCCACTTACCCACAAATTATTAGACATACCTCCTTCTAATTTCATGCCAGTTTGGCACATTTATTGTTATAAAATAACTTGTATCCCTGCCTGTATCTGTAACTTCTTTTAGTAAGTGTAATCGTTAAAACATTAAGCTTACTTTACCAATCACCCTAGACGAGCCTTATTGCTGTAACTTACACATGTAAACGTATTCCATCTGTCATTTGTGTCCTTACTGACAGTTTATAGGAGAGAGCGTGCACGGTCACACAGTATGTACATGTTCGATCATTGCTGGAGCCATATTATAGTGTGTTATATTACATCGTGTCCCCACATGCTATACGTAACTGTACATTTTGTCTCTGTTTAATATACTGCATATATCACGCTATCAATGCCTTTGCCGTAAACTCGGTTGTTAATTTCTTGTTAAATAGATTAAAACAAAACGAAGACACACTTTAGTCAAAGACATATCTACTAGGAGCTATCACATCAGAGTGTTTACAATATTTTCAATAAAAAAGTATTTTTTTTAATCTGTCGGTATTTAATAAGTAGAGCCTATTATTGGATCTGTTTTCTGTCCATGTAACCTGCCCTGGCACCATATTCAAGAATGACACATTACGGCTTTCAATACTGGGATAAAAGCAAACAAACGGGACCGATTAATAAAAGCCAAACACACTCATTCCTATTCAGTCAGTTATACAATACCGCTGTTTTGTTACTAATATCAGGTGCTGAACAATGTGCGCAGATATTCTTCTCTGTAATAATCTCACAAATGGCTAAAATGATTGATCTCTATTGGATCACCCCTGTGCCACATTAAAATCCCCTGCTATACCCCACTCCTGCGGGACCCTGCTAAGCTGTGTAGAGATAATCAGATTCTACCAAAGAAGAAGGCCAGAACGAGAGGAAGTGGCAGGCAGAGCCCAGTAGGACGCAGCAAAGAAGTCAGTCTAAACTAACATATCAGAACACAACTGGCAGCATAAGTACTGCAGGCTGCAGTGGTTATGGTACTAGGAACATTGCTCAGCAAACCTCACACCTGCAGAAGGAAAGTGAGCTGCAAATTATTATTATTATTATTATTGCCATTTATGTAGCTCCAACAGATTCCGTAGCGCTTTACAATATTATTAGAGGGGGGATGTAACTATAAATAGGACAATTACAAGAAAACTTACAGGAACGATAGGTTGAAGAGAACCCTGCTCAAACGAGCCTACAGTCTATAGGAGGTGGGGTATAAGACACGCTAGGACAAGAAATATCAAATAGGGTGGGAGTGAAGCAGAGCTGGAGGAGAGGGCAGGAGACAGGTATAGGTTACTCTGGGAAGCCATAAACTTTCCTGAAGAGATGGGTTTTAAGGCAAATGACACTGAACCTGCCTGGCTGAGTATATGGCATATTTTTACCCAATGGATCTTCCAAATTCAGTAATACCACTCACAATGGAGTAATCATGGCTCAAATTTGAGAAAAATCCATCCACATTAAAGTGATACTCTAAGCACCAAAACAACTTTAGCTTAATGCAGCGGTTTTAGTATACAGATCATGCCCCTGCAGTCTCACTGCTTAATTTTCTGTCATTTAGGAGTGAAATCACTTTTATTCCTGTTTATGCAGCTCTAGCCACACCTCCCCTGGATGTGACTCACATAGCTCCCATTAAAATAATTAATTTCAATTTCAATCAGATCTTACAGCACAGTGTGTTTACTTTAAAGGTTCATATCTCTTGCTCAATTCATTGATCTCACCAAGGAGGCTGGTGCAGGTTCTAGCAGGCAATTAACACTAAATTCTAAATACACTGTACAATAACGGAAGTGTAATAATTATACATTTCAAACTTCACACCTGTTTAGTCTTATTGTAAATGCCAGAAATGTAAATACCTGACGTGTGCCCAGTTTTGACCCTTCCATCCCCTGGCACTGCTCTTTCATACTGACACAGTGTTAATGACTCTATGGGACCGGGCGAGGGCATTTAAATGGAGAGAGTCCTTCACGCTTCAGTCCTTCTATACATCAGCTGGTACATCCAAGTCATACTGACAGTACCGAAAGCTGCATCCCGTCACAATTATACTTGTACAAACATGACAGAAAGTTTGTTTTACACACTTAATTTACTCGTATTACTCACATAGTGAATATGCTGAAATGGGGCTTGGGAGGTGTAGAATATTGCATATGCTATGTTTCTATTGATTATATATGGATGTGTGGATTGGATGAGGCTTTCTTTGTCTGAGAACTCTGGAATGTAAGTTGGGGGTCTTGTCCTTATATGGCTAGAGTTAAAGTCTGACGTCAGTATGGGCACTTCTATATAGTAACAGAGGGACACGAGGTCTCTCTCGCTTTTGGCTCTCTTTCCTGTACAAGATGTAACTCTCCGGTCAGAAGTCCAGAAATTACCATCTGCTGTTGAATGTCCATTATCCTGTAACATCCTTTGTTGTTTTATTATGTATCAGTAACTAAGAATAAACCTGAAGAAACCGTAAGTCAGATTGCATATTAGTACTTTTCATTAATATAGACATATATTAATGTAGCAAGCAAATTTGGCCCAAGACTATATATACAAAAGATGTATATATCTCAATCAACTGAAGAGAAGAAAAAATTAAGAAGATTCAACATCGAGCAATTCTATCCAAGCTACATTTTCCAGGGGGAATTCCCATGGGTCCTAATTCCACTATAATATTATCTAATCTATATTCTAAATCAAACTTTGTCCAGCATATAGTTTAATATGGAATCTCAGTGTATCACCCCACGTATAACTAAAAAATTTAAACCATACAATGAAAAAGTGTTTTCAATGCTATTTCATACAAACTCTGGGCATTGCTCGCGGCAGAGAGCCATAAATACAATTATTGTAATCATTTGTGCATCGTTGCACTATTACTAACAAAATAAATGTTGTATTAAAATCATCTGTAACCAATTCCTCAAGATCTGCCGTGTAGGAAAACTCAACTTATTTATTTTATCTTGGTTTGGGCAATGTGCCAAACTATGACGCTACATTGGCCAAAATTTTTAATTTAAAGGTCGAGGATTGTATTGCCCAGAGTTAATTGTAAGAACAATATTAAACAATGCAATATGCCCACGTTCTATACATCTCAGATTCATTCCCGTTACATGGGCAAAGGGCACATTAAAAAACAGGCGGAGAATGTGTGGACACTGACAGTAACTTACATCTAGACCTCGGTATTACCACGTCTTGGTAATGTCTTAACCATATGGTTCCAGGCTTTCAGCTTTATCACCAATCCAATATATTATTCTTGCTTGGATTTAATATAACAAAACATTTCTCAGGGAGAGAAGAAAAAAACAGAAAATTTGGATTGTGAACCCGGCCAAGTATTTAGTTATTTAGGGGAACAGTTTATTGTGATCTTACGCCATCTTTTTCTGTTTTATGGAGAAAAACACATGTGAATCTGATTAAAGTCTCTCATTGTCAAACAAACCAGAGCAGCGTAAGCCTGGTGGGAAACTTGCTTAACTGACATCTTGGCTGTAAAAACGCCATACTGTATTGTCATCAGATGCCGCAGTGTTGTGGTTCATGCCTAGGAATGCCTTATTTCAAGGGAATCGAAAGCCCCTTCCTGTCAGTAAACAATGTCAAAATTCCAGCAGGATTCCAGTCCTCATGCCCTTTCCCAAACAGCTCATGGAAAATATTATTTGGGTTTATGTACAGTCGAAACTTAAAGACATATTGCGGTATCAATTACACTGAGTCAGAGCTTTCAGGATTTAGAAGTACAGGTTAAAAAAACAAATAATCAAAAATAAAAGTACAAGACAAGAAGATTATTATGTAGATATTGGTTATCAGCATGGAAAACCATTGGAAGTAAAACCTGGGTCGAGCTGGATGCTATAGTTTAGAAGAACTGCCCTTAGAAGAACTTGGGGTAAAACGTGATTGGATTTCAGTTTTCCTTGAGAGAATTAACTAATAGACTGTACTACTAGTTGGCTGTCTATGTATATCTATTTTTTTGAGGCGTGATATAAAGGCATGGCCCATCATCAAGTGGACTTGCCCTCTCTCATCTACACGTTACATTTTAGTTTATTATTCTGTTTTGTCTTATTAGTCATGATAGGATGTTGCAATATCTAACATAGAAACATAGAATGTGACGGCAGATAAGGCCCATCTAGTCTGCCCAATTTTCTAAATACTTCATTACTTATCTTATAGTTAGGATAGCCTTATGCCTATCCAACGCATGCTTAAACTCCTTTACTAAATATTTGCAGATTGTTAATTACTGGAAAAATACTTTCAATGATTTTAGTTATTAGATAGCATTTATTGAATGCCCTACTGAAAGTCTAAAGTCAATTGCAGGATGCCAGAGTGCACGTGTGTGAGGAACTGACTGTGCTGGGTTTCAAACCCTGGTTTACATGGTGCTAAACCTCTTCCTTACCAGCACACCAGCCTGCCAGTTTATTTAGTTTCTTGTCGATAGGTCCTAGCTGTCTGATTGTGCAAACTGCTTGTTTTACGATAAGCATATCTCGGTCCCCAATCAATTGTAGAATCCTTGGAATGCCTGTAGATTTAGGAAATTGAGTTTAAGATTATTTGATATTTTATTTGGTGTCAACCTGTATTATCAATAGCAGAAATTGCCTGAAATACTCTCTGAAGGAGTATGAGATCTCCTGATATAGTGCTGTGCTTGTATTGAGGACAGTGGTGGCAGATATGTCCTTTACATCTTCTTTTCTCACAGTCACTTGGGACAATCACAAAGATTCTTCGGGGTAAGATTTACCTACAGGACTGGGAGGTATCAACCTCTATTGGTGCTCCATCTTCAGGTAAGTATCTGTCAGTAACCGAGATACCCTAACATGCAAACCTAAAATAAACCATATAGGAACACAAACCAGCCAATAGTGTCTAAGACAGATGAATAAAATGTCTGCAAACAGACAGAGAATAAACGAGAGACAGGCTGACATCTAGGATAACAGAGAAATACAGAATCGATAGTAACAGATAGCAAAACTGGTCAAACAACCCGAAGTTAGAAAACAGTATATCCAACGCACAGTATAAACACACTCTCAGGTAACAACAAGGCAAGTAATCAAGGACAACCAGGAAATATATATACCCTATAATGGGTTGTGATTGGTTATAGAGGGCCATGATGTCACAAGTGTGTATACATCATCAAAACATGGCCACATAGACTGATATGATAAAATGAGAGGAATGGTTCCATGTCATATATGATGTCATAATAAGGCACCAGGAAGCTAGGGATGAGTGGGTGTGGATCATAACACAGAAAATACATCATTGCACTGTGCCATGAGGGATATGTATCATGACAGTACTGTCCACTCTACCTGCTCACCATTTTTTTAAATACATTTTAGACTTTCTCAGCGAAAGTTATAGTTTTCTGCCAGCGGACCCTCAAACTCTGTAACGACAATGAATTAGGGGACAACAGCCAACAGAAGGTAGGCTCTCAGCCCCAACACTGAAACCTCTGAAAGAACTACGCTAAGACCGCAGTTCACAAATATTCATTTTCTCTATATTTAAAATGGGACCAGCATCTTACAACTCTACATTCAATTAATGGCAAAACAATGTAAAATAACACATAAAGCATAACAATATAGGTAATTGTGCAGCCAACAACACAATAAAATATAAGTCTGTCAGATGGAGGTTGGAGTCTGATGAACATAAACAATAAAATCCCAGATCATTCTGCCGGCATTACCTGTGGTATTATGAAAATTGCTTAGCGTAATCATCTATACAATCTGTATAAGTGCGACAAGGTAACCTTCAGCCAAAGATGGTGTTACAGAAAACGAGATCCATGTAACAATGTTCAGGCTGCCCTGGTCTAGGCTCGATAACTGACTCTATGAGTTCATAATCAGTGGGCAAGAGTGAATTATAAGCCAAAGCCAACTAGTTTATTCACAACATGTGTAAGATGACGAGGGAGTGTGTTAGCTGTTCCTGGTATGAACTAGGAGGGCGCTTCTGTCAGTCACGGTGGATGGATAAACAGATGGGCAAATGGATGGATAAGCAAAAGGGCAGCTGAATGGGTGGATAGGCAATGTCTTATGTTGCTACTGAAAAATGGTAAACATAGGTGACCAGTTGTTACCCTATATGTGGTGACCAGCCTGTGTCTTTGTACATGGTGCCCAGTCTATCTTTCTATAATTAACTTAGATTAAATTACATGGTGTCCAGACACTACTTATGGATTAAAATGCTGTATAAGGTAAAGTGGCTGAGGACCTCAACAATAAAAATAAAAACAGTCACTGTACATAATATACTATAATGGGCAGAACATTTTTAATGAATAAGCATTTTAGTGATAGTATTAGAGCACTCAGCTGTATGTGGGACCTGTGATTAAGGTTTGATCATATAAATTGCTATTTATATAAATTACAGAAAAATCTAACATTTATAAATTCTAGCATGCCGTGTGCCAGATCTTATTAAAACAAGAAAAACCAGCTTCGTGAGAAAACAATGATTCTATATAGCTCTTGGAATAAAGTGCTCTTGGGATGAGATAATTAACTTAAAAGAAAGAGAAATGGATATTCATAGGTGATTATAACGGAACCACAGGATTACTGGAGGTTTGCCCCAAATATATTCCAATCCAAAATAAAATGAAGGAATACTCATTAACATGACAGTGTGTAGAACTTTGATTACCATTTATTGGCGAAAAGGGCAGAAAAGTCTAGATAAAGTTACCCGATAACACATGCCTCAAGATGTCTACAATTGAATTTTTTAGATGTGCAACATGGAAACACTTGGAAGCCCTAACATTAACCCCAATTTATATCATTATAAGTACACAATTTTCTTAATCTTTTTGAGCCAATATCACACTTTCCACAGAGCTTGTCTTTAAAATAATCTTGGTTTGTGTTATTAAGTGGATCTTTTCATGGTATTGACAATGGCACTTGACTTTACCATAAAAATGCCAAGGTCAGTGTAAAGATAAGTGTTCAGATCACCATACAAACAGTGAGATAAGTGTAAAATAAATACTGAGATTAGCAAAAAGAGAACTATGATCAGTGTAAAGATAAGCAAGGTCAGTGGATAGAGAAAGTAACAAGATTACTTTAAATGTGAATACAGTTTAGACTAAAGATAAGTACAGGGTTTAATGTACAGACCAAGGCCCGTATAACGAGTACTAAATCTATTAACCCCTTAACCCCTTAAGGTTAAGGACCAAACTTCTGGAATAAAAGGGAATCATGACATGTCACACGTGTCATGTGTCCTTAAGGGGTTAAAGAGAAGTACTGTGATCAGTATAGACACAAGTACAGAGTTATTCGCAAAGACAAGTAGGGAGGTCGATGTACAGACATGTAGTGAGGTCAATGTAAAAATAAGAAGAGAGGTCAGAGTGAAGAAAAGTAGTGAGGTCAATGTATGGACAAGTAGTGAGGTCAATGTATGGACAAGTAGTGAGGTCAGTGTATGGACAAGTAGTGAGGTCAATGTATGGACATGTAGTGAGGTCAATGTAAAGACAAGTAATGAGGTCAATGTATGGACAAGTAGTGAGGTCAGTGTATGGACAAGTAGTGAGGTCAATGTATGGACATGTAGTGAGGTCAATGTAAAGACAAGTAATGAGGTCAATGTATGGACAAGTAGTGAGGTCAGTGTATGGACAAGTAGTGAGGTCAATGTATGGACATGTAGTGAGGTCAATGTAAAGACAAGTAATGAGGTCAATGTATGGACAAGTAGTGAGGTCAGTGTATGGACAAGTAGTGAGGTCAATGTATGGACCAGTAGTGAGGTCAGTGTATGGACAAGTAATGAGGTCAGTGTATGGACAAGTAATGAGGTCAATGTATGGAGAAGTAATGAGGTCAATGTATGGACAGGACAAGTAGTGATGTCAGTGTATGGAAAAGTTATGAGGTCAGTGTATGGACAAGAAGTGATGTCAGTATAAAGACAAGCAGTGAGGTCAGTGTATGGACAAGGAGTGATGTCATTATAAAGACAAGTAGTAAGGTTAGTGTATGGACAAGTAGTGAGATCAGAGTGAAGACAAGTAGTGATGTCAGTATAAAGACAAGTAGTAAGGTTAGTGTATTGACAAGTAGTGAGATCAGAGTGAAGACAAGTAATGAGGTTGTGTATGGACAAGTTATGAGGTTGGTGTATGGATAAGTAGTGATGTCAGTATAAAGACAAGCAGTGAGGTTAGTGTACGGACAAGTAGTGAGGTCAGAGTGAAGACAAGTAGTGAGGTTAGTGAATGGACAAGAAGTTGAAGTAACTATTTAAGGGTTACTCCAGCCATTCTAACAGAGGTCTGGGCTGTCACATGTGCTGGGAATGCAACTTGCCACCAGCACAAAAATCTCTGGATGTGCAGTGTTCCAAGCAAACACTGCACAGCCAGCTTCCTACCATCATGACCACTTCGAAAACCGGAAGTGATCTTGGATGTTGGATTAACCCTTTAAGACAAGTCACAAGGTCAATGTAGAGGCTCTGGCCTCTTGCTCATCACTAAAATCAGGCATGTGGAGCAAATAGTTTCAGGTTCGGACCATGTGTTGGTAGATCAATCCAAACCATGTTTATTAATTAAACTTTAAGCAATAAAATAATGTAAAAACCCTCCAGTTTGTGTAAAGTGCTGCATTGTTACGGTTATTAAAATAATTTATCAATTCTAGAAGGTAATGCAACAGATTTCACTTTTAATGACCAGTGGGATCAGCTTCAACCTGCAGAATCGGCTATCTCAATGGAGAATGACACAAGGTTATTCACTAAAATGAGAATTCAAAGTGAATTTCATGTTTAAGATTAGAAATAGCCAGACAGAATATTCTCTAATCCGGCTCTGCTTCCAGTTTGGCTACTCTGGCCTTAAATGTGAAATGTTACTTTGAATTCTCACTTTTATGGATACCCTGTCAGTGATTCGTCCATAAAGCCAACTTGTTCAATGTGCAACCAGGCAGTTCAGGTAAGCGACACCTAAGGTTTAAAAAAGGAAAGCACAAACATTCATAAGTTTAAACCACTGATAGGGACCGGGAGGTGTGCAGAGCATCCGGGCATAAAGAGGGTTAAAGTTGGACAAATTAAGGTAATGTCCAATGAGCGAGATCGCTAAACACGCCAGTCACCCAGTATTCAGAATGGAAAACACACAAAGAGCAGTCAGTGATCCCTGTTTAATATCCCGGAGCTAATTCTCTCTGTTACGGAAGCCATAATCAGCTGGTGAGAAGTCAGCCTCCTGCTGTGGATCAGGCCCCTTGCTGCGGAGGAATGATTCTGCGCTGTGATTATCTTGTTATCCCTGTTGCATTCCATATTGATTGCTTCCCTGCATGTCCCCCAACAAGAGCATTCACTGAACCCGAGGAGAACGCCAGCTGTGTGATAATCACATCAACAGAATCACACCAGACCCCACTGCAAGCCCGACCAAAATTCCAGACACAAAGATTGTCAGTAAGGTGTCATATTAACCTTTCAGTGCCAGTAGATGACCCACACATAGGTTTGAAAAACTCACACGTATGGCACGTGAGAGATTATACATGTCCAGTTGCTGTCGGTTTTAGACTGGTTTAGAGGGAGTAGCGGATGGGGATAAATGTTTACAGGACGAGGGCACTCTATAAGGAGTGAGGGGCTAACTGAATTACCTACAGAAAATGTTAAGAAAAATAAAACAAATTGGATGCATCGAAGATTCATATAGATTTATAAAGAAGGCTCCAGGGGGAATGATGGGACGCTAAAGCTGACAGTAACAATATCTGTAAGGAATTGGAACACTATGGTATGCAGGGTATAGGTGGTAGAGGTGAAAGAGCACGGTGGATCTTTCAGAGGTAAAATGTCAGAAGTCAGTCCATCTTCAAGAACTGATGGACAATCTAGAGCAGATGGAGTTCACTTTAAAAGGGAGAGAACATGATCATGAGGGTATGCATGAAAATGTAGCGTGATGGTGGAAGATCTGAGGTTTGGACGACAATATATAGGAGATCCAGACAATATTCTAAAGACCTTCTAGAAATATATTCACACTAGTAACTCACATCCACGTGTCCTGCTCTCATTCACAAAAATGTTTAAATCAAGGCTTTGGAGCTTTGTGACTTCCTCCATGACCGCTGCTCCCAATACTACATCAACAGGGATATTTCTTTAAACTGAGACAACCACGGTTAGAAATATCTGCTGAAATATTTTGATGTCTGTATGCTAGCTGGCTTTAAAGACAAATCAATTCACTGCTATGTATCAGTTTCTTCTTTTCTACACTATCAATCTAAATCCACTATCTCCATGGCCATCAATCAGTCATTGATCAGGGCTCTGTAAGCTATTAGACTAAATGTTACAGGAATAAAATGCTGTCCTACATTTATTCAGTATAGATAAACTATCTGATACAGGATGGTATTACAGTCGCATTATTAGCACCAAAACCTCTAGCGTTCATCCTAATGGTTATTGTGCTAACAGCATTCTGGCTCCATTTTTAGAGCAGTCAAAAAAATAAAATTGCACGTCAGCACCTAGAGCTTGGTAAATTTAGGCAGTGATGGGCTGAAAACAATGGGGTGTTAGCGGAGACACGGATGAGGGGACATGCTTTCGGCATCGCGAGACAACCACATATTCAATTAAGATGGTTTTTTATATAGGCATAACATTCTGTCCAGAGTAGACTGAGATCATACAGAGGGGTTTGGGTTCCTGCAGTTTATAATAGAGACTCAAAAATAGCATTTTATTAAGCCTTTGGGAAACCATTACCAATGTGTGCTTTAAATTTAAAGTGGAAGAGCCAGTTTCCAGAATTTTAATATTTACCTATGTTTAACAAATGCTTAAATATATAAGGTATGTAAAATAAAATAAAAATGTTAGAAATCCACACATTTCTATCCCACAGCTGGGCGCCGCCATCTTAGCTCCCTGTCAATCATTGTTATAAGTTCCGCCCTTTACACCTGGCATTCAGCATAGAGAGAGCCGTCTCCATCTTAGCTCCCTGTCAATCATTGTTATAAGCTCCGCCCTTTACACCTGGCAGTCAGTATAGAGAGAGTCGCTTCCATCTTAGCTCCCTGTCAATCATTGTTATAAGCTCCGCCCTTTACACCTGGCAGTCAGTATAGAGAGAGCCACCTCCATCTTAGCTCCCTGTCAATCATTGTTATAAGCTCCGCCCTTTACACCTGGCAGTCAGTATAGAGAGAGCCGCCTCCATCTTAGCTCCCTGTCAATCATTGTTATAAGCTCCGCCCTTTACACCTGGCAGTCAGTATAGAGAGAGTCGCTTCCATCTTAGCTCCCTGTCAATCATTGTTATAAGCTCCGCCCTTTACACCTGGCAGTCAGTATAGAGAGAGCCGCTTCCGTCTTAGCTCCCTGTCAATCATTGTTATAAGCTCGGCCCTTTACACCTGGCAGTCAGTATAGAGAGAGCCACCTCCATCTTAGCTCCCCATCACTGTTATAAGCTCCGCCCTTTACACCTGCCAGTCAGTATCGATAGAGCATACAGAGCGGATAATTTAAACAATGTAACGGTTTCTCCTCTTTATTTGCAATGTGTGTCCTGATCTTGCTTTGTCTGAACTGGATTATGATGTAATTTGCCAGATCTTTAATATATATTCAAAATAAAACAAAGGAGCAAGTTTAACACAAGTTACAAGTGATTTAATTGTTTTATTGGGAGCTGTGACATTTAATAAGCATTACGTTTCTGTGTCAGCCAAGCTGTTAGAATAGAGTTTAAATAATTTTGATATTATAGTTTGTAACGTTAGTGTATCACTTTGATACAACATAAAGGGAGTGAATGTCATGTATCTCTCCATCCCCCGCGCTTTGCAGGTCCCCTTTATTGGTGCAAACACTTACAATAACCATGTTTGTTTGTAGATCAAACCACGAACAACCGCAGCAGGGCAGACAGAGAACGTAGGCTGAAATTAAGGTCATCATGCCTTTTCCCTGTGTGAGAACCTGTGATTGGGAGTTAGCAGGTCCCATCCAGCTAACACTGGGCACAGTGTCTACAGGCAGAGGAATGTGCTAGCTAATAGTGCCACCTAGTGGGGAGATGGAACAGTTCAGTTTTCATCACTGGACCTTCATTTTATTAATCCGGGAATTGGGGCTCACTGACGTGGGAAATGCAACGCTCGCCAACTTGGGAAATGCAACGCTCGCCAACTTGGGAAATGCAACGCTCACCAACTAGGGAAATGCAACGCTCGCCGACTAGGGAAATGCAATGCTCGCCGACTAAATCAACAACAGAATGACTTAAACAGAAGAAAATATGCCTTCTGATGTGGCCCAGTCAGAGTCCTGACCTCAACCCGATTGAGATGCTGTGGCATGACCTCAAGAAAGCGATTCACACCAGACATCCCAAGAATATTGATGAACTGAAACAGTTCTGTAAAGAGGAATGGTCAAGAATTACTCCTGACCGTTGTGCACGTCTGATCTGCAACTACAGGAAACGTTTGGTTGAAGTTATTGCTGCCAAAAGAGGTTCAACCAGTTATTAAATCCAAGGGTTCACATACTTTTTCTTGCAACTGTATATCTCACACCATGCAATGTATCGCAGTAATTGTGTAGCGGAGAGCTGATTTCCCACAGCTTAACTCCACTGGTGAATTAGAATAATTCATGAACAAGTAGTAAATCCAATAGGGTAACAAGCACAATCAGCAAGGCAATCCAATAATATCCCATCACCTTTCCCAATAACTGGACGACACACAGGATCAGAAGTAGAACTGAGGTTTAATGGCACAATCCCTGTTTTTATGTGATTCTCCCATGCAAGGGAGACACCCACCATAATTATTATAGTAACCAATCACATAGACGTTACCTCCCACACATCTCCTCCCTTCAGCTTAACAGTTAACATAAATTATAATATGCATACTTTTTTCCAATTCTTGGATGTACCCCAAATATGGTAGGTACACCTTTAAATGTGGTACCCCCTGGTAGCCCTGATCTGGGTGAGAAACATATTCAAAAATCACCCAGATCAGACCAGGGGTTCGGGAGTTATGTGGAAGCAAAGATTTGACCGACCGCACGGGCAAAATAGCCGAAAATAGTTCCATGAGTTTTGGCCCTGCGGTCGGTCTCTGTTCGTGCATAAAAGTCCCGAAAGTATATGCCATCCAGGGTTGAATCAGCATTCGGATGAATCCCCTGGTTCGTGGGATTCATCCTACTGAACGACGGGCCGTTCATGAGTTTCCGTCGGCACTTTCTGAAGCCCTGGAGGTCTTAGCGGTGTTCAGTTAGTTGAGTGTCCGATTTGAGTTCCAGACACGCGACAACCAAATACCGCTGTTCGTGGGTTTAAGATGGCTGCCGCCACGTGTTCAGCTGCCGAAATGGCGGCCACCCAGGGAATACAGCTGAGCGTTCGTGTGTTTTAACAAGGGGAATGTAACGAGCATACAGGGAGGTAAATTACAGCCACCCTTCACATCAGGGTGGTCCGCTTGTTCGGTACTTTAGTTTGGATGGTGAATACAGCAGTTCACATGCAGACTTGTACAGCTTTTTACCGAACAACTTAATGAATCTTGGTATGGCCACATATAGTTAAAGGAAAATCTTTATAATACATTCACAGGAACACTTCTAGGTTTCAACAGTAACATTATGAAGGGAATGTATTGGACAGCCAAAGGGGTTCTGCTACAAATTGGTTCTCGATATACAATATATATCTCACACCATGCAGTGTATCACAGTAACTGGTTCTCTATATACAATATATATCTCACACCATGCAGTGTATCGCAGTAATTGGTTCTCTATATACACAGCTCAAAAAATAAAGGGAACACTCAAACAACACAATGTATCTCCAAGTCAATCACACTTCTGTGAAATCAAACTGTCCACTTAGGAAGCAACACTGAGTGACAATTTCACATATTGTTGTGCAAATGGGATAGACAACAGGTGGATATTATAGGCAATTAGCAAGACACCCCCAATAAAGGAGTGGTTCTGCAGGTAGTGACCACAGACCACTTCTCAGTTCCTATGCTTCCTGGCTGATGTTTTGGTCACTTTTGAATGCTGGAGGTGCTTTCACTTTAGTGGTAGCATGAGGCAGAGTCTACAACCCACACAAGTGTCTCAGGTAGTGCAGCTCATCCAGGATGGCACATCAATGCGAGCTGTGGCAAGAAGGTTTGCTGTGTCTGTCAGCGTAATGTCCAGAGCATGGAGGTGCTACCAGGAGACAGGCCAGTACATCAGGAGACGTGGAGGATGCCGTAGGAGGGCAACAACCCAGCAGCAGGACTGCTACCTCCTCCTTTGTGCAAGGAGGAACAGGAGGAGCACTGCCAGAGCCCTGCAAAATGACCTCCAGCAGGCCACAAATGTGCATGTGTCTGCTCAGAAACAGACTCCATGAGCGTGGTATGATGGCCCAATGTCCACAGGTGGGAGTTGTGCTTACAGCCCAACATTGTGCAGGACGTTTGGCATTTGCCAGAGAACATAAAGATTGGCAAATTCGCCACTGGCGCCCTGTGCTCTTCACAGATGAAAGCAGGTTCACACTGAGCACATGTGACAGACTTGACAGAGTCTGGAGACGCTGTGGAGAACGTTCTGCTGCCTGCAACATCCTCCAGCATGATCAGTTTGGCAGTGGGTCAGTAATGGTGTGGGGTGGCATTTCTTTGGGGGCCACACAGCCCTCCATGTACTCGCCAGAGGTAGCCTGACTGCCATTAGGTAGCGAGATGAGATCCTCAGACCCCTTGTGAGACCATATGCTGGTGTGGTTGGCCCTGGGTTCCTCCTAATGCTAGACCTCATGTGGCTGGAATGTGTGTCAGCAGTTCCTGCAAGACGAAGGCATTGATGCTATAGACTGGCCCGCCCGTTCCCCAGACCTGAATCCAATTGAGCACATCTGGGACATCACGTTGCACCACAGACCGTACAGGAGCTGGCAGATGCTTTAGTCCAGGTCTGGGAGGAGATCCCTCAGGAGACCATCCGCCACCTCACCAGTAGCATGGACAGGCATTGTAGGGAGGTCATACAGGCACGTGGAGGCCACACACATACTGAGCCTCATTTTGACTTGTTTTAAGGACATTACATCAAGGTTGGATCAGCCTGTAGTGTGTTTTTCCACTTTAATTTTGAGTGTGACTCCAAATCCAGACCTCCATGGGTTGAAAAATTTGATTTCCATTTTTTTATTCTTGTGTGAGTTTGTTGTCAGCACATTCAACTATGTAAAGAACAAAGTATTTTAGAAGAATATTGAATTCATTCAGATCTAGGATGTGTTATTTTTGTGTTCTCTTTGTTTTTTTGAGCAGTGTATATGTCACACGATGCAGTGTATCACAGTAACATGTTCCCTCTACATGGTGTGTTTGGAGAAACATTAAAGAGAAAAGAATTTAACTTTTTTATATATATGACATGAGTGGGCTTCCTCAGTGATAGGCAATTCCTTGAGTTTTATTGCAGAGTATTGTAACTAATAGGAACCAAATGACCTAATCACAGCCAATAAAGGATCATGTCACTTGTGGCACATCCTGGATGGGGTTTGCTATATCAATTAGTGTATTAGTTGAACTGTAGAATCTTCTTTGACAATACTGAATCAGCTGTATTACAACACTGCCACCAAGTGGTTCATTGAATAAAAATACTCTACGAAGGTCTGTACAGTACAGTAAGATTTAAGAAAAACACATTTTTTTTTTTTAAATGAAAAGTTAAATAAAATGTAAAAGTTTAATTTAAACCACAGGGGAAGTCCATGGAGTGCTATTATTTGAACAGTACTGTACCTATTGCAGAGAAGCACCAGGCATAGCAGCTTTTGCTACCATGGAGTGCAAGTTATTGTGGTTTTTTTTTTTGTATATAGAAAGCGGGAGGACATCCAATCAGAGATGGAAGAGTGGCAACCAGTGACACGTTCTAGAACAGAGATCAGGGGAGGACAGACATATCTGGGTATCATCAGCATATAGGTGGCAGCTGAATTCAAATGAATTAATCAGTATGCCAAGAGAGACAGTGTAAAGAGAAAACAAAAGGGGACCAAGAACAAAACCTTGGGGTACTCTGGCCAAGACAGAATTAGGGAAGGAGGTGTAATTAGAAAAGGAGACACTAAGTGAACGTGGAGAGAGATAGGAGAACCTTGAAAGGACTGTCACAGAGACCGAGGAATGTAAGAGTTTGCAGAGAGGATAATCCACAATGTGAAAGACAGCAGAGAGGTCTAGAAGAATCAGTATGGAGTAGTGGCCTTTGGATTTAGCCTCAATTATATTGTTGATTACTTTAATTAGAACAGGCTCAGTAGAAAGGAGAGGGTCGAAGCCACATTGAAGAGGGTCTGGAAGAGAGTTGGAGTTAAGAAAGCATACCAGACTTGTAAAGAAGAATCACAGAACAAGACAAGGGGAGAGAGATATGATAAGGAGGGATGGAATGGAATAAAGTGGCTAAATAGTGGGGCGACAGGAAAGGAGAAGCGCAGCCACCTCATGTTCAGGAGTTGAGGAGAAAGCCTGGAGGGTTGAATAGGCACAGTCTATGTGTGTTTGAGAGAGAGAGAAGCAAAGGGGGAAGAATTAATTCCTCAACAGATTAATCTTATCAGTAAAAGAGCAAAGTTATCAGTGAGAACTTCACCTGCTTTTTATATGTGCTTATTGTTAATAATGGCATCCTTTATTGGTCACAATTGCAATCATGTAATTTTACCCCAGATTTTAAATTTTACATTGCCCTATATAACCAAGTGTGTTGGGAACCTCTGTAATTCACTTGGTAAGCCTATTGCATAGGTGAAACAAATTGTGAATTTTTAACTTTATTTTTTTATTTAGATTTTATTGATTTTTACATTTTTCTTTTTTGGTATGGGATATTATTTGAAAGGAAGTAGGGAAATGCTACCTCTGAATATGGCTTTGGCTGCAAGACTTGATAGCTTGGAGTCCCGAGTGAAAACGTATTATTGCTGTTTGGGACACAGGCTGTAAGAGTTTAGGGTTAGATAAAACAGCAGTAGTGGATAGGAGAAGCACACGGATATTGATGAGAGAAAAATCAATCAAGGAAGAAAGCAGAGGAAAGACATTTGCAAATTCAAGATTAAGGTATATTGGAAGGGTCAAACTGGTTAAAATCAAATGATGAAAATAAATTAAAATAAGGAGTCAAAACATACAACTTTTTTTTTTAAGTTTTATTTATAAATTCATCACTTTCAGGTTTGCATAATAGGAGGAAAAAGGCAGCAGGGTATAACAAAATAAGTCACTCCAGGTGAGAATAAAAAGGCTAGCAGAGAGCAAAGGAAAAGTCCATAGGTCCTCCAGATTTGTATCTGCTGTAAGGCCACTTGTCAGTGTTTGTCTTGTTCCTTACTCCAGAACTGCAAGTGATTTGATATTTTTACTGTATGAAATGAACAGATGTTCCTTCATTACACAGGTGTTTAGCCCCTCTCAGTACTGCAGGTTTATGGAATCCCCTTACATGAGCACACAACGAACCGGTCATCATTGGTCTTCACTTAAGGAGTTCCAGATACCTTGCATGTTGGGAGGATTTAAAGACTAGGACTTACAGCGTGTGGATTCAGACACAGCTCCTGTAGAAGAGTCCGTTCATTATTCAATGAGATGATTATATAGCCTCCAGTATGTCTTTCTAGGTTTTCTATAAATACAGTGGGCACTAACCGAGCCCCCACTGTTCTACACTTAAGTGGAGCTGTCCTATCAATGCAGCATGGAAGCAGATGGTGGTAAACCTGTAACTCTGCAGGTCTAGTAATTCATTGCGTATGAGGTAGGCTACGTTTCCTCCATACGATGGTCAGTAGTAGTTAGGCTGATTACAACAAGCAGATTTTTACAATCTCCTTATACTGGAGTAGCACCTCTTATTATTTTGAAACTTCATCTCTTGCTATATATATCTTCTCTCTTATCATTTATTGGCTTCCAGCGCCGTTTCACTTCATTAATACATGTTTCTTGTGCAAAGGTTTTTTTTTAGGGAACTTGCTCACACCACAACTGGAGAAACTGATGATTTCCGCAGTCTGTCAACTGTTCTGTGGGATTTACTTACACTGGCAACCAATGACCAAGTTTAACTTAGCCCTTTACCCCTGGCAATCAGAGACCCAGCTCGGCTTACCCTCTTTTCTCAGTGTCAGTTACTGACCAATCACAGCTTAGACCTTTATACTTGGCACTCATGGACTAATCTCAGTTTACCCTTTCTCAGTGCCAGTTATTGACCAATCTCAGTTTACCCCTTCGCAGTGCCAGTTATCGACCAATCTCAGTTAACCCTTTCTTAGTGCCAGTTATTGACCAATCTCAGTTTACCCTTTCTTAGTGCCAGTTACTGACCAATCTCAGTTAACCCTTTCTTAGTGCCAGTTATTGACCAATCTCAGTTTACCCTTTCTTAGTGCCAGTTACTGACCAACCTCAGTTTACCCTTTCGCAGTGCCAGTTACTGACCAACCTCAGCTTACCCCTTTTAGCATTGGCAATCATAAACCAACCAAGCTACATCTTACCCAGTTCCCGAAAATAGGGTACTGTGGGGCACATCTCGCATGCCAGGCATTTATCCACTTTACTAGCAGTCAACATGATCACATCAATCCCAAGTAACGGTCGTATCATGCAGACCCTCGACTTCACCCCAAACTAACTCTTCATCCAGTTTTTCTTGAGTATTTTCAACCCCTTTGTTTTTCTCTCCAACTTCTGCATCTACTGCTTGCACCCTTTTATGGGTTCCCATCAATTCACTCTCCATTTGTACGTCTTCATTAGTGCTAATTTCATTCCTACACTCTTCACCACATTCGTTTACACCTATCTTAGTCACTTTCACTTCAGTGGAGTCCGTGTCTTCTTCTGCCTCGGATATTAGGTGTTCAAAATCATCTTCTCCATTTTCACTGTCTGCCTCTGATTCTCTATCACTGCTACTTAGTACATCTGGCTTCACTTGCTGGAAGCACATGGGGCATGTGTCTTGTACGTAGAACCATTTCCGTAAGCAATCCCCATGAAAGAAGTGGTTGCAGGGAGTGATCACTGAGACAGTCATGTCCTACAAGATCAAGACCAAAAACAATGTTAAGTGAACATTTACTCAAAAACACACTGGTCTTCATGAGTGAATCTGAGGTGTAGAGGTGTCCCCTGCAGCCTTGCTGTTGTACAGTTTATCAGTATTGGCTCGGTTTACATTTGCCAAGCCCTATGCAAATTAGTGGTTGTCAGACAAACGGCCTATAGAGGCTTCTGACACCAATAGATTCAGTTATTAATTCACTGATTCCCATTGAAAGGCATTGGATTAGTGGAAAAAAAAAAACCTAAACCTTATCTACAAGAAGTATCTGATTGGACAACTACAGTTATGAAATATCTAAACAAGCTCCTTGCCCTACAGACACTTCATTGATATACAAATACCAAAACATGTCCAATATACCAGAACTTACAGCACGTGACCAGGTATGATATCATAAGCCTATATCACAGTGGATCAGAGCACAGTAACTGAGGATTGAGGGATGATATAAAACAGTGCTCACACTGCATGATAACTCAATGGGCATAGGTATGACATCATACAAACGTCGCCACAGGTCATGCTAAAACAGAAATGGATAGAAGTATGATGTCATAAACCAGTGTTCACATTGTATGCTAACAAAGTAATGGACAGAGATATGACATCATACACCAGTGCATGCTAACACAGTAATGGGATGAGGAATGACATCATAACACCATTGTTCATACTGCATGCTAACAAGGTAATGAGATGAGGTATGATGTCATATACCATTGTTCATATTGCATGCCAACACAGTAATGGGACGAGGTATGACATCATAACACCATTGTTCATACTGCATGTTAACCCGGTAATGTTACGAGATACGACATCATACACCAGTGCTCACAATCCATGACTGTGTTGTAATTTGTGGCTGAAATGTGATCTTAAATTGGCACTAACAATCAGTGACAGCTCAGTAACCAAGGCCTAAGAATCACCAAATGCATGTGTTAAAATGACACAGTGCACACGTAACACAGAAGACTCTTCCAAAGCCATAATTTTGTAGATCTTGTTATAGGACATATTTTACACGAGTTGAGGCAGGACAGATATTTCTCTTTATCAACATGTAGGAATGGTTTTCCTCTGGTTTCTGAACCCCATTCCCACAGTGTTACCTGGAAACAGATGGAGCACACATCATTATGGGCCCTCAGCTGCAGCATGGTGGCTTTGGGCAAGGCATTTATCTTTTTAACGGCCTCTCTCCTCAGTAGGAAGCTTTTCCAGCCAGATTGTGCTCGTAGCCAGACATTGAAATAAGAATGGACAATGATAACAGAGACACCCATCCAGCTCCACTCTCCAAAGATCGACTCCCAGGAGCCGTAAGCAACGACACACAATGCCACCAAGAACTCCAGCACACGGCTCACTGCGTTCACACAGTATATTATCTCATCCATCATCTCCACCCGGCTGTCCTGGAAAAGCTCGATCACAAATAAGGTGTAGATAAACAGGGTTCCCAAAACCTAGGAATAAAATCGAGTAAAGGTTTGACACCGATAGCACAAATGTAAAATACACTTTACTTTAACTCAGGGGGAACAAAACAAATTAAACTGGTTCCATTGTCTATTAAAATAGATATAGCTTCAGTTTAAGCAATCACCTTATGCCAAACAAATATATTTTATCTTTGGATAAGTTACATTTTAATTGATTAAGATGTCAGATACATACCCCTTCTTCAGCACCAAAGGCAACTCCACCATTACTTTTCTAAGGATGCATAAACGCAACCCCACTTCCATCCTGCCCCCACCTACCTGAGTCACCTAGCTTGGGAAATTACCTCATTAACACGGACATACCGGCTTCCTTACTATCACTCCCCTATCGGAACAATGACATCTGTTATGATTTAAAGGTTGAAAATAGGAACAATGAGATGCAGGAGAATGGCCATGACCTCAAAGGTTACAACTTCCATGATGTTTTGCCACGAAAGGCAAATTATCACTGAGATTGTATCTATAAAACATCTAAAACTTGAACACTACCTCACTATACGTTACCATACGTTTTTTATATATAATGAAAAACATCTATTCGTTGCCAGGCAGTCCTGCCAACACAAAGTATGGAAGAAATTTTGACTCTATTCCTTACAATATAGTTGCGGGTACCATCCCAGTTACAAACGTTAAACATATGATTTGTTATGATCGTTACAGCAAGTGGCAGCAGTATGGGGTGTGCGTGGTTGTGAGAAGGTGACCTCTCTATACAATTTCAGAGCACACGTGCACAGAGTGTGCAGGAGGAGAATGGAGCAACTAATAGAATGGTCTGGTGAGTGGACTCCAGCCCCCAGACATGCAGTTAGGGTAATAATGGGACGTTCCAGTTACCTGCAGAGAGGTGAGCATGCAGCTGGAGACCAGGATCAACAGCCAAAAATCCATATGGAAAAAGTGGGAGATCTTGTACGCCATGTAGCATGGGAATAGCAAGAGGAAGAGGCACATGCTGAGGCCACGGAAATGCTTCCAGAGACTTCTGTAATAAAAGACCAAAATGAGAAGGAGTCTAATATAACATAAAGAGAACAAAAAATATATACAGAGTATTCAGTAATCTGACAAACACACAGAGCACAGCAAATATACACAACAATCTAATCTCCACCGAGCATAGATAATACAGAGAGCATAGATTAAATACATACACCGCATTCTGTAATCTACACACAGAGCATAGATCACATACACGGTGTGACGAGACCAATCTCGCCACATTGCATTGGAGAAGCCTGGTTGCTTGCCTGCTGCCTCTGGACTATGGCCCCCTTTTAAAAGACTTTATTTTGCCTGCAGAAAAGCTGTATTCGTGCTTTTCTGCCGGTTGTTCGGTAGATTCAATCTACCGAACAACCGCACGAATGAATAGACCACCTGGGAGCTGGAGTGTGCCAGCAATTAACCTCCCTGAAGCTGCGGTTAACCGCAGCTTAATTGACGAATGCTGGGTGGCCGCCATTCGTATCCCAAACACGAGGTCGCGGCCATTTTAAACATACGAATGCACAGCGGTGTTCGCCCCTATTTTCATGGAACTAAAATCGGACACAGTTTTGCGCGAACACCGCTGAAGCCGCCGACCTCCCTTCTTGTTCGGTGGAAGTGCACGAACGGCCCGGTGTTCGGTAGTTTTGGTTGAATGTGTTATACCCCAGATAGGAATCCCATGGAGCCCATTCGTATGAAACTGACTGTAAAGACTTTGGCTCCATGGCAATTAAACTGTATTTGTGTGGTCTGAGTGCCATTCACCTAATAATGTGCACTCAGACATGAGCTATCTGGGGATATGTTAAATGTCTGTGTTTTATGTAATAAATGTTACTTTATGTATTTTAAAGTATAATACTGGTTTTGTGTCCCCACATGTGTAATGGAGTTTTGCCTTTGTCTTGGGAGATAATTGAGTTACTTCTCAATTATCTCCCAGGGCAGAGGGGAGGAAGCCAGGATGCATTGTGGGAATATACTGTGACTGTGTGTCCTATTTGTCTAATTGTCTCTCCCTTGTCACAGTCTCCCATTTGGTCCCCTAGGGGAGTGTCCACCAGGTGGGAGACCTGCATAAATACTGGGCAGGTAGCCCTCATTAAACAGACCACTGCTTGACCCTCAACACCGGAGCCTTGTCTCGTTCTTGGGGGGATTCACTGTATGCTGTTAGAGACTGATTGCCACGGCATTCTGTAATCTACACACAGAGCATAGCTCACATACACGGCATTCTGTAATCTACACACAGAGCATAGATCACATACACGGCATTCTGTAATCTACACACAGAGCATAGATCACATACACGGCATTCTGTAATCTACACACAGAGCATAGGTCACATACACGGCATTCTGTAATCTACACACAGAGCATAGGTCACATACATGGCATTCTGTAATCTACACACAGAGCATAGGTCACATACACGGCATTCTGTAATCTACACACAGAGCATAGGTCACATACACGGCATTCTGTAATCTACACACAGAGCATAGTTCACATACACGGCATTCTGTAATCTACACACAGAGCATAGTCACATACACGGCATTCTGTAATCTACACACAGAGCATAGGTCACATACACGGCATTCTGTAATCTACACACAGAGCATAGATCACATACACGGCATTCTGTAATCTACACACAGAGCATAGTCACATACACGGCATTCTGTAATCTACACACAGAGCATAGATCACATACACGGCATTCTGTAATCTACACACAGAGCATAGATCACATACACGGCATTCTGTAATCTACACACAGAGCATAGATCACATACACGGCATTCTGTAATCTACACACAGAGCATAGATCACATACACGGCATTCTGTAATCTACACACAGAGCATAGATCACATACACGGCATTCTGTAATCTACACACAGAGCATAGATCACATACACGGCATTCTGTAATCTACACACAGAGCATAGATCACATACACGGCATTCTGTAATCTACACACAGAGCATAGATCACATACACGGCATTCTGTAATCTACACACAGAGCATAGATCACATACACGGCATTCTGTAATCTACACACAGAGCATAGATCACATACACGGCATTCTGTAATCCACACACAGAGCATAGATCACATACACGGCATTCTGTAATCCACACACAGAGCATAGATCACATACACGGCATTCTGTAATCTACACACAGAGCATAGATCACATACACGGCATTCTGTAATCTACACACAGAGCATAGATCACATACACGGCATTCTGTAATCCACACACAGAGCATAGATCACATACACGGCATTCTGTAATCCACACACAGAGCATAGATCACATACACGGCATTCTGTAATCTACACACAGAGCATAGATCACATACACGGCATTCTGTAATCTACACACAGAGCATAGATCACATACACGGCATTCTGTAATCTACACACAGAGCATAGATCACATACACGGCATTCTGTAATCTACACACAGAGCATAGATCACATACACGGCATTCTGTAATCTACACACAGAGCATAGGTCACATACACGGCATTCTGTAATCTACACACAGAGCATAGGTCACATACATGGCATTCTGCAATCTACACACAGAGCATAGGTCACATACACGGCATTCTGTAATCTACACACAGAGCATAGGTCACATACACGGCATTCTGTAATCTACACACAGAGCATAGTTCACATACACGGCATTCTGTAATCTACACACAGAGCATAGATCACATACACGGCATTCTGTAATCTACACACAGAGCATAGATCACATACACGGCATTCTGTAATCTACACACAGAGCATAGATCACATACACGGCATTCTGTAATCCACACACAGAGCATAGATCACATACACGGCATTCTGTAATCTACACACAGAGCATAGATCACATACACGGCATTCTGTAATCTACACACAGAGCATAGATCACATACACGGCATTCTGTAATCTACACACAGAGCATAGATCACATACACGGCATTCTGTAATCCACACACAGAGCATAGATCACATACACGGCATTCTGTAATCCACACACAGAGCATAGATCACATACACGGCATTCTGTAATCTACACACAGAGCATAGATCACATACACGGCATTC
>OW240917.1:10241031-10282348 GCA_933207985.1 Pelobates cultripes
CTGTATTTGAAGTATAGGACAGTGTGCAGCATGAATAGTGTAACAGGGGTGGAGGGGTCTCTCTTAGACTTGGCCTGGTTTTCCATGCAGCAGCTGGTTTGTATTGAAGACAACGCTGAACACTTTCACTGACCCAGCAGTACATTACATCCAGATGCCTTTAATAAGAGCACTGTTCCCCACACTGTGCCGTTATCTATGGCGTTTACACGGCTGAACATCACCATTAATTATTCACAATGCCATGCCAATCCCTCCACCCTCCCAACACAGCCCAGTGTCATGTTATCAATTACCAGCTTCATCCAGCACTTTACCGCTGTGCAATGTCTTAGTTGTGAGTTATGTATGGTGTGTGTGTATGTTCGCTATGTATGGTATGTATGTTCGGTATGTATGGTGTGTGCTAGATGTGTATGGTGTGTGTGTGTGTGTGTTAGCTATGAATTGTGTGCGTTAGGTATGTATGGTGTGTCTATGTTAGCTTTGTATGGTGTATGTTAGCTATGTATGGTGTGTGTGTTAGGTATGTATGGTATATATGTATGTTAGCTATGTATGGTATATATGTATGTTAGCTATGTATGGTGTATGTTAGCTATGTATGGTGTATGTGTTAGGTATGTATGGTGTGTGTTAGATTGGTATGGTGTGTCTATGTTAGCTATGTATGGTGTGTGTGTATGTTAGCTATGAATTGTGTGCGTTAGGTATGTATGGTGTGTGTGTATGTTCGCTATGTATGGTATGTATGTTAGGTATGTATGGTATATATGTATGTTAGCTATTTATAATGTGTGTGTTACACTTCACAGTACACACTTTCCAAAGCTGTGTCTAACAGACATGTTTTAGGTAGTGATTGGGCGACCAGAACATGTTTATATTCAGTCAGGTATTTTAAATCATTGGTCTTTTACAGTTTTATTTTTATTTAATATTTATTTTAATAGATGCTTATTTCAAAGGGCAGCAGATGAGGATTGTGAGGGCATCAGGTGACAAGCTTGGATTAGGTGTTATTCATTGTTTCCTTAGAGCTAGGAGTAAACCGAATGGTTATAGGATGGTACCCTAGGATGACCGGATCCACCATGGTTTCAGGGACACATTTACAATTTGATGGGCAGCGTGGATAATTCAGAAGGTGTATAAGATTCAGTAATTAGGCAATGAAGAATCCTAATTACATACATACTGCAGGCAGCACTTTTCATGCATTTTCATAACTATGACAAAATGATCTGTGTCCCTGAAAACATGGTGGATCTGGGCCTATGGAAGCCCCTATGATGCTGATGATGGGAGTCACAGTTCTCCTAGAGCTAGGGACATTGATCATTTGGTTATTCATTATGAAATGCAATCGAAGACACCTCCCAGTGTATTTATTTGACGGTTCACATATAGAGCTCTGAGCCATGTAGGGGCAGAGGGGGAAGGCGTTTAGCTAAGTAACTAGTGGTAGTCTGGGCCACCTGGTCACTACTTGAGGGGTGGGGGAACATTGAGGGAAGATATACTTAGGGACTTCCCTGGTCACTACTTGTGGGGTGGGGGAACATTGAGGGAAGATATACTTGGGGACTGCCCTGGTCACTGCTTGTGGGGTGGGGGAACACTGAGGGAAGATATACTTGGGGACTGCACTGGTCACTACTTGTGGGGTGGTGGAACATTGAGGGAAGATATACTTAGGGACTGCCCTGGTCACTACTTGTGGGGTGGGGGAACATTGAGGGAAGATATACTTAGGGACTGCCCTGGTCACTACTTGTGGGGTGGGGGAACATTGAGGGAAGATATACTTAGGGACTGCCCTGGTCACTACTTGCGGGGTGGGGGAACATTGAGGGAAGATATACTTAGGGACTGCCCTGGTCACTACTTGCGGGGTGGGGGAACATTGAGGGAAGATATACTTAGAGACTTCCCTGGTCACTGCTTGTGGGGTGGGGGAACATTGAGGGAAGATATACTTAGGGACTGCCCTGGGCACTGCTTGTGGGGTGGGGGAACATTGAGGGAAGATATAATTAGGGACTGCCCTGGTCACTGCTTGTGGGGTGGGGGAACATTGAGGGAAGATATACTTAGGGACTGCCCTGGTCACTACTTGTGGGGTGGGGGAACATTGAGGGAAGATATACTTAGGGACTTCCCTGGTCACTACTTGTGGGGTGTGGGAACATTGAGGGAAGATATACTTAGGGACTGCCCTGGTCACTACTTGTGGGGTGGGGGAACATTGAGGGAAGATATACTTAGGGACTTCCCTGGTCACTGCTTGTGGGGTGGGGGAACATTGAGGGAAGATATAATTAGGGACTGCCCTGGTCACTGCTTGTGGGGTTGGGGAACATTGAGGGAAGATATACTTAGGGACTGCCCTGGTCACTACTTGTGAGGTGGGGGAACATTGAGGGGAGATATACTTAGGGACTGCCCTGGTCACTACTTGTGGGGTGGGGGAACATTGAGGGAAGATATAATTAGGGACTGCCTGGTCACTGCTTGTGGGGTGGGGGAACATTGAGGGAAGATATACTTAGGGACTGCCCTGGGCACTACTTGTGAGGTGGGGGATTTCAGAGTAAACCTGATTGTATCTGCAAACAAGTGAAAGTAGATACATAACATGTTTTACCCCTTTTTCAGAATTATTTAAAAACTGCTTCTTTGCCTGGAACACTCTTTCCTTACTTACCTTCATAGCGTTTTGATTGAGTTTGACAAAACCTAGGATTTCAGCCAGTTTTACGTGAAGTGATAGAACCCAGTATGAGCAAGCCGATTGAGCTGAAATACTGGGATTTTGGGAAAAGGTCCAGTTTCAGAACTCACTGTGTCATGCAGAGTTTGTGTAAATGTGCAGATTTGTGCTGGGGCGAAAACTGAATCACACACCACAACCAGGCTCTTCGTGAGGGAGGTGAATGACTCAGCATTGAAATATTAAAAAAAATAAAAATAATAATAATAAACATAATGTAATAAAAAATATTACAGTGTATCCCTGCCGCCTTCCCGAACTTGCTGAATTACCAGCTATTACGGCAAATGCCAACCTCTTCGTTTCAATGGTCGATGGTTTGTCGGCAATTTCTGTGTTTGTGTCGTTTGTAGATGTAATAAAAAGCTGATCCCCCAGATGTACTCCAGCTGCCAAACTTAACCAGGCTTTCCTGGTGAAATCATTTTCTCCGAGCTATATATATATATATATACTATAATACATTTTATTACAGACTTTTTTATCATGTTAATAATTCATTTTATACGCATGTCAGGTTTATGTAAGATTTTAATTTTTCATTTAGTTAACTCCTCCAAGTTATTTTATTGAACATGTTTTTTAAAAACATGTTTTAAAACAATTGTAAAACAAACATATTCTAATTCCCACACCCATACCGAGTCCTATTACACTCAGCTTTGAACTCGGCTGTGAGCTGAGCAATAACGAGCAGAGACTTATTATAACATTAGCTCTGATTTATAAGAAAAAAAACATTGAGCTTACTTTGTGAGTTTTTTTACATTAGTCTAATCTCATGCCATCACAGCAGGCCTCTTAATAAAGTGTCAGCAATGGGGTACACTTGGTAATATGTTATCAGACAGGATCCTGCAATACCTTCTCTGTCTCCCCTACTGAGGGTGAATGAATGGGAAGATGAGTGTGTTGTGCTGCGGGCAGGTCAATAGGTGGCGCTGTTTTGTTAACTGTTCTGAATGCTGGGAGCCTGTTAACTCACTCTGTGCATTGATCAGTGGATGGACATCAAATGCAGGAATTCAAGTCCTTCAGGTCAATTCAAATCAAAATGTGGCTACTATTGGGCAGATTGACATCTGTATCAAAGTAACTACCAAAGTAATTCTTAAAGGCCGGCGTTCACACCGTCAGCTGATGTTATAGATTCTTTGTGTAGTTATGTTTAATCAGATATACAAGTCAGAACTTTTAGGACTTTCCTTAACCACCATGCAAATTACGATGAATAACAAAATCACCCAAGGTAATGGTATTGTAGCGTGATATCCTCATCTCATTGTAATTCTGTCATTATTGCTCCATTATAAGGACAACATACCACCTGAAGCATTTCACTATTTAATATGTTATAATTCTGTAGTAAAGTGATCTCTGAATTTAGTAATGACAAGCATTACGTACTAATAAAATTAGTTTGAAAATAAAGTTCAGTTATTTTACTGGGTAAATATGGAGTTATATGAAATGTCCCAGGACTTCGGTAATACATCTTCCAAAATGTCTCTGACGTTTTCTAGTCTCACTACCTGACTACTCACTACCTGACATCTTCCAAAACATCTCTGAAGGTTTCTGGTCTCACTACCTGACTGCTCACTACCTGACATCTTCCAAAACATCTCTCAAGGTTTCCAGTCTCACTACCTGACTACTCACTACCTGACATCTTCCAAACATCTCTGAAGGTTTCCAGTCTCACTACCTGACTACTCACTACCTGACATCTTCCAAAACATCTCTAAAGGTTTCCAGTCTCACTACCTGACTACTCACTATCTGACATCTTCCAAAACATCTCTGAAGGTTTCCAGTCTCACTACCTGACTGCTTACTACCTGACATCTTCCAAAACATATCTGAAGGTTTTCAGTCTCACTTCCTGGCATCTTTCAAAACATATCTAAAGGTTTCCAGTCTCACTACCTGACTACTCACTACCTGACATCTTCCAAAACATCTCTGAGGGTTTCCAGTCTCACTACCTGACTACTCACTACCTGACATCTTCCAAAACATCTCTGAGGGTTTCCAGTCTCACTACCTGACTACTCACTACCTGACATCTTCCAAAACATCTCTGAAGGTTTTCAGTCTCACTACCTGACTACTCACTACCTGACATCTTAGAAAACATATCTGAAGGTTTCCAGTCTCACTACCTGACTACTCACTACCTGACATCTTCCAAAATGTCTCTGAAGGTTTCCAGTCTCACTACCTGACTACTCACTACCTGACATCTTCCAAAATGTCTCTGAAGGTTTCCAGTCTCACTACCTGACTATTCACTACCTGACATCTTCCAAAACATATCTAAAGGTTTCCAGTCTCACTACCTGACTGCTCACTACCTGATATCTTCCAAAACATCTCTGAGGGTTTCTAGTCTCACTACCTGACTGCTCACTACCTGACATCTTCCAAAACATCTCTGAAGGTTTCCAGTCTCACTACCTGACTGCTCACTACCTGACATCTTCCAAAACATCTCTGAAGGTTTCCAGTCTCACTACCTGACTACTCACGACAGCATCTCTCATAAAATGTGTCCAGCTATTGACCACCTCACCTCCAACTATATGTCTTTCTTGTGACCTCATCTTCTTTCTTTTTATTTCTGCAGTGGTGTTGGTTTGGCCCGAGCTCACTTTGAAAAGCAACCACCATCCAACCTGAGAAAATCCAACTTCTTCCATTTCGTTCTGGCTTTATATGATCGTCAAGGACAGCCTGTGGAAATTGAGAGAACATCCTTCATCGATTTTGTGGAAAAAGACAAGGTAAGAGACTGGAAATATACCATACCTGATATTTTTCTCTGTTCTCTAATTAAGCATTAATGAAATTAAGTGCCATACATGATGTTGAAACATGAGGATTAGGGTAAATATTATCATTATAACAACAAAACTTTCTCATGGGTTACTTTACACGTGCCCAAAATTCCAAGAGAAACCCACCTATCACATTATAAACACAATCTATTTGCTAAGAGTTTACCTATTGGGGTTGAGTTGAAAGAAATGAGCATTTAATGAGTCAATCTATTCATTTGTAATAAAATCACATCCAACTCATTAATAAATTGTGATATGGACCATGTGCTAAGTACATGGCTTAGTTACTCTGCAACCCCTACTGTGACTTGAGGAAACTTGGGTGGGTATATAGAACCCATATTAAAATAAATATCTGTGAGTATCTGTGATAGCTGGGATTCAGTATGATTTAAAGGGAGATGCATCACTTTGAGGAAGATCTCTAATTCCAACTCTTTAGCTTTGAAGGAGACCGTTCTCTCACTCGGTAGGCTGAAATATGCTTTTGTTCATGTTTACCTGCTTCTTCTTTCTAATGCTTTTCACACCCTCTCCAGGGAGATCAGGGATCTAACCAATCAATGTCCTATCCCTAGGAATGCTCGAAAACTGCATTAAGCATGCCTGACAGATTTACACAGGTGTAACTGGAACTTCCTTAAAGGTGGAGGAGAGATGGAGTCTGATCAGTGTGATCATGCAGAGCAGGGTTTCTCTCCCCTGCTCGGTGTTGACATCCTGTTTTTGTCATTAATGGACTGGTCTGAAACTGAACCCGATGGGTAGTGAGGTGGGGGGAAGCTGAAAAAACTCCCCTAGCTGAGAAGCATGCAATCTGACATAGTTTAAAGTAAGCAGGGGTGGGCTGGGACAGGGTGTAGGGGCAGGGGGGGGGCACATCCACACACAGAAATACACACTAACACAGATATGTACACACGCTAAGATACACACAGACACACGGGTACACATGCAGGGGTGTATTTGTATGCAGTGTTGGCGTAGGAATGCAGGTATTAATGCATTGCCTCACAGTCAGTTACACACACAGTCAGATACACACACATACAGTCAGATACACACACAGTCAGATACTCACACACACACATAGCCAGACACACACACACAGTCAGATACACACATATACAGTCAGATACGCATACATAGTCAAACACACACAGTCAGATACACATACATCCAGTCAAATACACACACACACACACACACACACAGCATATACACACACACGCAGTCAGATACACACACAGATACAGTCAGATACACACACATCCAGTCAGATACACACATCCAGTCAGATACACATACATCCAGTCACATACACACACACAGCATATACACACACACACAGCAGATACACACACAGTCAGATACACACACACACAGTTGGATAGACACACATACAGTCAGATACACACACACACACATATCAATTTACATAGTTTAGCCACCCTCCTGTCTCCTTACCTTTACAGAAGGGTGGCTTCCCTGGGGTCCAGTGGGAGCTAGATGGCTGAGGTTGATGGGAGTCTGTGGAACATGTCTACCTCAGTCCCTTCTTCTTGGTGTGTGCCTCCTCCTTCTCCATGTGTGCCTCCTCCTCCCCAGCAGCACTCTGTTACTTTTGAGGAAGTGATCCCACCTCACGTCCTCCCAGTAGGAAGGAAGACAGGGACCTGGCCTGGAGCACTCCTAAAGGGAGGGGAGACACTGGTTACCTCACCTGCTGCAGCCCACCGGGATATTCCTCAGTATCCGGTGGGATATTCAGACTTGGTTGCTGGCAGGGGGCCCACGGGTTAAGACGGCTCTGCACAGAATCCAACATTTCCAATGTAAATCCTACATATCTAATTTTCCTAACCAATATGCATTGACTCCCGATGAGCCTTTAACTGGTGTAATAAAATTGATCCAAACCATTAAATGGCATGAGTGAAGTATTGGGTCACCGTGCTGCCAGGGTCTGTTTGGGGGTCTCTGGAAACTTTGACAGATGAATCCCATATGTTTTAATTTAGTTCAATAATTAGTGTATTCTTTGCAGAGTGTTACGATAACAAATGCCGGTATTTAATTTCTTTGCAATAATAAAGGATTATTCACTAAATGGAGAACTCTAAAGATCTAACTGGAAAATTACTAAATTGAAAAAAGCCAGTTTGGCTAATTTGTCGTAATATTTGCAATTCTATTATTATTTTTTCACAGTCCTGGTTTGGTTAATAAAACCGTATAATGCTAAGGAAAGCACCCAGGCATTCTTTTATTGATGGTCTTCGTCATATTATTTCTTTCTGCCTTTTCTCCCTTTTCACTCATTCTATTTATCTCTTTTCCTGTCCACCACTTTATATACTGACTGTGCTCCTGTGTGCGTCTGATTGTCCTGCTGTATGTTTGTGTGTATCTGCCTGGCTGCATATTTGTGTCTGCTTGTCGACTCGTAAGCTGTATGTCTATGTGGATGTTTGCCTTTGTTTCTGTGTGTTGCTTATCTGTCCCTGTGTTACCTGTCTGGCTGTGTATTACTTGTCTGGCTGTGTGTTGTTTGTCTGTCCCTGTGTTACTTGTCTGTCTGTGTGTTACATGTCTGTCTGTATATCACTTGTCTGGCTGTGTATTACTTGTCTGGCTGTTTGTTACTTGTCTGTCGGTGTAGTACTTGTCTTGCTGTGTGCTACTTGTCTGTCTATGTGTCTTTTTGCCTATTGAACATTTTCTATATTTTGAATTACAGGAGCAGACTGGTGAAAAGACAAACAATGGAATACACTACAGATTGCAACTTCTCTATAGTAATGGTGAGAACATCAGAGTCTATTGAGATTGATATCGTATTATACACTAATAACCTATATCTGCCCAGACACTGTAATTAATGGTATCGTATTAAACTATTAAACACTAATAATCTATACAGTGAGGGAAAAAATTACTTGATCCCCTGCTGATTTTGAAATTGTGCCCACTGAGAAAGAAATGATCAGTCTATAATTTCAACGGTTGGTGTATTTTAACAGTGAGAGACAGAATAACACCATGTCCAAGACCAAAGAGCTGTCAAGGATGTCAGGGACGAGATTGTAGATCTACACAAGGCTGGAATGGGCTACAAGACCATCGTCAAGCAGCTTGGTGAGAAGGTGACAACAGTTGGTGTGATTATTCGCAAATGAAAGAAACACAAAATAACTGTCAGTCCCCCTCAGTCTGATGCTCTCTGCAAGATCTCACATCATGGAGTTTCAATGATCATGAGAACTGTGAGGAATCAGCCCAGAATTACATGGGAGGATCTTGTTAATGATCTCAATGCAGCTGGAACCATAGTCACCAAGAAAACAATTGGTAACACACTACGCCGTGAAAGACTGAAATCCTGCAGTGCCCTCAAGGTGCCCCTGCTCAAGAAAGCACATGCACAGGCCCGTCTGAAGTTTGCCAATGAACATCTGAATGATTCAGAGGAGAACTGGGTGAAAGTGTTGTGATCAGATGAGACCAAAATTGAGCTCTTTGGCAGCAACTCAACTCACCGCGTTTGGAGGAGGAGGAATTCTGCCTATGATCCCAAGAATACCATCCCCACCGTCAAACATGAAGGTGGAAACATTATGCTCTGGGGGTGTTCTTCTGCTAGGTGGACAGGACAACTGCTTCACATCAAAGGGACGATGTTCTGTCAAATCTTGGGTTAGAACCTCCTTCCCTCAGCCAGGGCATTGAACATGGGTTGTGTCATTCCATCATGACAATGACCCAAAACACACAGCCAAGGCAACAAAGGAGTGGCTCAAGAAGAAGCACATTAAGGTCCTGGAATGGCCTAACAGTCTCAAGGCCTTAATCCCATAGTAAATCTGTGGAGGGAGCTGAAGGTTCGAGTTGCCAAACATCAGACTCAAAAACTTAATTACTTAGAGAGGAGTGGGACAAAATCCCTCCTGATTTGTGTACAAACCTGGTGGCCAACTACAACAAATATCTGACCTCTGTGATCGCCAACAAGGGTTTTGCCACCAAGTACTAAGTTGAAGGGGTCAAATACGTATTTCACTCATTGACATGCAAATCAATTTATAACTTTTTTGACATGCGTTTTTCTGGATTTTTTTTTGTTCTGTCTCTCACTGTTAAAATACACCAACCATTAAAATTATAGACTAATAATTTCTTTGTCAGTGGGCAAACGTTCAAAATCAGCAAGGTATCAAATACCTTTTTCCTCACTGCATGTGTATAGTCTCCTCAGTATAGAGTAACCCCATCTAATGTATATTACATTTATAATATCTCTGCTGATGCAATGTATTTCCTGCAGCTTGCTTAATAAAAACTTGATAATTAAATGTGTTCTAAGGTGGACGATGTCTGGACTGATGTTTTGGGCAGCTATGTATAAACAAAATTTTCACACTACTACCACAAGGAGGTACCCCTAATCCTACCACAAGGTGGTCTTCCAGACTTTACCAAATGTGCAGGCTTCGATTTGACCTCACAGTCTGGGTCAGGCCTGGGTGTGCGAAATATTGGCATTACACTCGGAGCTCATAACTTATTCTGTTCTTATTTTTGCAGGACTGAGAACAGAGCAGGACCTCTATGTGCGACTTATTGACTCAATGTCCAAACAGGTAAATATAATAAAACAAAATATCAGGTTTACACAATATGAGGGCTTATTCAATAAAGTGTGCATTGTCAGGACTTCAAATTGAAGTCAAAATTACTTTCAAATGTTTGGTTACAATGGCTGAATTAGAAACATACTTCTACCAAGGCAGATATATTTTTATCTATACACTGATGAGCCACAACATCACCTGCCTGATATCATGTAGGTTCTCTTCCTGCTGCCAAAATAGCTCTGATGTGTCGAGTCATGGAGTCAACAAGACCTCTGAACATGTCCTGTGGTATCTGGCAGCAAGGCACGAGCAGCACATCCTTTAAGTCCTGCAAGTTGCGAGGTGGGGCCCCATGGGTCGTATTAGTTGTTTCAGGACATCCTACAGATCTTCAATTGGATTGAGATGTAGGTAATTTTAAGTCCAAGGCAAAATCTTGAACTCTTTGTCATGATCCTCTAACCATTCCTGAAATTTTTTTGAAGTGTGGCAGGGTGCATTATCCTGATGAAAGAGGCCATTGCCATCAGGGAACATCATTGCCATTAATGGTCTGCAACAATCTTTAGGTACGTGTCATAGTAACATCCACATTAATGCCCGGACCCAGGGTTTCCCAGCAGAACATTGCCCAGAGTATGACACTGCTTCTGCTGACCTACCTTCTTCCAATAGTGCAATCTGCTGCCATCTGTTCCCCATGTAAACAACGCACACGCACTCAGCCATCCACCTGATCTAAGAGAAAACGGGTTTAATCAGACCATGCAACCTTCTTTCACAGGACCAGTTCTGATCCTCACATGCTCATTAAAGGCGCTTTTGGCAATGGACAGGTGTCATCATGGAGACTCTGATCGGTCTGTGGCTATGCAGTTCCATATGCTAAGCACTCTGTATTCTGACACCTTTCTATCATGGCCAGCATTATGCTTTTCAGAAGTTTGAGCTACAGTAGTTCTTCTGTGTGATCGGACCAGAAAGGCTAGCCTTCGGTTCACCGCTTGTCCTTCCTTTCCCAGCTGTTGGTAGGTACTAACCACTGCATACCAGGACCAACCCACAAGACTTGCCATTTTGGAGATCCACTAACCCAGTTTTCTAGCCATCACTTTTTGGCCCTTGTCAAAGTCACTCAGTTCTTTTTGCTTGCTCAATTGTCCTGCTTCCAACACATGAAATGCAAGAACTGACTCGTCACATGCTGCCTAATATAATCCACCCATTTGACAAGGGCCATTGTAACAATATAATCAATTTTAGTCACTTCACCTGTCAGTGGTTTTAATGTTGTGGCTGATTAGTGTATAATCTGAAGACTGAGTACCCTCAGTATGTTAAGTAATATAACAAGGCAATGTTGTGACTATAGTGCTTGAATTGTTTCTGAAATTGGTTAAGAAAAGTGACCTCCTGTCTGTTTTACTATATCAATGAATTCTGACACTATTGGCTGGGTTATTATTTATCAATATGATAGTAGGATTATGGCGCTGTTGGCCTTATTATAATATAGCTATATGATAGTAGGATTATGGCGCTGTTGGCCTTATTATAATATAGCTATATGATAGTAGGATTATGATGCTGTTGGCCTTATTATAATATAGCTATATGATAGGAGGATTATGACGCTGTTGGCCTTATTATAATATAGCTATATGATAGGAGGATTATGGCGCCGTTGGCCTTATTATAATATAGCTATATGATAGGAGGATTATGACGCCGTTGGCCTTATTATAATATAGCTATATGATAGGAGGATTATGACGCTGTTGGCTTTATTATAATATAGCTATATGATAGGAGGATTATGGCGCTGTTGGCCTTATTATAATATAGCTATATGATAGGAGGATTATGACACTGTTGGGATTATTATAATATAGCTATATGATAGGAGGATTATGACGTTGTTGGCCTTATTATAATATAGCTATATGATAGTAGGATTATGACGTCGTTGGCCATATTATAATATAGCTATATGATAGTAGGATTATGACGCTGTTGGCCTTATTATAATATAGCTATATGATTGGAGGATTATGACGCCGTTGGCCTTATTATAATATAGCTATATGATTGGAGGATTATGACGCCGTTGGCCTTATTATAATATAGCTATATGATAGGAGGATTATGACGCTGTTGGCCTTATTATAATATAGCTATATGATAGGAGGATTATGACGCTGTTGGCCTTATTATAATATAGCTATATGATAGGAGGATTATGACGCCGTTGGCCTTATTACAATATAGCTATATGATAGGAGGATATAGCCTTATTATAATATAGCTATGATAGGAGGATTATGACGCTGTTGACGCCTATATATGATAGGAATATAGCTAATATGCTATATGGAGGATTATGATGCTGTTGACCTTATTATAATATAGCTATATGATAGGAGGATTATGGCGCTGTTGGCCTTATTATAATATAGCTATATGATAGGAGGATTATGACGCTGTTGGCCTTATTATAATATAGCTATATGATAGGAGGATTATGGCGCTGTTGGCCTTATTATAATATAGCTATATGATAGGAGGATTATGACGCCGTTGGCCTTATTACAATATAGCTATATGATAGGAGGATTATGATGCCGTTGGCCTTTTAATAATATGGCTATATGATAGTAGGATTATGAAGCTGTTGGGATTATTATAATAGAGCTATATGATAGGAGGATTATGACGCCGTTGGCCTTATTATAATATAGCTATATGATAGGAGGATTATGGCGCTGTTGGCCTTATTATAATATAGCTATATGATAGGAGGATTATGACGCTGTTGGCCTTATTATAATATAGCTATATGATAGGAGGATTATGGCGCCGTTGGCCTTATTATAATATAGCTATATGATAGGAGGATTATGACGCCGTTGGCCTTATTACAATATAGCTATATGATAGAGCATTATGACGCCTTATATAATATGACTACATGATAGTAGGATTATGACGCCGCTGGGATTATTATAATAGAGCTAGATAGAGGATTATGACGCCGTTGGCCTTATTATAATATAGCTATATGATAGGAGGATTGCGCGTTGGCCTTATTATAATATAGCTATATGATAGGAGGATTATGACGCCGTTGGCCTTATTACAATATAGCTATAGGATAGGAGGATTATGACGCCGTTGGCCTTATTACAATATAGCTATATGATAGGAGGATTATGACGCCGTTGGCCTTATTACAATATAGCTATATGATAGGAGGATTATGACGCCGTTGGCTTTATTATAATATAGCTATATGATAGGAGGATTATGACGCCGTTGGCCTTATTATAATATAGCTATATGATAGGAGGATTATGACGCCGTTGGCCTTATTATAATATAGCTATATGATAGGAGGATTATGACGCTGTTGGCCTTATTATAATATAGCTATATGATAGGAGGATTATGGCGCTGTTGGCCTTATTATAATATAGCTATATGATAGGAGGATTATGACGCCGTTGGCCTTATTATAATATAGCTATATGATAGGAGGATTATGACGCCGTTGGCCTTATTACAATATAGCTATATGATAGGAGGATTATGACGCTGTTGGGATTATTATAATATAGCTATATGATAGGAGGATTATGGCGCTGTTGGCCTTATTATAATAGAGCTACATGATAGGAGGATTATGACGCCGTTGGCCCTATTATAATATAGCTATACGATAGGAGGATTTTGACGCTGTTGGCCTTATTATAATATAGCTATATGATAGGAGGATTATGGCGCTGTTGGCCTTATTATAATATAGCTATATGATAGGAGGATTATGACGCTGTTGGGATTATTATAATATAGCTATATGATAGGAGAATTATGGCGCTGTTGGCCTTATTACAATAGAGCTACATGATAGGAGGATTATGGCGCTGTTGGCCCTATTATAATATAGCTATATGATAGGAGGATTTTGACGCTGTTGGCCTTATTATAATATAGCTATATGATAGGAGGATTATGACATCGTTGGCCTTATTATAATATAGCTATATGATAGGAGGATTATGACGCCGTTGGCCTTATTATAATATAGCTATATGATAGGAGGATTATGACGCCGTTGGCCTTATTACAATATAGCTATATGATAGGAGGATTATGACGCCGTTGGCCTTATTACAATATAGCTATATGATAGGAGGATTATGACGCCGTTGGCCTTATTACAATATAGCTATATGATAGGAGGATTATGACGCCGTTGGCCTTATTACAATATAGCTATATGATAGGAGGATTATGACGCCGTTGGCCTTATTACAATATAGCTATGTGATAGGAGGATTATGACGCCGTTGGCCTTATTACAATATAGCTATGTGATAGGAGGATTATGACGCCGTTGGCCTTATTACAATATAGCTATATGATAGGAGGATTATGACGCCGTTGGCCTTATTATAATATAGCTATATGATAGGAGGATTATGACGCCGTTGGCCTTATTATAATATAGCTATGTGATAGGAGGATTATGACGCCGTTGGCCTTATTACATTATAGCTATATGATAGGAGGATTATGACGCCGTTGGCCTTATTACAATATAGCTATATGATAGGAGGATTATGACGCCGTTGGCCTTATTACAATATAGCTATATGATAGGAGGATTATGACGCCGTTGGCCTTATTACAATATAGCTATGTGATAGGAGGATTATGACGCCGTTGGCCTTATTACAATATAGCTATATGATAGGAGGATTATGACGCCGTTGGCCTTATTATAATATAGCTATATGATAGGAGGATTATGACGCCGTTGGCCTTATTATAATATAGCTATATGATATGAGGATTATGACACGTTTCGTTATAATTTATCTATATGATAAGGTGATCATGACACTTTTTGTCTGACTATAGTACAGCAAACTCATAATGATTTGCCAATTGTATCTGGATTCCTGAATCACTTTCATATCCTTGCTTTACTCTGTTCCCTTTAACACTAGTCTAGAATCAAGATTCCAACAACGTGCTCTTTTAATAGTATTTGCTCTGTTTTATATAATGTATCTCATTTATTGCATGTTTCTTTTATTAATTTGACCTCTTCATAGTTTGTAAACAAGGGATAATAGATCGATAGTCAGAAAGGAAGTGAGTGAAAATATTTGTAAGAACATCCATGGTGATATTTTGAGTGATTTCTTCTTTTTGCTTGGCAGGCAATTATCTATGAAGGTCAAGATAAGAACCCAGAAATGTGCCGTGTTCTCCTCACCCATGAGATAATGTGCAGGTGAGAACTGAGCTACTGACGTCCACCGTACCAAGGCATGCTCATTGAGTTTATTTGGATTTTACTTCTTTTGTTGTTAAGAACTTGTTTCTACAAGATGGAAACATGGACTGTGATGGCAGATAAGAACCATTCGGCCCATCTAGTCTACCCAATTTTCTAAATACTTTCATTAGTCCCTGGCCTTATCTTAAGTCTAGGATTAAATGGATAAGATGGTAAACAGTTCCAGAGATCTCGATCAATTAAGTTCTTTAACAATATTTGTTCTGAGTCTTTGGCTGTTTAGCCCTTGTCCTCTGTTCTGTTTAGCATTCTGTCCAGTCTGATGGTTCTAGTTTTATTGTTAGTCTTGTTTCTTATCTATAAACAAGGAGTGGTTGGCTAGAATGCCCCTGGTAAGATGTATAGGCAATGCAGATGTTGACTTTTTGACCCAAGTATAAGTATCTCCAACAAATGAGATTGTTTTTGGATGGTATGGAGTACCTGTGAGTATATTTTATTACCGCGTAATCTCAGAGGGCAATCTTTAAAGGACCACTATAGTGCCAGGAAAACATACTCGTTTTCCTGGCACTATAGTGCCCTGAGGGTGCCCCCACCCTCAGGGACCCCCTCCCGCCCGGCTCTGGAAGGGGGAAAGGGGTTTAAACTTTCTACCTTTTCCAGCTACGGAGAGCTCTCCTCCCTCGCCCTCGATCTCTACCCAATGTTGAATATGCGCGACGCATGCTGAAGCGCCACAGATTCAGTTTCCAAATGATAGGAAAGCATTTACAAAGCTCTATTGACGCTATGTTCTCACTGTGATTTACAGTGAGAGTTACGTTTCCAGTGGCTGTCAATGAGACAGCCACTAGAGGCTTTTGGGGAAGGTTTAACCCATTCATAATTATAGCAGTTTCTCTGAAACTGCTATAATTATGAAAAAATGGGTTAACCCTAGAAGGACCTGGCACCCAGACCACTTCATTAAGCTGAAGTGGTCTGGGTGCCTAGAGTGGTCCTTTAAATTACACCCATTGCAGATGGATCTTTGTTTTTATGCCTTTTCCAACATTCCTTCAGGACTGGGTCTTGTAGATCAGGAATTAGCAATGGTGTCTGTAGAAGCAGCAAAGTGTTTCATTATTATGTCTAGCACCATCTGTACCTACTTTAAAATGTGTTGTAACTAGTTATGAATTCCATTGAATTTCACGGGTAAAATGGCACAGATAGTGTTTATAAGACATTGCTCCTTGGTGTTCAGCTGTCTTTCTGCCATTGTTGTTGTGGTGGATTCCGGGTGGGGTTGGCTTGGTCTTTTGGCGATGAACAATGCACAAAGAATTTACATTTACTCATCTCCAAAAAACTTGGCCATGTAGATATTGGTAATTCATTTCTAAACTCACATAGTTCTTGCAAAGAAAACAAACAAATCTGAGATCTTGGGAAGGATTCCGTGTGATTGTTTCCAGTATTTCAGAAAGAAATGATTTAGTATTGCTTTCAGAAATGAAATGTAGCATAGACAGACAGAAGCATAGACAGACACAAGCATGGACAGACATATGGCCAAATAAACATAATGTTTAGTCAGTATATGGGATGTATAGGAAATGATCTCATAGCCTGGGCTGCCACCAGAACGTGTCGGGCCACTTGCAAAACTATTGGCTGCAACCCCAAAACAAACTACAATCAGAACCACACTCAGACACACACACACACACACACATACACTACCGGTAAAACTACACAACACCACACACACACATACACTACCAGTAAAACTACACAACACCACACACACACATACACTACCAGTAAAACTACACAACACCACACACATACATACACTACCAGTAAAACTACACAACACCACACACATACATACACTACCGGTAAAACTACACAACACCACACACATACATACACTACCGGTAAAACTACACAACACCACACACATACATACACTACCGGTAAAACTACACAACACCACACACATACATACACTACCAGTAAAGCTACACAACACCACACACATACATACACTACCGGTAAAACTACACAACACCACACACATACATACACTACCGGTAAAACTACACAACACCACACACATACATACACTACCAGTAAAACTACACAACACAACACCATACATATACATACACTACCAGTAAAGCTACACAACACCACACAGCCAGTAAAACTACACAACACCACACACATACATACACTACCGGTAAAACTACACAACACCACACACATACATACACTACCGGTAAAACTACACAACACCACACACATACATACACTACCAGTAAAACTACACAACACCACACACATACATACACTACCAGTAAAGCTACACAACACCACACACACACATACACTACCAGTAAAACTACACAACACCACACACACACATACACTACCGGTAAAACTACACAACACAACACCACACACATACATACACTACCGGTAAAACTACACAACACAACACCACACACATACATACACTACCGGTAAAGCTACACAACACCACACACATACATACACTACCAGTAAAACTACACAACAGCATACACATACATACACTACCAGTAAAGCTACACAACACCACACAGCCAGTAAAACTACACAACACCATACATATACATACACTACCAGTAAAGCTACACAACACCACACAGCCAGTAAAACTACACAACACCACACACATACATACACTACCGGTAAAACTACACAACACCACACACATACATACACTACCGGTAAAACTACACAACACCACACACATACATACACTACCGGTAAAACTACACAACACCACACACATACATACACTACCAGTAAAACTACACAACACCACACACATACATACACTACCGGTAAAACTACACAACACCACACACATACATACACTACCGGTAAAACTACACAACACCACACACATACATACACTACCGGTAAAACTACACAACACCACACACATACATACACTACCAGTAAAGCTACACAACACCACACACATACATACACTACCGGTAAAACTACACAACACCACACACATACATACACTACCGGTAAAACTACACAACACCACACACATACATACACTACCAGTAAAACTACACAACACCACACACATACATACACTACCAGTAAAACTACACAACACCACACACTACCAGTAAAACTACACAACACCACACACACTGAAACAAACATTAATAGATACAGTGCCACGTACACACTGCTATACACATATAAAGTCTGGCACACACCTGTTTCTGACTCTGGTTTAGCCATTTCCTCCCAGGTCTTCCTTACTCTTGAAGGTGTCATCTCTGCCTCAAATCTGGATTGTGGTCCACCTTGGTGAGATGTGTAAAACTCCCTTGCTGGACCTCATAACACTAGCGGGTCCCAGAGTGGAGCACAGGCTGTCAACTCCTGATGGCAGCCCTGCTCATACCTCACAACAGGCTCACATTTGCCAGGACATTCCTAAATTTGTGAACTTGTCCTGTCATCCTGCTACTGTTTTCTTTTGACTTGCTGCTTGATGGAAGAGACCATGCCCCTAGAAATCAGGACTGGTGATGTGTGCACGACCTGCCCTCAGGTGGGACTGGTTGGTGCAGCTATTAGTGCTCACCAGGCTGACAAGTCTCTTTTTTTGGGCAGGACTGGTCCCCCTCTATTTCATCACCGGTGATGTCATGCACATAGAGTCTACATAACACAAAGCAATCTATATAACGCGAGGAATGAGTATTATATGATGAAATAAAAGCATTTCACATTATTCTTTTTCACATTTAATTCCGTGTTCCAACTTTGTGTAGTTGCCTCTGTTGCTGCCAGTGCTATTTTATTTACGTGTTTATTGTGATTGTAATCAGTGCCATGGAAATAACTAAAGATATAGTTCCTTTACCGCTACTGCCAGATTCCAAATATGTTTCTGATAATCATTCATTGTAGGGGAGTACCACCAGTGATGGAAACGATTACTCCAGTAAAACATACTCTCTGCAGTGACGGAAATTGCTGTTAAACAAACTGTCCGCAGTTTATGGCTAAATGGGGTGATACGGACGTGTTCTAAGTAATTAAGGTGTTAAATACCATCTTATGAGGATTTGTAACTGGATCGCCATATTCTGATATTTGTTTTCTTCTCTATCGCATTTCGAGGTTATTTTTTGATTTGCATGCACAGAGAGCATTGCTTTAAAGAGTTTTATTATATTGTCATTTAATGACTCTTACAGCGGTATTATCATTTTTACTCGATTGCTGTTAAAATGTTTTCTTATCTTCTGCTTCTCAAATTTGGGATTATTGAACGCACCAATTAATAATCAAAATTTGGCAATTCTAATTTTTATTCCAATTGATCAAAAGTTTTCTTTCTCTCTTTTTTGGAAAACAAATCCTTTATGTTTATTAGTCTTGCCTCTAAATGGCACTTACAGTTGTTGTAATTAGTTCTCACTTTGAAATATCAGAATTAGGGAAACCTTTTCTTTGCAATGCCCCAGTTTCTTGTGGATTGATACCATAATGATTGTAGAGGTGCATTGCAAGATGGTGTTTGCCGTCAGTTGTCTGTCCTTTATGGATTCCGAGTCAGTAGATCTGGCTGGTTGTCTCACACACATCTCTGACAAACGGCAAGTCTTGTGCGCTGTTTCCAGTATGCAGTGGTTAGTACCTATCAAAAGTGGTGCAAGGAAGGACAACAGGAAAACTGGCATCAGGGTCATTGGTGTCCAAGGCCCATTGATGCATGTAGGGAACAAAGGCTAGCCATCTTGTCTGATCACACAGAGAGCTGCTGTAGCTCAAATTGCTGAAAAACGTAATGCTGGCCATGATAGAAAGTGTGAGAACACACAGTGCATCGCAGTTTGCTGCATATGGGGCTGTGTAGCCACAGACCAATCAGAGTGCCCATGATGACCCTATCCACCACTGAAAGGGCCTGTGAAAGAGATGGTAGGCTGGCGGAGGCAGTTTCATGTTCTGGGAAGGGTTTCTAATGGGAAACCTTGGGTCCTGACATTTATGTGTATGTTCCTATGACATGTACCACTTACCTAGAGATTGTTGCATACCACGTATGGCAATGTATACCTCTTCATGGCAATGGTTTTCCATAATGATAGTGTCCTCTTTCAGTAAGACAATGCTCTCTGCCACACTGAAATAAATTGTTTAGGAATAGTTTGAGGAACGTGACAAATTTCTTAGGTCTTAATCCGATTGAGCATGTGTGAGATATGCTGGAACAACACATCTGATCCATGGAGGCCCCACCTCCAAGACTTGAAGGATTTGCTGCTGATGTATTGGTGCCAGATACCACAGGACACGTTCAGAGGTCTTGTAGAGATCAGGCCTCAACGCATCAGAGTTGTTTTGGCAGCGGGGGGGGGGTAAGGGGGTTTACATGATAATAAGCAGATGGTTTTAATGTTGTCGCTGATCAGTCTTAGCCTTTATGCTGAAGGGACTTCCCATGGATAATAATGGTTTTTCGAGAAGTGTCATTTTGCACCATACTACAACCTGTGTCTGCACTGAATGCAAACATTCCTGGTTTTCTCTTAAACTGGGCAGTGTCCTCTTGTAGTTCTGGTTAGATTGTTTTTCACAATTATAGTTGGATATTGTTTTTGCCTTTTCTGTTTTTTTTATCCTAGCTTGTTATCGGATTATATTACCAACTGTATCGCTGACTGTGCGATGATTGGCTGCTTGCTAATGTCCTATAGTTCCCTGTTTGGAGGATTAATTAAGCTTGGCCAACTGTACGGACCAAGAATACAGCATCCTGCAAAATGTCTGTACTTTCTGATCTTAATTCTGCAAATTGGGGTATGTTTCTAACAGTCTGCAAATGTAGGTAGGTAGGGAAACAATTCAGTTGCATTGTTTTGTCTATTATGATTAAGTTTATTGTGTATACTGTAATAAATAATTATTTATATATAGATATATACAAATGAATCATTATTGTGTATAAGATTATATAAATAATTATATCCATATTTATATTTTTGTGTATATCTATATACCTCGATTTTGTATTAACATTCTTTGAAAATATGGATGCAAATTTTAATTAACAAAAGCAGTTTACGGAGAACGTGATCTCATACTTGGATCCTAGCCTGGTGGGTGGCCTTAGAATGATTCCTCTGAGTGTATGGAATAGTCGTCCCATTGCAATAGATATATGTGACTGGGGAAGAAGAGTAAGTTCATATTAAGACACATCCTGGCAATTGATCTGTGTTTCCTCATGTGTGTTGTTGAACCAGAATCTCAGGTGGCTTTCAGAGATCTCCAGCTTAGTAATTGTTGCTACCTCCATCATTTGTTTGTCCCAAAGACTGATCATCAAGGGAGCCATTATACTCTGATTTAGCCAAAGGATTTGGAGTAATGAGGCATGGAAGACTCACTATGACCTTTTTACAATAAATTCTTTGCTCACAGAGTGTGCATTAGATTGTTACTGTTTTGGGTTAATACCGGTTACCATTGTCTTCTGCTAGGTTCCATCTAGAGATGATTTTCCCGTGCGGCTATATGTACTCAGAAACCACCAAAACTTTGGTAACCACCACTCTGAGCTCAGGCAGATAGACTAACTTTACTGTATATGAGACAAAAACAAACAAACAAACAACATTTCATCTCATGTACCGTTATAATGGCCTAAATTATGTATGTTTTTGTGTCCTATCTGAACAGGACCTGCTTTACCTGAATATTGAATGGGGATGGCAGCTCCCAGCCACTAAACTCAGGGACAGGCAACAATGTCCTTCATACTCTCTTCCTGTTTGTCACACTTCTGTTATACTGAGCTGTGATAATACAATGAACTGTAATAATACTCTGATTTGTAATAATGCAATAATCTGTAATTATACAATAAACTGTAATAATACACTGAGCTGTAATAATACACTGAGCTATAATAATACGCCAAGCTGAAATAATACACCGAGCTGTAACAATAAAAAAATCTGTAATAATACACCAATCTGTTATAATACAATGAGCTGTAATAATATACTGAGCTGTAATAATACAATAATAATACAATAATACACTAAGCTATAACAATACAATAAGCTGTAATAATACACCGATCTGTTATAATACAATAAGCTGTACTAATACACCGATCTGTAATAATACACTGAGCTATAATAATACAATAAGCTGTAATAATACTCTGAGCTGTAATAATACAATAAGCTGTAATAATACTCTGAGCTGTAATAATACAATAAGCTGTAATAATACACTGAGCTGTAATAATACACAGAGCTGTAACAATACAATAAGATGTAATAATACACCGATCTGTTATAATACAATGAGCTATAATAATACACTTAGCTGTAATAATACACTTAGCTGTAATAATACACTGAGCTATAATAATACAATAAGCTGTAATAATACACCGATCTGTTATAATACAATGAGCTGTAATAATACAATAAGCTGTAATAATACAATAATAATACAATAAGATGTGGTTCCTATATTCAAAAAGGGTTCAAAATCCTTGCCTGGAAATTATAGACCTGTGAGCTTAACTTCTGTGGCTGGTAAAATATTTGAAAGGTTATTAAGGGATAATATTCAAGAATTCCTTGAGAAGAACATGGTTATCAGCAAAAATCAGCACGGTTTTATGAAGCACAGGTCATGTCAAACTAACTTGATTGCGTTCTACGAAGAAGTAAGTAGAAGTATAGATCAGGGTGTTGCAGTGGATGTGATCTATTTGGATTTTGCCAAGGCATTTGATACAGTTCCACACACTAGATTAGTGTTCAAACTCAAGGAAATCGATCTAGATGAAAATGCTTGTTCTTGGGTAGAACATTGGCTTAAAAACAGAGTACAAAGAGTTGTCATTAATGGTAAATTTTCAAGCTGGACAGAGGTGGCAAGTAATACAATGCTGTGCGATTTTGGGCACCTGTTCTAAAGAAGGATATTATGGCCCTAGAAAAAGTGCAGAGGCGGGCTACAAAATTAATAAAAGGAATGTAACATATCAGCTATGAAGAAAGGTTAACAAATTTAAACCTATTTAGTTTAGAAAAAGGCCATGCGTTTAGACTGGAAGAAAGAAGATTTCGTCTAAGGCAAAGGAAAGTTTTTTTTACTGTAAGAACAATCAGGATGTGGAATTCTCTGTCTGAAGAAGTGGTTTTATCAGAGTCCATACAGATGTTCAAACGGCTACTAGATGCATACTTGCAAGAACAGAATATTCAAGGATATAATTTTTCAATGTAGGGTAATAACTGCTTGATCCAAGGATAAATCTGACTGCCATTCTGGGGTCAAGAAGGAATTTTTTTCCTAGCTTGTTGCAAAATTGTGCTTCAAACTGTTTTTTTTGCCTTCTTTTGGATCAACAGCAAAAAACAAATGTGAGGTTGGCTGAACTTGATGAACGCAAGTCTCTTTTCAGCTATGTAACTATGTAACTATGTAACTCACCGAGCTGTAACAATACAATAAGCTGTAATAATACACCGATTTGTTATAATACAATGAGCTCTAATAAAACAATAAGGTGTAATAATACTCTGAGCTGTAATAATACAATAAGCTGTAATAATACACCGAGCTGTAATAATACACAGAGCTGTAACAATACAATAAGCTGTAATAATACACCGATCTGTTATAATACAATGAGCTGTAATAATGCAATAAACTGTAATTATACACTGAGCTGTAATAATACAATACGCTGTTATAATACACCGATCTGTAATAATACAATGAGCTGTAATTATACAATGATCTGTAATGATACACTTAGCTGTAATAAAACAATGACCTGTAATTAGACAATAAGCTGTAATAATACAATGAGCCATAATAATACACTGAGCTGTAATAATACACCGAGCTGTAATAATAGACAGATATAGTGGTGGTGTTGATTAGATTGTATTTTAGTGTATTCGATTGGCATGGAGTGCAGGGGCCGGGTGAATTCTAACACCTGTATCGTACTCCAGTATTTGTTTAGTTTTACAAGTGAAGTTGGGCTGGTCCCATGTTAGATAAGAGTTATATGAATCTATAGAATTATTGCTGTTTTATAATACTAATTATTAGTGGTTCATTAAATACTACTTGTGGTGAATTAACAGTTTCATTTTAAAACCGATAGCGCGGCATATTTTAATAGTTGCTTTGACTTGGTATATTGGCCTAAATCAAGCTCTCCAAAATACACGGCGCATTGCATTAACCGTCATGGCTCTGTTTTACTGCTGATTCACAGCAGATGCTGCTACTCTGTTAGGAGTGATTGCCATTTCCTAATTCAATGTGTTGTAATAATATCCTCACTGAGATTTAGTGTCCTTATAGATAAAATGAACATGTAGAACAATAGCACATATGGCCCCTCGATAAACAGTCTGAAAACTTCAAAAACCAACAATTGGATCATTTCCAAGATTTGTTCTTGATTCCGTCTCTGCTTAGTTACCTTTCTATGTGAGAATTAATTCACTACTTGTTTTTATTTTTTTGTCTTCTAGTCGATGCTGTGATAAGAAGAGTTGTGGGAATCGCAATGAGACGCCGTCGGACCCGGTCATCATTGACAGGTAAAGCTCCCTAACCCTGTCCGTTCTCTCTGAACTTGTCTTGCACACTGCTTGGCATGACTGAGCGTAGGATAACTGACTAAATACAACATTTCTGTTACACCACCTATCTATTATATTTATATGTAGGCGTTCGGTGCTTAAATATTGTGTGCGATGATCGTGGAAATGTCTTGTCTGTCATGATGGGACCTTTTTTTGATGAACCCAATTAGAAGATGTAGCTTTCCATTCCTGTGAGTGCACTGGTCAAGTTAGCAGTAGGTTTTAGTGTAGTCTATAAAATATAATAAGTTATGCAATTAGAACATTCTCAAAAACAAGTCAGAGCATCTTCCTTTGAACAAATAAGATAGACACTCTAGATCCAGCTTAGTGGATTTAGCTGTCCTATGTCAGTCTGACACTACCAGAGGTGTCAAGAGCTTAATTCTACAAATGACAAAATATCTAAAGAGTAGAAACAAAGACCACATACAGTGGTAACCGGATAACAAATCTCCCAAAGTAATCAAAACAAATATAATAATACAATTTAGCTTACAGTGTACCTAGCCCACCACCAACATGTATGAACAATTATCCCGTCTGTATAAATTATAAGATACACATCAAGATGTACAAGACCTCAAAGGAACACTCTAAAAAGGAGACGTGGCATCCAAAGAATAATACAGAAATACATAACTAACAGAAATAATTAATCAAATCCTAAAAATACGCCCCTTAAAGAGTACAAAAGACCTAAACAGGCTTTATTAATCTAGAGCCCACCAGGATGGTGACCTGATGGAAACACATTAGTGGTGGGTTAGGACACTGTATGTTACGTTGTATTGGTATATTTGATGTGGTTATTGTAGGAGATATGCTATACTGTTATACAGCTGGAACTCACCACTTTATGTGGTTTTTCATTCCGTTTCTTTAGATATTAAGACATTTTCCTTGTTTCATTATGCTGATGTGACTTTTGGAGAGAGTTCCTCTTGTCCTGTTAATTGTGAAAATGGTGAAATAGAAAGAAGGTGGATAAATAAAATACTATTTCATTTGTCATATTCAGCATGCTGTTTGGGGCTTTATGTGTGCCTTTTCCATTTTATGGTCTATAAAAAGAATGGAATTTATCATTACATATGGTTCCTATTCTTCTTCTTAGTAGTGTCAGTATGTGTTTTTTCTTTGCTAACATTGCAACTTTTTATATAGTACAGATAACACATGATACAGTATGGGGAACAGTTGTAGTTCAGTTAAAGGGGATTGAAATGGCTCAATTTTGTTTGCATTTCCTCTATCGTTATCAAATATGTTTTTTTTTTGTGAGGTCTGAAAAATAAAAATTAATGTAGAAATCCACTCTTCTGTCCTGGAACTAGGTGCCTCCATTTTGACTCCTTGTCTTTCAATGTCATAAATGTTGCCATTTTTTTGAACAGTCAGTGTAAGAACATACACTTTAATTTGATTGATAAAACATAACATTTAATCAAAATTCTATTAATAACGTATACAAAAATATATAATCAAAAAAAATAAAAAGTAATAAGAAAATAGGGAAAATAAAGAAGGGAGAAACTAGGGAAATTTACAAAATACACTCCAATTCAGAGGGATCTGGAACCAGATAATAGGATGTATGTAGTTTGGCCAGTTTTACATAAACTGAACCTACTATTGGCTATCCTTTAAACACGTATAGTCAAATTAGTAGTGAAACCTCTTAACAGTAACAGTATCTGCAAATGTAGCGATTCCCTGAGAATCAGATTGCGTGAAATTATTGTATCAATTTATCAGATGAGGTTTGTAACTAGTGGGACAACACCCAAAGGGAAGATATTGTGCTTCCTACTAGAGGGTCTTTTTATGTACCCAATAATAAATTGTGATTTGGTTAAGAATTAGAGCTAGAGAAATGCTAATATAATGTTTTTTATCATGGAGCTTAAGTAGCCCTAGTCTATCCTGTGCCTTTGTGGGCACCTAATCTTCGAGGTAAACTAGCTAGCTCTATCCTACTATGGTCCATGAAAACGGCTTGGTGCTCCCGAGCAAACAGTCAGTCCAAATATCTGTTAGGTATCTGATTGAATGTAAGTATTACTTAGCTATCACTTCCAGAGGTACAATCTTTGCACACCCATAAAGCTTTGTAAATTATTGTAAGAGAGTGCCCTGACACGTGTTTCACCAGGAAGGCTCTTGTTCTGAAAGCTTTGTGAGTTATTGTAAGAGAGTACCGTAAGCCGTGCCCCAACACATGTTTCACCAGGAAGGCTCTTGTTCTGAAAGCTTTGTGAGTTATTGTAAGAGAGTACCGTAAGCCGTGCCCCAACACATGTTTCACCAGGAAGGCTCTTGTTCTGAAAGCTTTGTGAGTTATTGTAAGAGAGTACCGTAAGCCGTGCCCCAACACATGTTTCACCAGGAAGGCTCTTGTTCTGAAAGCTTTGTGAGTTATTATAAGAGAGTACCGTAAGCCGTGCCCCGAAATGTGTTTCGCCAGGAAAGCTCTTCTTCTGAAAGCTTTGCGAGTTATTGTAACATGTGCCCCGACACATGTTTCACCAGGCAGGCTCTTCTTCTGAAAGCTTTGTGAGTTATTGTAAGAGAGTACCGTAAGCCGTGCCCCAACACGTTTCGCCAGGCAGGCTCTTCTTCTGAAAGCTTTGTGAGTTATTGTAAGAGAGTACCGTGAGCTGTGCCACGACACATGTTTCACCAGGAAGGCTCTTCTTCTGAAAGCTTTGTGAGTTATTGTAAGAGAGTACCGTAAGCCGTGCCCCAACACATGTTTCACCAGGCAGGCTCTTCGGGAGGAAGTTATACCTCTGGAAGTGATAGCTAAGTAATACCTATATTCATTCTGATACCTAACAGATATTTAGACTGAACCTCTAATTCTTAACCAGATCGCAATTTATTATTGGGTACATCAGAAAGACCCTTTAGTAGGAGGCACAATATCTTCCCTTTGGGTGTTGTCCCACTAGTTACAAACCTCATCTGATAAATTGATACAATAATTTCACTCAATCTGATTCTCAGGGAATCGCTACATTTGCAGATACTGTTACTGTTAAGAGGTTTCTCTACTAATTTGACTATAAGTGTTTAAAGGATAGCCAATAGTAGGTTCAGTTTATGTAAAACTGGCCAAACTACATACACACATCCTATTATCTGGTTCCAGATCCCTCTGAATTGGAGTGTATTCTGTAAATATCCCTAGTTTCTCCCTTCTTTCGTTTCCCAATTTTCTTAATATTTTTTCTTTTTTGATTATATATTTTTGTATATGTTTTTAATAGAATTTGTATTAAATGTTATGTTTTATTAATCAAATTAAACTGTATGTTTCAACCTCATAAGAAACCTATTTGGATAGGACATTTTCTAATTTCTCTAAATTTATCAAACTAAGGGTTAACTCCTCATTGGCCTTCCAACGGGTCCCCTATGTTGTTGTTCTGGTTAAAGAGAATAAACCCAAAGATTGTTTCTGTTGCCCTCTTCATTTACATTGTGTGTCTGGCTCTGCTTGGACTTACCTGTGACATCACTTGCTAAATCTTTAATATACATTTTTAAAGACCATGGAGCCCCTCATGGTAAAAGGTTGACAGAACGTACAGGTGATATTCAATGTTTAACTCACTGATGTAATTTCCACTTTAAGTGATCTGTTATATCGCACACTTTCTGTACGCCATCTTAGGCTTGATTCTTATGCAATAATTAGACGCCGTTTCTGCTCAGTTGCAGATGTTGCTGGTATTTCTGACATAAATCATTTCATACTTATGTCAAGACAGTAATTGTAACATAACGATGCTGCTTCAATTATGGAAAGCTGTTTACCCACCTTCCCTTCAATGCAAGCCTCGTTTCGATGCGATGACCAGATTATCCAGAAGATTTTCCAAATGACATTACAAACCATTCATGGCCAGTCCAGATCCCCTTGATATTAGGACATCTAAAGGCATCAAATAACGTTCAGTTTGCAGATGTACTCAAATATAAAATGATTTGTCCCTTAGTGTACATTACTAATATACATAGATCTCTGTAGGACATGTGATGCTTTTAATTCATGCATTGTGTTGTATAGATCAAAGGTTATTCTGCCATGAAACCTTTTCACTGTTAGTAAACAGTCTGCAGCAAAGCATCCATCGTAAGAATAGATTCCACTGGATGCTCTTCTTCAATTGACTTTTATGAGAAAACTTCTATTCAGTTGAATAAGATAAGCTTATCTCTTCTAAAAGGATCCGATGGTTATACAAAAAGCGGTGCACCCTAGGAGTCCAGGCCATCGCTGCTCCATCCCTATGGTACCGCAATCCCACATGAACACATCCAGTAAAGTAAAAGAAGGCTCCACCATGTGCTAAAGGAAGTGCATTTATCCAAGGAGAAAGCCCCACCGATGCCTTGTCATGATTCCTCTTAAGGCTTGAAGAGCAAAACGTTGCATTTGTGGGACTTTATTATTCAATAAATGATACTTCCTACAGCACATGGTGTAGCCCTCCTTTACTTTACTGGGTGATGTAATAGAATCCAGTCTGTACTCTAATGCCTTGCTGTGTAATCATGATGACTGTGTTGGTTCTCAGGTTAAACAATAGGAACAATTAAGTTAAGTCAGGGGTCTTCACGTAACCTAGAATGATCCCAGCGTCGTGTGGCTGGAATAAGGTCATGGCAGGGGTCCGAGTCCTGGGCTGTCTGTGTATTTAGGGCTTGGAATCATTATGAACCATGCACTATCCATGCACTCAGGGTATTCAATGGTATGTGCTGGAATGATGCCTCGATTATCCCACTGACCCTGGAACAGTCATATAGAAGTAAAAATCTTACTAAATCTGACCATTAAACTTCAGACGTTTAAGGTTTTTGGCTGTAAATGCTGATCAGTGTGTTCCTGTAACACAAAGCTTTCTGGATATTTCTCCCGAGGCCGAGTTACTGTTTGCTATGTCTAAAAGATCAGTTTCCTTTAAAGGGGCAGACGCACTCATTTAATGGCTCAGAGATTAAGTGAATTGTGATTTTCTTCACTGCTCAATCTATTCTTTAAAGTGGAACTGACACTTCCAGGATTTTAATGCTATCTTTATTTACATATAACAGAGGAGTTTCCCTTTAATATACATTTTGAAGAAAACAAGAAGTCACATAAAAAATACAGATTAGGACAAATTGTGGGTGATTTTTAATGTTTTATTCTGTGGTTTTAGAGACTTTTCCCTGTTAGGTTTTCAGCAATGTTATTCGTGGAAAAGTTTAGATCTCACAGATGTCTTCATGCTATTCAGATCTTCCCTTGTGACTCTGTACCTCCACGTTACTGGCCCCCCGCTCTGTATGACCCTACTATCTTCAAAATACCTTCTTTCCATCATTGCTTGGTGGTCTCCATCAGTTCTCAATTCTAAGGCCTTCTTTTGACTTATCAGTCAATTCCGAGTGATAACAAACCCTGAGAAGGACAAAGCATCCCTGGCCTTTTCACCACCATGATTTTCGTATAATGTGCTTTCAAGAACAAGAGGAGCTCTACCTTCAGCAGATGATGTATTTGTATTTTGCTTATCAGCTTTATTCCCACTATCAGAAGAACAAACAATGGTGTATAGCAAGGATGAAAAGAACAGTCTGTTGGGACTCAGAATGTCAGACAATGTAAAGGCTCCCAGGCGGTGGTGTACCTGATCAGTATGCAGGGAACCATTCTTTAATACATTAAAACCATTCCTTCTATACTACCAGAAAGTCAGGACACTGGTCCTGCCAACGAAAACATTCTACAGGAACAGGAGAGCAAAAAAATACAAACCGTATACTCGATGGACGCCTTTTAAAGCTATTTGGGAGGTTTATAATATAACAATGATACAAGATGTCATTTGAATGCCTGTTTTCCACTCCCAGAGTGCACCTGGCCTCCTTCTCCTAATTGGCTTCTGAGTGGGTAACAGGATGTGCTATCTCTAGATAGCAGCGACCAGCCCTTAATATGCCTACCTTAGTGTGAGCCTTTATTTGTTTTATATATATATACAAGTAGCTTGGCACTCACCCTTTAGTTCATTATTTACAAATACAGTGCCTTGGTGCAATCCCACCTTGAAATATATACCAAATTAGAAAAAGGGTGCACTCATAGGTCTTTCCATAAATTCAATGGTGTTTATTGGGACATAAAGTCATAAAAATAACTGATCGATGCTTCGACCCGTACGGGTCTTCCTCAAGACCTGTGAGTGCACCCTTTTTCTTTCTAATTTGGTCTCTCTCTCTCTCTCTCTCTCTCTCTCTCTCTCTCTCTATATATATATATATATATATATATATATATATATTTACAATGAACAAAATTATAAACGCAACACTTGTTTTTGCCCCCATTTTTAATGAGCTGAACTCAAAGATCTAAGACTTTTTCTATGGACACAAAAGGCCTATTTCTCTCAAATATTGTTCACAAATCTGTCTACGTCTGTGTTAGTGAGCACTTCTAACTATTTTAATGTGGCCAGCCTAAGGCACACCTGTGCAATAATCATGCTGTCTAATCAGCATGTTGATATGCCACACCTGTGAGGTGGATGGATTATCTCGGCAAAGGAGAAGTGCTCACTAACACAGATTTAGACAGATTTGTGAACAATATTTGAGAGAAACAGGCCTTTTGTGTACATAGAAAAAAGTCTTTAACCCCTTAAGGACTGGACTGTTTTTGCGATGTTGTACATTTGCGACCAGGCATATTTTTACACTTTTGTGGTGTTTGTGTTTGGCTGTAATTTTCCGCTTTCTCATTTACTGTTCCCATACAAATTATATATTGTTTTTTTCAGGACAAAAGGGGCTTTCTTTACATACCATTATTTATATAATCTCATGTATTTTAATTTAAAAAAAATACAAAAATCTGATGAAAAATTGAAAAAAATACATGTTTTTTGACTTTTACTTGAAAAATCTTTTACTCATCTACAAAAGCGAATGAAAAAAACTGCTAAATAGATTCAAAATTTTGTCCTGAGTTTAAAAATACCCTAGTGTTTACGTGCTTTTTTGCTTTTTTTTGCATGTTATAGGGCTATAGGTACAAGTAGGATATTGCGGTTTCAAAACATACATTTTTAAAATTTATCAATAGTGACATTGTAACACTATTATCTGTCATAAATCTCTGAATAACACCCCACATGTACATATTTTTTTTAAAGTAGACAACCCAGGGTATTCAATATGGGGTATGTCCAGTCTTTTTTAGTAGCCACTTAGTCGAAAACACTGGCCAAAGTAAGCATTCATATTTGTTTGTGTGTGAAAAAAGTAAAAAAACTAAATTGAACGCTAATTTTGGCCAGTGTTTGTGACCAAGTGGTTACTAAAAAAGACTGGACATACCCCATTTGCAATACCTTGGGTTGTCTCTTTTGCAAATGGTATGCCATCATGGGGGTAATTCTCATTCCTGGGCTACCATACGCTCCCAAAGGCAACGTAACCAATCTGGCCAATTTCAATTTCAAATGTAACGTGCTATATTTGACCCATATATTTGACCTTGTCCTCTTAAAATGTTGTTTGTACATAGGTATTGAACACAAATATTAGTGTTTAAAAACTGGAAAACGTATCACAACAATTATATCATCAGTAAAAGTGCTGTTTGTGAGTGAAAAATGCAACAAAAGTAACTTTCACTGACAATATCATCGCTGTGATATGTTTTTACTGTTTTGAATCACTAATATTTGTGTTCAGCGAAGTCTCCCGAGTAAAACAGTACCCCCCATGTACAGGTTTTAGGGTGTCGTAGAACGTTACAGGGTAAAATACAGTGCTAGCAAATTAAATTCTCTGGAATTTCGGCCTGGGTTGGCAGGCAGGTCCCTCAAATTGCAATCAATAAAATTACTGAATTATGTAAAAATATTACATAAATACGCACGTAGAATTTAAATATATATGCATATTTATATATTTGAAGTCTACGTGTATATTTATATAATTATTTATGTAATTTTGTATATGGGCGTATGTATATTTCTTATTATTTTTATTTATTTTTATATACATAGATATATATACAAATTCATTCTAAGTGTATTTTGATATAATATAAATATATATTAATTTTAAAATACAGTTAGAATAAAATTTCATATAGATATATAATTTTTTTTAAATTTTTTATTATTATTTAAAAAAAATATTTAATTTAAATTACTTATTATTTATATTTTATAATAATATATATATACAATATATATAGTTATTATATATATTATATATATACGTGTGTAATTTAATTATAAGTGTATTTTTATATTAATATAAGTACATATTAATATAAAAATACACTTAGTATGACATTATATATATGATATATAGACATATATTATATAGATATAATATATGTCTATATATCATATATACACATATATAATTATTTATTTATTTTTTATTAACATTAACTTTATTTATTTTTTTGATTTTACACATGCAGGGAGACTGCCTGTCAGCACAGCAGTCCCCCTGCAGGCAGACACTAGGACACCTATTGTGACCATGTGATCGCTGTGTTAAGCGATCACATGGCCACAGGGGTCCTAATCTGCCGTGGGGAGACTGTCTGGGCTGCAGGCAGTCTCCCCACAACCGGAGCCACGCTGATCGCCGCCGGGGGAACGACGGCGATCAGGTAAGTAGCTCTGACCATTAGGACGGTTCAGGACCGTCATCGGTCGGCAACGCAAAAATGCCGATGACGGTCCTGAACCGTCCTCGGTCCTTAAGGGGTTAAGTTCAGCTCATGAAGAATGGGTGGCAAAAACAAAAGTGTTGTGTTTATAATTTTGTTTAGTGTATATATGTATGTATATATATATATATATATATATATATATATATATATATATATTGTGATCCTTGTCAGCAGGTAGCACGGTCCTCTAGGGCAAAAACATGCACAGTCCTTGTAATTGCATATACTCCAGGCACTTTATTTGTAAATCCACACAGGATACAGCAGTAAATGAAAACATAAATGTAACACAAAACCCTATAAACAAAAACCTAGCTCGTCTGAGCACTAACTGACATTAGGTTCCCTATCTCTCAGGGTTAAACTAAACAAAACAATATTGCACCAACCTTATTAGATAGCAACACTCTGCTAGCTAGCCTGTTGCTTTCCTTTCTGCACTCCCAGTGCTCCAAGCCAGCCTTGCCCTGACTGCTTTCCTTTCTGCACTCCCAGTGCTCCAAGCCAGCCTTGACTGCTTCCTCCTGCACTCCCAGTGCTCCAAGCCAGCCCTGACTGCTTCCTTTCTGCACTCCCAGTGCCTAGTCTTCTTGACTCTCTATCTGGAGAGAACAGCCTCTCTCCTATCTGCTTCCTGGGAGGAAGCCAGCAATCCCTCTCCTTTACCTGCCTATCAGGGAGGAGTTTATTCCCACTGCAACCGCTGATTAACTGCAGCTGAGCAGTGGGTTGGAGACGGTCCAAAAAACCCTGGCTTGGATCTATGTCCCCCCAGAAAACCACTAAACTGTGGAGTGGAGCACTGGCCCACCCTTCTCTCCAAATGCTCCACCCCAGGGGCCCATAACTAAACAATGCTTTGTGTTGTGCAACACACAAACTACACGTACTTCCCCTGGGGTTAGAAGGCCTATCTGCCTTCACTTTATCACAATATATATATATATATATATATACATACAAACGTGGAAAATCCTTGCACTCTTGCCCACTATATAACACTTATAACGATGGCGGGTGCCTGGTTATAGCCTCGTGTATACAAATAGTGAAAAAGGGTCTGCACTCACAGACTTCCACAAAGTAACAATTTCTTTGTTCATGCAAGAAGAATTCGCAAAGCAAAATTCATAGATAGGCCAACGTTTCAGTCCTCAAACATGAGGAAAGACCCGATTGGGGACTGAAACGTTGACCTATCTATGCAATATCTTAAATGAAGAAAGAACATCGTCACTTTGTGGAAGTCCGTGAGTGCAGACCCTTCTTCACTATTAATATATAAATGTTTTTTTTGTGGGGTTTTTTGGATGTTGTTTTGATGGTCAGTTCATTGTAGCTAAGAGGCAGGAAAGGTGTATGAAGGAGCTAAATGATAGATTATAGATTAATTCACACTCGGTTATTTACTAGAGTGTGAATTAAAAGTGAATTTCAAATTTAATTCTAAAATAGCCAAACTGTAATCATAGATAGATTAGAGAATATTTCCAGGTTTTTTTTAACCTTAAATTTTAAATTAAATTTGAATTGTCACTTTGATGGATAACCCTGAGAGTTCTAAACGGTGTGTTTAGTATTAAAAATATTAAAACCAGCAGTTTGAGTGATTCGATTTAAAGGAGCACTCTACACATTGTAGTTGTTATGGTGCTGCAGGCACCTTCTCTAATTTTGGATCAAGTTGTTTTCTGAAGTAGCAGCGACAATATCATTTTGCCCACATGTCTGTGGACACCAGCTATTTGCAGAAACAATATAGCACCATGCTGCCTTTTCCATCCAGTTTGGAAGTCCTATTGTGCCGGTATAGACCCAACAATGCTGTTTACACAATTTTATGCTGAGAAAAGTTGATTAGTTCTGCAGTCCCCATTAATACTGCATCCCCCATTCACTCAGGCCTAGAACAAGCCCATCAAACATGTCTGCAGATGCCCTCAGGTCCACATCCCCACTAGCACTGCTTTTTGGTTGTTGAAATTCTGCCTTAGTGGAGTAATGGAACTAAATATGGACGTTTCTGGAGGAGTTCAGTATGAATGCTATGTTATTCTTTAGAAATACTCACTGCTCCTTCTCTTATTGAACTCTGCTTGGCTCCTTCTTGCATCCTTTTCACTAGGAAACAGAATCAATGTTAAATAGTGGTAATGTCTACGGTGGTCATTATAAAGTAATTTTAAAAAAAACCTCCGGGTAGGAGCTACTTGCTGCTCCGAAATTGGAAATAATCTGTATCAAACTGGTCTTCAAGTATGTGTATGTTACATTTGGACTATGTCCGCAGGTCTGATGATGCCATCGGTAAGTGTAGGGTCATGAGCGGTAAAGAGCATGAAAGAATGATTGAAAGAATGTGAGAGATTTAGACAAAACTAAAGTGTGAAGATTGCCACATCTTCACTGCAGCTTTTCACAAAAAAATATCAGTTTTTTTTTAATCTGACTAAGAAATCTATAATGCTACTTTCTCAGTTGATCAGTGCCCCAATATTTTGGGTTTAATCTGATATCTTGATCTATTGATTTAAGCTTGCGGTTTTTAAAATATATAGAAACATGCCTGTATTTCCACCTGTTGTCTGCTTTATTATTTTGCCCTTATTGAAGATCCTAAAGACATTGTCTCATGCAATGGGAAGAAACACATAGTGAGAAGAAATGGATATGTTTTGGTAATGGTTTTTACTGGTGTGGGTAGGTTAAGTGGGGTCCTATGTCCCCTTTTTAAGGCATCTTTCAAGCCCCTCTAACTCCAGCCCAGCCCCAGTGGTTTAAAGAGCTTGATAAGTGCCCTATCAACATGTTAATCAAATTACTTATGAGCCAAAATTGATGCTTTTCATTAATTATACAAGATTATTCTAATTGCAAATTCAAATTTATTCAGTCTGAACAGAAGGTGTTCTGCAATGTTTCAGGGAATTTGCATATTAAATGGGGAGAGCAGTACATTATATATGCTAATTTATGCATATTGTCTTTATTTTTAACTGGCAGGCCATATGCACGGCTGCTGCCTAAGTGGGTGAAAAAGTCGCAAGGAGTTTCAGCTTATAGTGCTGGTGGGGAGAAGAGGAATGGAGTTCACTTGCTTGTGGGGTCTGATCTTCAGATGGACTCTTTGGTGGAATTCGCTCAATTACACCAATAGATTAGAACCGCACAACTAAACAATGTGATGTATAGGACTTGTGCATGACACACCACTGGACCACACAATGTGCAGTGGGCTCTTCTGGAAAATTAAGAAATATTGTGTGAGGCAATTTGTGTCATTGGGTATAACAGCTCAAAGGTGTGCATCCAGAAAGAACTGACAGCCAGCTGGGTCAACTGGGTATTAAGTGCAGTTAAAGACTGTATAGTCTAGATGAGTAGAAGGTACTCTACAAGTTTAGGACTATATGTGAAGTTAATTGCCGAGATATTTTTTAATTACTACATTCGGTACTGCAAACATTGTTTGAACTATTACAATTATTATTTAAAATGAGAATAAAATGCAATCTAACAGCTTAATGTAGATTTCTCACTTTTTGGTCACTTTTACAAAGCATACCAACGAGTGAAACACTGTGGTTCATTCCACCAGCATAACATAAAGCTATGAGCGAGTCGTAAACTAATCTGGACCCAGAGTGGAGTTTACAAGGCTCACAAAGCTCAAAGGCATTAATAAGGTCTCCGAACACACAATAGGGCATGTTTGTAGTTTTTAGCTGCAGCCTACAATTTGTAATACAGATGCCTAGTTTTAGCCAGGTAACACTATATACTGTGTTTGGGTATTTTATGTTTTTATTGATGGATGGATGGATAGATGGATGGATGGATGAATAAAAAAGAAAAAATCTGTAAATTTCCAGAGAGAGGGTTGGGTTATGAGGACAGCTCCATCACAGAGGTAGATTGACTAAGATGGGAAGAGATAACAAAGCAGCTGCTTATTATAGTCAGAGGTGTAATATTAGTAGTGTCTCTCTATACTAGGATGACGAATGGAAAATTTGCAAGAAATGGAGAGGCAGTAAAGGGGTTTGCGTGCTGGGGAACACGCGCTCTGTGGCTAATACTCAGCCTAGCCAAGGTATTCAGAATAGGTGTAGCTGAAAATGGCAGACGGACAAGCCAAGGGGAAGAGAGATGCACTAATACAGGTGGGACATTCCGAACAACTAGCTTCGTATGTTAATTATATCTGATGTTTAATAGTAGGATCCTGTAAAATTGAGAAAATTAACAAATAGTGTGCATTGCCATTGGAATTGCTTTCTTGAGAGAAGGTTTGTGTGTCTTCTCATCTGGTCCATTCTTTTACAGAACAGTCAATATCTGTCTGTCTGCTAAATAGGTAATAAATGAAGCCAAAATACTTGAACCGCACTCCTGTAGCACCCAACACAGTTTCACAAGGCCATTACCACGAAAGGTGGGAATTTATTGAAAACAAACATGGCACAGACCACATAGGCGTAGACAAATTTAGTGATGTAAAGAGGAAAAAATAATTAAAAAGAGGTCCACACTGCTGAACACATCATTGAGAAGTGTTGTTAGTAGATGCTATATGCGTCCAGTTTCCCTCTCCCACCCTTACTATGTGTTCATGTGTGTGTTTTTGTTTTCCTTTTCATGTCAATAAATATAGTACTGTTGACATCTAATTGTGCAAGTCTGGGCAGAGTGCGTAACATTCTATAACGTGTTACTTCCTATTGGGGTAACGACAGAATATTTTGTGTTTCTGGTTAGTAAATAGCTGTATAACTGCAGATTGTTTTTAAGAAGTGCTTTAAATAATTTGAAAATAGAAATGATTCTATATGTATTTTGGTGTGTATATGAAACATATTTCCTTTGTCTGCAAACACAGAACACACAAGATGTAAAACTATACATGTGGAATTTGCTATTGAAAGAATGTGATACATATGTTCTACTTCTAGAGGAACGGGAGAATTATAACAATTTCAAACCAAAAAATAAATAATGCATTTTCTGTGTTTAAATAGCTCGAATTTAAATTTAAGATTTGAAGTTATATCAGGTAACATTTCCATGGAAAAACATTTTTAATTCTTGTGTTGTGCTTTATATATGGTACATGTTTTGTAGTCAGTTTTATATTTGTATTTATGTGCGTGATTGAAATAATTGAATTATTAGTTGAGTAAGATGTGTAGGTGCAGAGAGCAACTGGGCCCTGAGTTACCCCATATTGCAGCAATATGCAATGTCAATCTGCTGTTGCTGAGGCCAGTAAGGTTTTGTCATGTATAAATAGGGGCATAGATTCTGGAGATGAAAATATAATTTTGCCTCTTTATAAATCGCTGGTAAGACAACACCTTGAATATGCTGTGCAGTTTTTTGGGGGCACCTGTTCTAAAGAAAGATATCATGGCACTAGAGAAAGTGAAGAGATGAGCTACAAAATTAATAAAACTAATGGAACATTTTAGTTAAAAAATTAAATCTCTTTAGTTTGGAAAAACAGAACCTCAGAGGAGATATGATACTATTATACTAAAATATCTGGGGCCAATACAAACCATTCTGTGGAAATCTATTGATAAACTGGGCTATCCATAGGACACAAGGTCATGTGTTTAGACTGGAAGAAAGGAGATTTATTCTAAGGCAAAGGAAAGGGTTTTTACAGTAAGAACAATAACAATATGGTATTCTCTGCTTACAGAAGTGGTTTTATCAGAGTCCATACAGATGTTCAAACAGCAACTAGATGCATACTTGCAAAAATATAATATTGAAGGATATAATTTTAAAGGATAACTCTGACTGTCACTCTGGGGTCAAGAAGGGATTTTTTCCTAGTTTGTTGCAAAATTGGAAGCGCTTCAGACTGGGTTTTTTGCCTTCTTTTGGATCAACAGCAGAAACATATGTGAGGAAGGCTGAACGTGGACACGTCTCTTTTTTCAGCCTATGTAACTATGTAACTAACTATGTAACTGTGTGAAGGTGTTGTAGTTTATAATCCTCAATGTCAGCAGTACAGACACAGACTGTGACTTTGTGATTAGTGCTCGCCGGTTGTATTGAAACAATGATGAGTGTATTTGTAGCTGCCTTACAATGCTCGAATTCTGCTGTAACAGAAGGCGCTTTTGGTGAGGAAATATTAAGTAACATCATATGTTTATTGTTTGGAGCTTTGTAAATAAAATATGTCCGTTGGAGATGTGTTACTGTTCTCCAGATGGATTATTTTACTCTGATTATTTTAGGGAATTTTATCATATCGATGAACAATAGACAATAAATCCCTGGGTTTGGAAGCTTATAGCTTAGATTCCAGATGAAAAGTCTCTTCTCCAGACAAAGAATGAGGCGTCTTCTAACCAGCCTGTCCTGTAAAGGGCCAGTGGAGATTGCAGTCAGATGACTGAGAAACAAGTGTGATTCTTTCAGCTAAACTGCAAGTGCTGGACATTTATGGACAGCTGTGCGTAACAGGGTAGCATGGTACCATGACTCAGTGGAGCTCTGTGACTCCTCCAATGTATAAATCATTCCATGTTCCATCTTACTAAGAGCTGACAATCTGTCACATCATCAGTACTGCCAATGTAAAGGATAAGCATAACTCATATTAGGATTATAATATACATATAAAAATATGGAATATAAATTAAGTCCATATTGCTTTCTACTTTTTTAGAGTAAGAATTTCCCCTCCATGACTGGGCAGACTCTTCCTCAGAGGCAGAACCAGTACTCTCAGCAAGAGTCTCTCATCCCTGACTGGTCAGTTCCTCAGCTCCACCTCTTCCACTTCCGCCTCAGGTTTACACACTCAGTAAGAGATGTCCTCTCTAATTGGTCAGTTTCTCGTCACCTCAGAGGCGGACCTTTACTTTCAGCAAGTGTCTCTCCTCCCTGATTGGATGGTTTCTCAGCTCCTCAGTGGCAGGTTTGTGCACTCTCAATAAGGATTTATCCTCCCTGATTGTACAGTTCCTCTTCAGTTTCCCCTGTCTAATGAAGGGTTAGCAAGAATGCAACAAGTGGCTTTATTTTTTTTAATTTTTTTTCAATGTTTTTATTTTCAAATCAATAAGAAATTAGGGGTACAGAAAGAAAAAGGAGAGACAGTATAAATACATAGAGTTTGGACAGCCTAATAAAACCTGGGATGGTGTCAAGGCATTGTACAGAGCATATCATACAATGTTTGATTACAAGTTTGGGTACAGTCAGGGAATATGATCAGGCAGTAAGTAGTGAGTCTAGAGTTTTAACTGTATTCCCAGACTCCCTAGTT
>OW240917.1:10282971-10295564 GCA_933207985.1 Pelobates cultripes
TAAAAATTTTGCAAAGCTTATTGCTAACCGACTCAAGTCTCTTCTACCTGGACTGGTCCACCTTGATCAGGTTGGGGTTTTCCCAGGCCAAGATGCGACTGTAACCAAAACACCCATGCTTTTACTCTCAATTGATGCTGAAAAAGCATTTGACAGGGTGGACTGGTCCTATCTATTCAACACTTTAGAGGTACTAGGGCTCGGGCCGAACATGCACAACTGGATCCAGGCACTCTATAGAGGGCCAGCAGTGAGTGTCTGCATTAATGGTACACTTTCAAGCCCGTTCAGGATCAGTAGTGGAACCAGGCAGGGTTGCCCACTTTCCCCCCTCTTGTTTATCCTGGCCATGGAACTCTTTTTGAATGCCAGCAGAAGCAATAAAGACATCCACGGCTATAAATATCAGGGAAGAGAATTGAAAATTTCCGTGTTCGCTGATGATGTGCTCCTTATTATGACTAACCCCCGAGCCTCCCTTCCCTATGTTACTGCACAAATCAATACATTTAGTGCCATGTCTAACTTAACGATAAACGCAGACAAATATGAGATTTTGGGGATAGCCATGCCAGAGAAACTGAAGGCTCACATACAGACCACACACACATATAAGTGGAATGAGACCTGACTCCCCTTCTTGGGTATACGACTCACCCGAACATTCAATGACCTAGTTAAACTGAACTACCTCCCCCTCCTTGAAAACATACGTAGAGATCTAACAAAATGGGACCTTAAGCATTTATCCATGATAGGTAGTACTAACATAATTAAAATGATGATATTGCCCAGACTACTCTACCTGTTTCAAACTTTACCAATCTCATTACCACACTGCTTATTCCAGTCCCTCAGGCAGATTTGTACTTCCTGTACATGGCTATCCAAACCGGCATGATTGGCATACACCACACTGATGAATGACAGGAGCAAAGGGGGCCTGGGACTACCCAATATGTATAGGTATTACATAGCAGCCCTCCTTACGAGAGTTCGGGAGTGGATGACATACGACAAGAAAAAAATCATGGTACGAGTTAGAACAGAGTTTTGCTAAAATACTTCTACACACACTCCACTGGCAAACATGCCATTTAAACAGGATCTCCCATGTTCCCCACCTGCTCATACACCATATCCTGACGAAGTGGAGACACCATAAAACCAAGTGGAAATTGGCCCCTGGCCTGTCCCCACTCTTTCCACGGACTTTAACAATGGACAAGGTGCCTCAATTCTAGCGTTCCTGATGGGAGATAGCAACCTGACTATTGACAAGGTACTAACCAATGACACTCCTGCAGAAATCAGGGACCTTAGGAGGTCAGACAGACAAGAAACACTATCGGATGTCACAGTCCATAATGAATATGGCGGGCGAGGATCATTTTCCTGTCCGCCCGCACCTCCCATGCCTCACCCTTCTGTCAGTCCCTACATTGGCTTCCTGTAAGATAGAGGGCTCAATTTAAAATTCTGGTTCTTGCTTTCAAATCTCTACATAATACTGCTCCCACCTATCTACCCTCCCTAATACACAAGTATGTCCCGTCTAGGCCCTTACGATCTGCTGAAGACTTACGTCTATCTTCTGTCCGTACCCCCACTTCCTATGCTCGCCTTCAAGACTTCTCGAGGGCTGCACCGGTTCTGTGGAACTCGCTTCCCTCCTCTGTTAGATGCTTACCCAGTCTCCACTCCTTCACAAAAATCATTAAAAACCCACTTCTTCATAAAAGCGTATGAATTAAACTGTCAATAGCTTCCGACTGATTCCTATCTTGCAACTGTCACTAGTCTAATACTATCCTTACCTTTTTGTGTCACTTTACCCCACTCCCTCTAGCATGTAAGCTCATTGAGCAGGGCCTTCAACCCCTCTGTTCCTGTGTGTCCAACCTGTCTGGTTACAACTACATGTCTGTTCGTCCACCCATTGTAAAGCGCTGCAGAATTTGATGGTGCTATATAAATAATAACATAATAATATAATAATAATGAGACTCTCCAGACTTAGGAACTTTTTACAGAAGGTGGTAATACCCGTAGGCCATATTAGGGACCAAACACCTTTTGAGACTCTCTGTGGGCTTGGTGGTTCCCTCTCACGCCCACTATCCAAAATGTATAAACTACTGCAAGCAGTCTTTGCCGAAAACAACGATATGACCTTCCAGATGAAATGGATGCAAGACCTCCGTATACATTTGACAGTTGGAAAATGGGCGACTTTATTAGAAAAGGGGATGACTCTTTCCACTGGTGTATAGGTGGTATAGAACCCCCATGCAAATACACAGGTTCTGCCCTATGCTGAGCGATTGGTGTTGGAGATGTGGGGAGGAACCAGGGACCATGGAACATATATGGTGGTTTTGCAGACTGATTAGACCTTACTGGGTACAGATAATACCAACCATAGAAGACATACTTCCTTTGACAAATAAACTGACACCATCCCAGGTTTTATTAGGCTGTCCAAACTCACTCCCAAACTGCCACAATCAAAACCTATTGGGCCTCCTGCTGGAAGAAGCCAATGCATTAATCCCGGTATACTGGCCGCAGACCCAAATTCCCACTAAGGAACAATGGCTAAACAGGATAGGGAGTATGAGGGAATTAGAGGACCTACATTGGTCGGTAAAGGGTAAACGTGCGGCATATCTCCGAACATGGGGCCCCAGGTTAGTACATTGGAGATAAAGGTATTGTCGAACAGCACTACAATAGCAAAATAACTGTTTACTCACATAAGACATGTGATATAGGACATTCTCCTCCCCTCCCCCAACCCCATTTTGTTTCACCAACCCTATTTGCTATACCAAGCCACGGCATTGCAGAAGTAACAAGACATTGAGTAGGATTACGGACTCACCAATAGAATATTACGTATTGAGCAGGAGGTAAAGTAGGGCTGACCCCATGAGAAGGTCTATGGGAAAGGAGATAACATGATACACAAACTCACACACATTATTATTATTATTGCCATTTATATAGCGCCAACAGATTCTGTAGCACTTTACAATATTATTAGAGGGGGGGTTTAGCTATAAATAGGACAATTACAAGAAAACTTACAGGAACGATAGGTTGAAGAGGACCCTGCTCAAACGAGCTTACAGTCTAGAACCTACAGAGCTCCCCATATCGGACAGCTGGCTAATACACTCTCATAAAGGATCCAGAGGGCAGATGGCCAGACACTGGTAAAGCAAACTAGGGAGTCTGGGAATACAGTTAAAACTCTAGACTCACTACTTACTGCCTGATCATATTCCCTGACTGTACCCAAACTTGTAATCAAACATTGTATGATATGCTCTGTACAATGCCTTGACACCATCCCAGGTTTTATTAGGCTGTCCAAACTCTATGTATTTATACTGTCTCTCCTTTTTCTTTCTGTACCCCTAATTTCTTATTGATTTGAAAATAAAAACATTGAAAAAAAATTAAAAAAAATAAAGCCACTTGTTGCATTCTTGCTAACCCTTCATTAGACAGGGGAAACTGAAGAGGAACTGTACAATCAGGGAGGATAAATCCTTATTGAGAGTGCACAAACCTGCCACTGAGGAGCTGAGAAACCATCCAATCAGGGAGGAGAGACACTTGCTGAAAGTAAAGGTCCGCCTCTGAGGTGACGAGAAACTGACCAATTAGAGAGGACATCTCTTACTGAGTGTGTAAACCTGAGGCGGAAGTGGAAGAGGTGGAGCTGAGGAACTGACCAGTCAGGGATGAGAGACTCTTGCTGAGAGTACTGGTTCTGCCTCTGAGGAAGAGTCTGCCCAGTCATGGAGGGGAAATTCTTACTCTAAAAAAGTAGAAAGCAATATGGACTTAATTTATATTCCATATTTTTATATGTATATTATAATCCTAATATGAGTTATGCTTATCCTTTACATTGGCAGTACTGATGATGTGACAGATTGTCAGCTCTTAGTAAGATGGAACATGGAATGATTTATACATTGGAGGAGTCACAGAGCTCCACTGAGTCATGGTACCATGCTACCCTGTTACGCACAGCTGTCCATAAATGTCCAGCACTTGCAGTTTAGCTGAAAGAATCACACTTGTTTCTCAGTCATCTGACTGCAATCTCCACTGGCCCTTTACAGGACAGGCTGGTTAGAAGACGCCTCATTCTTTGTCTGGAGAAGAGACTTTTCATCTGGAATCTAAGCTATAAGCTTCCAAACCCAGGGATTTATTGTCTATTGTTCATCGATATGATAAAATTCCCTAAAATAATCAGAGTAAAATAATCCATCTGGAGAACAGTAACACATCTCCAACGGACATATTTTATTTACAAAGCTCCAAACAATAAACATATGATGTTACTTAATATTTCCTCACCAAAAGCGCCTTCTGTTACAGCAGAATTCGAGCATTGTAAGGCAGCTACAAATACACTCATCATTGTTTCAATACAACCGGCGAGCACTAATCACAAAGTCACAGTCTGTGTCTGTACTGCTGACATTGAGGATTATAAACTACAACACCTTCACACAGTTACATAGTTAGTTACATAGTTACATAGGCTGAAAAAAGAGACGTGTCCACGTTCAGCCTTCCTCACATATGTTTCTGCTGTTGATCCAAAAGAAGGCAAAAAACCCAGTCTGAAGCGCTTCCAATTTTGCAACAAACTAGGAAAAAATCCCTTCTTGACCCCAGAGTGACAGTCAGAGTTATCCTTTAAAATTATATCCTTCAATATTATATTTTTGCAAGTATGCATCTAGTTGCTGTTTGAACATCTGTATGGACTCTGATAAAACCACTTCTGTAAGCAGAGAATACCATATTGTTATTGTTCTTACTGTAAAAACCCTTTCCTTTGCCTTAGAATAAATCTCCTTTCTTCCAGTCTAAACACATGACCTTGTGTCCTATGGATAGCCCAGTTTATCAATAGATTTCCACAGAATGGTTTGTATTGGCCCCAGATATTTTAGTATAATAGTATCATATCTCCTCTGAGGTTCTGTTTTTCCAAACTAAAGAGATTTAATTTTTTAACTAAAATGTTCCATTAGTTTTATTAATTTTGTAGCTCATCTCTTCACTTTCTCTAGTGCCATGATATCTTTCTTTAGAACAGGTGCCCCCAAAAAACTGCACAGCATATTCAAGGTGTTGTCTTACCAGCGATTTATAAAGAGGCAAAATTATATTTTCATCTCCAGAATCTATGCCCCTATTTATACATGACAAAACCTTACTGGCCTCAGCAACAGCAGATTGACATTGCATATTGCTGCAATATGGGGTAACTCAGGGCCCAGTTGCTCTCTGCACCTACACATCTTACTCAACTAATAATTCAATTATTTCAATCACGCACATAAATACAAATATAAAACTGACTACAAAACATGTACCATATATAAAGCACAACACAAGAATTAAAAATGTTTTTCCATGGAAATGTTACCTGATATAACTTCAAATCTTAAATTTAAATTCGAGCTATTTAAACACAGAAAATGCATTATTTATTTTTTGGTTTGAAATTGTTATAATTCTCCCGTTCCTCTAGAAGTAGAACATATGTATCACATTCTTTCAATAGCAAATTCCACATGTATAGTTTTACATCTTGTGTGTTCTGTGTTTGCAGACAAAGGAAATATGTTTCATATACACACCAAAATACATATAGAATCATTTCTATTTTCAAATTATTTAAAGCACTTCTTAAAAACAATCTGCAGTTATACAGCTATTTACTAACCAGAAACACAAAATATTCTGTCGTTACCCCAATAGGAAGTAACACGTTATAGAATGTTACGCACTCTGCCCAGACTTGCACAATTAGATGTCAACAGTACTATATTTATTGACATGAAAAGGAAAACAAAAACACACACATGAACACATAGTAAGGGTGGGAGAGGGAAACTGGACGCATATAGCATCTACTAACAACACTTCTCAATGATGTGTTCAGCAGTGTGGACCTCTTTTTAATTATTTTTTCCTCTTTACATCACTAAATTTGTCTACGCCTATGTGGTCTGTGCCATGTTTGTTTTCAATAAATTCCCACCTTTCGTGGTAATGGCCTTGTGAAACTGTGTTGGGTGCTACAGGAGTGCGGTTCAAGTATTTTGGCTTCATTTATTACCTATTTAGCAGACAGACAGATATTGACTGTTCTGTAAAAGAATGGACCAGATGAGAAGACACACAAACCTTCTCTCAAGAAAGCAATTCCAATGGCAATGCACACTATTTGTTAATTTTCTCAATTTTACAGGATCCTACTATTAAACATCAGATATAATTAACATACGAAGCTAGTTGTTCGGAATGTCCCACCTGTATTAGTGCATCTCTCTTCCCCTTGGCTTGTCCGTCTGCCATTTTCAGCTACACCTATTCTGAATACCTTGGCTAGGCTGAGTATTAGCCACAGAGCGCGTGTTCCCCAGCACGCAAACCCCTTTACTGCCTCTCCATTTCTTGCAAATTTTCCATTCGTCATCCTAGTATAGAGAGACACTACTAATATTACACCTCTGACTATAATAAGCAGCTGCTTTGTTATCTCTTCCCATCTTAGTCAATCTACCTCTGTGATGGAGCTGTCCTCATAACCCAACCCTCTCTCTGGAAATTTACAGATTTTTTCTTTTTTATTCATCCATCCATCCATCTATCCATCCATCCATCAATAAAAACATAAAATACCCAAACACAGTATATAGTGTTACCTGGCTAAAACTAGGCATCTGTATTACAAATTGTAGGCTGCAGCTAAAAACTACAAACATGCCCTATTGTGTGTTCGGAGACCTTATTAATGCCTTTGAGCTTTGTGAGCCTTGTAAACTCCACTCTGGGTCCAGATTAGTTTACGACTCGCTCATAGCTTTATGTTATGCTGGTGGAATGAACCACAGTGTTTCACTCGTTGGTATGCTTTGTAAAAGTGACCAAAAAGTGAGAAATCTACATTAAGCTGTTAGATTGCATTTTATTCTCATTTTAAATAATAATTGTAATAGTTCAAACAATGTTTGCAGTACCGAATGTAGTAATTAAAAAATATCTCGGCAATTAACTTCACATATAGTCCTAAACTTGTAGAGTACCTTCTACTCATCTAGACTATACAGTCTTTAACTGCACTTAATACCCAGTTGACCCAGCTGGCTGTCAGTTCTTTCTGGATGCACACCTTTGAGCTGTTATACCCAATGACACAAATTGCCTCACACAATATTTCTTAATTTTCCAGAAGAGCCCACTGCACATTGTGTGGTCCAGTGGTGTGTCATGCACAAGTCCTATACATCACATTGTTTAGTTGTGCGGTTCTAATCTATTGGTGTAATTGAGCGAATTCCACCAAAGAGTCCATCTGAAGATCAGACCCCACAAGCAAGTGAACTCCATTCCTCTTCTCCCCACCAGCACTATAAGCTGAAACTCCTTGCGACTTTTTCACCCACTTAGGCAGCAGCCGTGCATATGGCCTGCCAGTTAAAAATAAAGACAATATGCATAAATTAGCATATATAATGTACTGCTCTCCCCATTTAATATGCAAATTCCCTGAAACATTGCAGAACACCTTCTGTTCAGACTGAATAAATTTGAATTTGCAATTAGAATAATCTTGTATAATTAATGAAAAGCATCAATTTTGGCTCATAAGTAATTTGATTAACATGTTGATAGGGCACTTATCAAGCTCTTTAAACCACTGGGGCTGGGCTGGAGTTAGAGGGGCTTGAAAGATGCCTTAAAAAGGGGACATAGGACCCCACTTAACCTACCCACACCAGTAAAAACCATTACCAAAACATATCCATTTCTTCTCACTATGTGTTTCTTCCCATTGCATGAGACAATGTCTTTAGGATCTTCAATAAGGGCAAAATAATAAAGCAGACAACAGGTGGAAATACAGGCATGTTTCTATATATTTTAAAAACCGCAAGCTTAAATCAATAGATCAAGATATCAGATTAAACCCAAAATATTGGGGCACTGATCAACTGAGAAAGTAGCATTATAGATTTCTTAGTCAGATTAAAAAAAAACTGATATTTTTTTGTGAAAAGCTGCAGTGAAGATGTGGCAATCTTCACACTTTAGTTTTGTCTAAATCTCTCACATTCTTTCAATCATTCTTTCATGCTCTTTACCGCTCATGACCCTACACTTACCGATGGCATCATCAGACCTGCGGACATAGTCCAAATGTAACATACACATACTTGAAGACCAGTTTGATACAGATTATTTCCAATTTCGGAGCAGCAAGTAGCTCCTACCCGGAGGTTTTTTTTAAAATTACTTTATAATGACCACCGTAGACATTACCACTATTTAACATTGATTCTGTTTCCTAGTGAAAAGGATGCAAGAAGGAGCCAAGCAGAGTTCAATAAGAGAAGGAGCAGTGAGTATTTCTAAAGAATAACATAGCATTCATACTGAACTCCTCCAGAAACGTCCATATTTAGTTCCATTACTCCACTAAGGCAGAATTTCAACAACCAAAAAGCAGTGCTAGTGGGGATGTGGACCTGAGGGCATCTGCAGACATGTTTGATGGGCTTGTTCTAGGCCTGAGTGAATGGGGGATGCAGTATTAATGGGGACTGCAGAACTAATCAACTTTTCTCAGCATAAAATTGTGTAAACAGCATTGTTGGGTCTATACCGGCACAATAGGACTTCCAAACTGGATGGAAAAGGCAGCATGGTGCTATATTGTTTCTGCAAATAGCTGGTGTCCACAGACATGTGGGCAAAATGATATTGTCGCTGCTACTTCAGAAAACAACTTGATCCAAAATTAGAGAAGGTGCCTGCAGCACCATAACAACTACAATGTGTAGAGTGCTCCTTTAAATCGAATCACTCAAACTGCTGGTTTTAATATTTTTAATACTAAACACACCGTTTAGAACTCTCAGGGTTATCCATCAAAGTGACAATTCAAATTTAATTTAAAATTTAAGGTTAAAAAAAACCTGGAAATATTCTCTAATCTATCTATGATTACAGTTTGGCTATTTTAGAATTAAATTTGAAATTCACTTTTAATTCACACTCTAGTAAATAACCGAGTGTGAATTAATCTATAATCTATCATTTAGCTCCTTCATACACCTTTCCTGCCTCTTAGCTACAATGAACTGACCATCAAAACAACATCCAAAAAACCCCACAAAAAAAACATTTATATATTAATAGTGAAGAAGGGTCTGCACTCACGGACTTCCACAAAGTGACGATGTTCTTTCTTCATTTAAGATATTGCATAGATAGGTCAACGTTTCAGTCCCCAATCGGGTCTTTCCTCATGTTTGAGGACTGAAACGTTGGCCTATCTATGAATTTTGCTTTGCGAATTCTTCTTGCATGAACAAAGAAATTGTTACTTTGTGGAAGTCTGTGAGTGCAGACCCTTTTTCACTATTTGTATACACGAGGCTATAACCAGGCACCCGCCATCGTTATAAGTGTTATATAGTGGGCAAGAGTGCAAGGATTTTCCACGTTTGTATGTATATATATATATATATATATATTGTGATAAAGTGAAGGCAGATAGGCCTTCTAACCCCAGGGGAAGTACGTGTAGTTTGTGTGTTGCACAACACAAAGCATTGTTTAGTTATGGGCCCCTGGGGTGGAGCATTTGGAGAGAAGGGTGGGCCAGTGCTCCACTCCACAGTTTAGTGGTTTTCTGGGGGGACATAGATCCAAGCCAGGGTTTTTTGGACCGTCTCCAACCCACTGCTCAGCTGCAGTTAATCAGCGGTTGCAGTGGGAATAAACTCCTCCCTGATAGGCAGGTAAAGGAGAGGGATTGCTGGCTTCCTCCCAGGAAGCAGATAGGAGAGAGGCTGTTCTCTCCAGATAGAGAGTCAAGAAGACTAGGCACTGGGAGTGCAGAAAGGAAGCAGTCAGGGCTGGCTTGGAGCACTGGGAGTGCAGGAGGAAGCAGTCAAGGCTGGCTTGGAGCACTGGGAGTGCAGAAAGGAAAGCAGTCAGGGCAAGGCTGGCTTGGAGCACTGGGAGTGCAGAAAGGAAAGCAACAGGCTAGCTAGCAGAGTGTTGCTATCTAATAAGGTTGGTGCAATATTGTTTTGTTTAGTTTAACCCTGAGAGATAGGGAACCTAATGTCAGTTAGTGCTCAGACGAGCTAGGTTTTTGTTTATAGGGTTTTGTGTTACATTTATGTTTTCATTTACTGCTGTATCCTGTGTGGATTTACAAATAAAGTGCCTGGAGTATATGCAATTACAAGGACTGTGCATGTTTTTGCCCTAGAGGACCGTGCTACCTGCTGACAAGGATCACAATATATATATATATATATATATATATATATATATATATATATACATACATATATACACTAAACAAAATTATAAACACAACACTTTTGTTTTTGCCACCCATTCTTCATGAGCTGAACTTAACCCCTTAAGGACCGAGGACGGTTCAGGACCGTCATCGGCATTTTTGCGTTGCCGACCGATGACGGTCCTGAACCGTCCTAATGGTCAGAGCTACTTACCTGATCGCCGTCGTTCCCCCGGCGGCGATCAGCGTGGCTCCGGTTGTGGGGAGACTGCCTGCAGCCCAGACAGTCTCCCCACGACAGATTAGGACCCCTGTGGCCATGTGATCGCTTAACACAGCGATCACATGGTCACAATAGGTGTCCTAGTGTCTGCCTGCAGGGGGACTGTCTGTGCTGACAGGCAGTCTCCCTGCTAGTGTAAAATCAAAAAAAAAATAAAGTTAATGTTAATAAAAAATAAATAAATAATTATATATGTGTATATATGATATATAGACATATATTATATCTATATAATATATGTCTATATATCATATATATATAATGTCATACTAAGTGTATTTTTATATTAATATGTACTTATATTAATATAAAAATACACTTATAATTAAATTACACACGTATATATATATAATATATATAATAACTATATATATTGTATATATATATTATTATAAAATATAAATAATAAGTAATTTAAATTAAATATTTTTTTTTTAAAATAATAATAAAAAATTTAAAAAAAATTATATAGCTATATGAAATTTTATTCTAACTGTATTTTAAAATTAATATATATTTATATCAAAATACACTTAGAATGAATTTGTATATATATCTATGTATATAAAAATAAATAAAAATAATAAGAAATATACATACGTCCATATACAAAATTACATAAGTAATTATATAAATATACACGTAGACTTCAAATATATAAATATGCATATATATTTAAATTCTACGTGCGTATTTATGTAATATTTTTACATAATTCAGTAATTTTATTGATTGCAATTTGAGGGACCTGCCTGCCAGCCCAGGCCGAAATTCCAGAGAATTGAATTTGCTAGCACTGTATTTTACCCTGTAACGTTCTACGACACCCTAAAACCTGTACATGGGGGGTACTGTTTTACTCGGGAAACTTCGCTGAACACAAATATTAGTGATTCAAAACAGTAAAACATATCACAGCGATGATATTGTCAGTGAAAGTGACTTTTTTTTGCATTTTTCACACACAAACAGCACTTTTACTGATGATATAATTGTTGTGATACGTTTTCCAGTTTTTAAACACTAATATTTGTGTTCAGCGATGTCTCCCGAGTAAAACAGTACCCCCCATGTAGGTTTTATAGCATTTTTGAAAATTACAGGGTCAAATATATGGGTCAAATATTTTTACATTGAAAATGGCCAGGTTGGTTACGTTGCCTTTGAGAGCGTATGGTAGCCCAGGAATGAGAATTACCCCCATGATGGCATACCATTTGCAAAAGAAGACAACCCAAGGTATTGCAAATGGGGTATGTCCAGTCTTTTTAGTAACCACTTGGTCACAAACACTGGCCAAAATTAGCGTTCAATTTAGTTTTTTTACTTTTTCACACACAAACAAATATGAATGCTTACTTTGGCCAGTGTTTTCGACTAAGTGGCTACTAAAAAAGACTGGACATACCCCATATTGAATACCCTGGGTTGTCTACTTTAAAAAAAATATGTACATGTGGGGTGTTATTCAGAGATTTATGACAGATAGTGTTACAATGTCACTATTGATAAATTTTAAAAATGTATGTTTTGAAACCGCAATATCCTACTTGTACCTATAGCCCTATAACATGCAAAAAAAAGCAAAAAAGCATGTAAACACTAGGTATTTTTAAACTCAGGACAAAATTTGGAATCTATTTAGCAGTTTTTTTCATTCGCTTTTGTAGATGAGTAAAAGATTTTTCAAGTAAAAGTCAAAAAACATGTATTTTTTTCAATTTTTCATCAGATTTTTGTATTTTTTAAATTAAAATACATGAGATTATATAAATAATGGTATGTAAAGAAAGCCCCTTTTGTCCTGAAAAAAACAATATATAATTTGTATGGGAACAGTAAATGAGAAAGCGGAAAAGTACAGCCAAACACAAACACCACAAAAGTGTAAAAATATTCCTGGTCGCAAATGTACAACATCGCAAAAACAGTCCAGTCCTTAAG
>OW240917.1:10295957-10336843 GCA_933207985.1 Pelobates cultripes
TAAATAGTGGTGTTTTACTCCACAATTTTGTGGAAGTGCCTCTAGTGGCTATCAGTATGAGGCATGTTAACCCGGCCATGTAAACATTGTCGTTCCTGTAGAATGGCAATGGTTTTAGCTGCAGGGACAAAACTTAGGGCACATGGCACCTAGACCACTTTATTGAGAGGAAGTGGTCTGGGTGCCTATAGCATCCCTATATTAGTTGGTCTTTGTATGTGGGCTTGGGGCACTGTTGATACACCATGCCTCAAATAGCCTAGAATTTCAATAGCATACCTGTTACTACATATTTTTATTAAGTATCAGCAATCTTCGCAGTGCTTTTTGTTCAAGTAATTATAATGTAGTTACAAGTGGTCTTCATGCATTCATGGTTCATCTCTCGCATATACTAGTACTATTCCCTCATTTGAGATTCAGACATCCATTTCTATCTATGTCATTTCTTGTCTTCCATACATCCATGTAATTTAGTCCTCTTTAAATATCTCTTTATGTCCTTGATTTGTAATCTACTAACCCACTCCCCATTTTTCTACGCTGTCACTTGCATGTCCATTATATATTCCCTGTTCTGTTTTTAGTTTCACTCGGGCCAACGCTCCAATACATCGTTCCTTTTCTTTATCTGTTTCCTATTCCTCGTTCTTGCTATGTGTATATTTCCACTGATGTTTATTTTCCTTTTTGCTCTGTGTTTCTTACAGCATTACAGTCTGTACAATATGAGATTTCGATCTGAATATTCTAGAACTCGGAATGCTGACTAAACCTTAAAGCACAGCTGACTGCTTATTGTAATTTGCATATGGGTGAGGCATTTGTCCAATTGTGAAGAAACATTACCCGTGTCTAAGGGAAAGTATTATTGTAGTAAGAAGTGATTCCAAGGTATTGCTTTAACTCATTGCAGTCCATCAAGGAATTATTTACACACACATTTGCAATAATATGCAAGTTATTTAGCGTGAATCCTTTTCTTTCTTTTCAGGCTGTGAATTCAGAGAAGAAAAATATATATGAAACCATTTTACAATCCAGTCTACGGGAGAATTTCACAATGATTTGTGTAGACAAAATGGTAAAAGAAAAGTGTACACAAAATATGTGACTTCATTTCAGTATGTAGTTAGGAGCAAGCTAACCACATACCAATGGAGGAATTGTAACAACAGACCTCTAGTTATTACTGCATAGCATACGGAATAATAATTTAATTGACTCTCACCAGTCCTTACCATGTTTGTGAATTGCGCTGGATTATGGTTGACTCTATCCAACAACATTCATTGTCCTGTGTTTTAATATATATATAGCAAAGCGCCAGAATATTGTGATGAGAATAAAGACAATAAAACTCCCCAGAGAGCAAATGGACAAATATGTTGTGCATCGCTTGCATGTCTCAAGTTGGACTTCGGAAAGTTCTCCTTGGGCCCGAGAAATTATGTTTCGACAACTATGCCAGAGTTACCAGCTAGACATGCATATGGACACAGACAAGCAGTATGTCTCAAACTTCACTCTGTATTTTTGCAGGTACCATTAGCAATCGATGCAATTTTATGGCATACTGATAAGATCCAAACGGTTGACTGTGCTATCCATGGCTAGTTTCTGGTCACTAATCCTTTTGGATCACAACCTGTGATTTGGTTTTAAACAAAGCAGTGTTTAAAACTGCGTCCATTGCCTCCTGGATGCCTGGAGACTCCAACACCCAGACACAAGAGACTACACATACTACTCGGCGCCACACCACACATACTCTAGGATAGACAATATCCTCCTCAATGGAGCGGGTATGACTAAACTCATTCACTCAGAAATAAACAGCATCACGTGGTCGGACCACGCTGATGTAGCGGTTACGCTGGGGAACCTCCAACATCACAACGACTGGACATGGAGACTCAACACAACCCTACTTACCGACGAAACAATACTCACCACTACACGACAAAAAATCACAGACTATTTTAGTACCAACGACACAGAAGAAGTAAACCCAACAACACTCTGGGCGGCACACAAAACCGTACTGAGGGGACATCTCATACAGGCAGCCACTCATAAAAAACGGACACGAACAAAACACCTACTAGAATTACAAACCACTATGCGGAAACTCGAACAACAACATAAACAAGACCCCTCCCCCACCACATACGACAAACTCCAAAGCACACGACACGCAATCAGGGAGCACATGACAGCAGAAATAACACGTTCTATACTATGGTCACGGCGCAAGTTCTATGAAAAAGCCAATAAAATGGACACACTGCTAGCGCGTACACTCAGACCGAGACAGGGATATAAACCCATTACAACACTCTGTAATAAAGCCAACAAACTAGTCAACACCCCGAAAGAAATCAATAACGCTTTTACAGAATACTTCCAGCAACTGTATAACCTTGCACCAATGGAGGGGGAAGCCCAGACTCAACATCTTGCCCACATAGCTGACTTCCTAACCCACACTAATCTACCCAGGGTGACAACAGGAGAGGCCAACGCTCTAGAAACACCCATCACACCGGAGGAAGTAGCGGCCTCGATCTCCGCCCTGAAAGGGAACAAAGCACCAGGACCTGACGGTTACGATATGGGCTATTATAAAACATTTACGACAGAACTGATACCCCCCCTCACCAAACTATATAACCATTTCCTTCAGGGGGGAACTCCAGACCGAGATATGGCCACCGCCAACATTATCTTACTGCCCAAACCCAACAAGGACACCACACTTGCCACAAACTACAGACCCATCTCCCTCATCAACACCGACTTAAAGATATTCGCAAAGATATTGGCATCTAGACTAATCCCACTGTTACCCAAATTAATACACCCGGATCAGGTCGGCTTCATACCAGGACGCCAGTTATATGAAAATACACGCAGAGGGGTGGATCTGATCTGGCATATATCACACACTAGACAGCCTGCCCTTGTCCTCTCCCTAGACGCAGAAAAGGCCTTTGATAGGGTACAATGGCCTTTTCTGTTCACAGTACTTCAAACTCAGGGATTCCCGGAACCCTATATCACGGCAATAAAGGCCCTATACACAAACCTGCAAGCACAAACCATAATTTCAGGAGCGCCAAAATCCCCATTCCAAGTGAGCAATGGAACAAGACAGGGCTGCCCCCTATCACCACTCCTCTTTGCTCTAGTGCTAGAGCCCCTTCTACACCTCATACGAGCAAACCCAAACATAAAAGGAGTGCACTTGGGAGATGAACACTTCAAAGTAGCTGCATATGCAGATGATATACTCCTAACACTCACGGACCCAACCCAATCAATGGCAAATTTAGAAAAGCTACTGCAGACATACGGTGAAGTATCAGGATACAAAGTTAACTTAACCAAATCTACGGCACTGACATTCCATATACCTGACCGGGAGGTACAACACCTCAGACACACCTATCATATCAAAACCAACACAGACACACTCACGTATCTAGGCGTCAAACTCACAGCAGATCACAGCACACTATTTAAACATAATTACACTCCACTGATCACAAAACTCAAGACGGATTTAGAAACTTGGACAGACAAACCCATCACATGGCTAGGTCGCCTACATTCCATAAAAATGAACATATTGCCAAGACTGCTGTTCCTATTCCAGGCGCTCCCGACTCGAGTGACCAAGAGTGACCTAGCTGGCCTACAACAAGCAATAGACGCCTTTATCTGGCAGAGAAAGCGGCCAAGAATAGCCAAAAAAATACTGTATAATCCCAAGGGGAGAAGCGGCCTGGGTATGCCCCACATTCACCATTACTATACCGCAGCCCAAGTTGCCCAAATAGCTCACTGGCACTGCCCCAAAAATCAACGCCGTTGGGTTGACATAGAATCCCACATGACAGGAGCAGACCTCCCGCAATTCCTCATATGGACACCGAAGCATCATAGAACAATCTTACGGACAGACTGCCCGGCCATCCTAAACTCCATTAGCTTATGGGACCAGATCGCACAGAAATTCAAACTCACACACCTCCCGTCCCCAATGACCCCGGTACTACGTAACAGAGCATTCCCACCGGGTCTAAGGGCACGAGACTTCAAAGGCATCGAAGCCACGAACCTACAACGCTATATCCACCTATACGTAGATAACCAACTAGTGACATACCAACACTTACAAACCTTAGCCCCATTGCAAACCCGCGACCTCTTCCGATATATACAAATACGGGACTTCGCGCAAACCAATGAGGTTAAAATGGCAATTGCCAAGCCTCTAACTTTCTTTGAGCAAATATGCCTCAAAGAAAGCATGCCAGCGAAACTAATCTCTCTGCTCTACAACCACATATGCCTAGAATCAGGCACGTGGGGCCCGCAGACATACACAGACAAATGGGAAGCGGATTTGGGGGAAACACTGGAGGGAACGGAGTGGCAAGACATATGGGAGGCGAACACGAAAGTGTCTATATGCACGACCCTACAGGAGCAATCATATAAAATAATGCTTCGGTGGTATACAACACCAGTCAAGCAACAACACATGCAACTCTGTCCCACCGATACCTGCTGGCGATTATGTGGAGAAAAAGGCACATACATCCACATGTGGTGGCAGTGTACTAAAGTAAAGGAGTTTTGGGAAAAGATAGTGGCCATGCACACTAAAATCCTACACCGACAAATAACACTGGACCCCTGGGCATGTCTATTATCACGACCGACAAACGGACTAGACAAACACGACCAAAAACTTCTGAATATGCTCAATCTAGCAGCTCGTAGGGCACTGGCACAATACTGGATAAAACCAGAGACACCCCCACTTTCATTAGTAATTTCCAAAATCAGAGATAATTACTTAATGGACAAGATGACAGCTACCGTTCAGAACACTACCACCAAATTTCAAAAGGTATGGGCCCTTTGGGAACAATATGAGGAAGAATCATAGGACAAATGAGCACCCAATCACAGACCGCTACTCACTCGTGCAGATTTAAGATTTAGGATTTAACACCTACGTTCACTCGATCGTTTTGCTTGTATATATGTTTTTCTTTGTGTACACAACAATTAAAAAAAAAACCTTTGACAGGCGAAAGCTAAACGACAACAGCCTCTACGCAACCCACATGCAACAAGTCTAAAATGTATGTTATGTATACTAACAACCCAGTCTTTTTCTGTACCATGTCTAAAACATACTTGAAAAGATGGGCTTCTGCGTAAGCCAAAAATGCACTTACCTACAATGTCTGTCAATGCAAAAATAAAGAATTGAAAAAAAAAAAACTGCGTCCATTGCTAAGGGTACCTGCAGAAAAGCAGGCAGAAATCTAAAACACAATGCATGTCTATTCTCATTTGCGTGTCAAGCTGGGAACACTGGGATATATGTGAAAGCATAAGTCCTCTAGTTTTTATGCTCAATAAGGACTTTCCATAGTCCAAGTTGAGATATGCAGGTGACGCAAAACATATAATTTTTCCAATATATTTATGATATTGACAGACCTTCCAGTCTTGCTGTGTTGGCTGTAAATCGAACTGGGGAAGGGGAATAACTGAGTGATTTAGCAACAATACACTATTGGATAACATACAAGAATGTGCACCATTTAGTGGAACACATTTCAGATTGCAAGATATCTATCTGAAGAAGACTGACAAGTTGACTGAGGAAAGGATGGGAGGGAGATGCAAATTAAATATAATCACTGGCCTTTTTATTGACAATGGAATGTTCAATTTACCAATTTGGATTAGCTAGACACTTCATTTCTGGGCCACCCTTACCGTTTGAGAGGCCGAGGCAGAACAATTGTGCATGGCACCCTCTTCATACAAACAGATACTCGTTTAGCTTCATAAATATGACCAGCCACTCACATAACTTACCTCACATACCACCTACTTAGCAGCACATGTAGTTGTACATGAAAACACACTACCATGCATACAAAGATAAACAATTTGACACAAACACAGACACACACTAGCACCCATACATATATGTGCCGAAGTATGCCCAGAAAAACACAATAGCAGAGTTGGACACACTAGCCCATATACAGACACATTCTAATAAGCATACAGAGACACACTAGCACACATACACAGAGACAGTCACACATGAGCACACTTACACAGACACAAGATACATAAACACACGTTAACACACATAAAGGCACAAAATAACACACATGCATACTAACATTAGAAACACATAGAGACACACACTAAAAAGTGTCAGTTCACTTTGGTTTGAAGTTTGATTTTAATTCTTACACTCTGGGCACATATATATCTACAATAAAGAGCCTGCTCATAACAACTGAGTACTTATACAGATTATGGCATTAATTGAAATAACTGAAAATACTACATTATCAGGGTATTAAACTGAGCATTATCAGGAATTCATAGTGAATTCAAACTGAATTTCATATATAAAGTCAAAATAGCTGGATTGGGAAAGAATGTCCAATTCAGCTTTACTTCCAGTTTAGCTATTCTGGTCTAGAGCAATGGTTCCCAAACCAATCCAGGATTTAGGGATTACCCAGTTGTGTCTAAGGTGTTTTTAGAAAAAAAAAAAAAATCACCTTAGACACAACTGGGTAATCCCTAAATCCCGGACAGGTAGGTGGGTGTCAGAACTGGTTTGGGAACCATTGCTTTAAAGTAATGACTGCATCAGTAATACAGTTCAAGTACATAATTATATATTTTTTCTTCTGCTTTATGTAAAGAGTTCTATTTATTTTTTTTAATACCCAACTTTTGGGGGCTATTTTTAACTAAATTTTAAATGCACTTTGAATAACTTAATTCCTGACAATTCACATCAAATACCCCTCTATAGCTTGTTGTAAATGGTCCAATGTCAACAGATCCCCAATGTTTGATTGATCCCACTTTGTACTAAACAATTCAGAACAGTTCCCATTAATGTCTAATGAACAGTCCTAAAGTTATTTACAGTGTGGTGTAGTGGTTATGGTGCTTTTTTAAAAAGGAAAATTGTACTCACTTTAACAACTTTATCTAAATGAAGTTGTTATAGTGCCTATAGTTATTCCCCCCTCCCTAGTGACCCCAAATGACTGTGTTTTATTAACTAGAGGGCTTGGAAGCGTTGCTCTAACTTACTGGCTCTCATACCCTAGCATACCATGACATCATGTGTACATGTGAAGTGCCGTCCAAGTCTGCTATTGAGAATAAGTGCATGTTATGATTCTCTATGGCATAATCATAGGAACCTTACAGCAAGTGCCACACATGCGACTACTGTCAAACTAAAATAAAACTGGTCAGATATTTTGCTGATGTGTATCTACAGTGAATCTGCTATAATTTGAGCATTTTTTGTCACAATTGGTGGAGTGTTGGACCATTTGTATTCTATATGCAGTTGTGGCCAGTTTAGTGGAATGGGCGTTTCGGTACTCACCACAATCTTTGTGTTAGTGCTAGCCTTGTATAATTAATTTCAGAACAAATTTAATTTTGTCTTAAATTTGTCCAATTTGGCAATTGGGAAGCGTCCAAATTTCCAAATTGCCACAACACAAAAACAAACGAAAATAAATAGATCCATAGTGAATTGAATCAATCTGTTTCATAATTCATTCATTTTAATAAGGATAGTATATTATTGAGTATCTGCTACCCGACTGAAAGAGCAGAATTAAGAAAAGGTATTTTTTAAATTTAAATCTATCAGCAGTTTACCAGATAATTCTATAAATTGGTATTTTGTAACTTTGTGACTGCCACCTTCATTCATTCCATATAAGGAATAATGGGCGTCTAAATTTTGCAAATTAACTCAATTTAAAGCCAAATTTAAGTTGTTCCAAATTGCTATTTTCCAAATTATGGGCAAACCGGACAAAACAAAATGAAACAGAATGGTTTCTGGTTTTTTTCTTTGCATTCTTTGCATAATGTCCACAATTAATACTTTATTAATATGATACTGCAGTCTCCAATCCTAGTTGGAAACATCTTCGAATATGAGAAGAATTTGGAGGAGGTGTTTATTGAAAAATGTATTTTAGTAAATATAATATTGCAATTGAAGGATTGGTCAGTAGGCTATTTTTACAATTATAAAATAGTTTGAAAGCAAAATCACGTGCAATTATTTTAGAATATATTGTGTTACAATTGAAGAAAGGGTCAAGGGGCTAATTTTACAATTAAAGAATGGGTTGCAAGTTAATGCTTTTTACATAATCCAGATCTCTGCCAAAAAAAAATAAAGCCACAGTTCTAATGAATAGACCAATTAGTCCCCTCCCTTCTCTTTTCTACTGACTAACCAACATGGGATGAAACTCAGTTACACCTGTCTGGCACATATAAATCAGATAGGACTGTACACTCTTAAAATTAAGGGGCACGATTATGGGTTTTAGAAGCAGAGCTTGTTCAGCTCACACAACATAGAAACTGATTAAATTGATAGACAGACTGATAACATGGCTTAATGGAAGGATGGACAAGTAATGAACAGGCAGACAAAGACTGCCATAGGCAGTCAGGTGATCTTTGCAAAACATAAGAGTGCCCTTATCTTGCACATTCTGTGTCCAATAAAAATAAAATTAATTAAAGGACTACTACAGTGCCAGGAAAACATACTCTTTTTCCTGGCACTATAATGCCCTGAGGGTGCCCTCACCCTCAGGGTCCCCCTCCCGCCAGGCTCTGGGGAGAGGAAGGGGTTAAAATCTTACCTTTCTCCAGAGCCGAGCGGGGAGCTTTCCTCCTCCTCTCCTTCTTCCTAGCGACGTCATTGGCTGAATGCGCATGCGCGGCAGGAGCTGCGCCCACATTCAGCCAGTCCTTTCCTATGGACGCTGGCGTCTTCTCACTGTGATTTTCACAGTGAGAAGCACGCAAGCGCCTCTAGCGGCTGTCAATGAGACAGCCACTAGAGGCTTTAGAGGCTGGATTAACCCTCGCTGTAAACATAGCAGTTTCTCTGAAACTGCTATGTTTATTTTAAAAAAAAGGGTTAATCCTATCTGGACCAGGCACCCAGACCACTTCATTAAGCTGAAGTGGTCTGGGTGCCTATAGTGGTCCTTTAAACAACGATACAGAAATGTTTACATCTTTTAATCAGTGTTACCAGATCCATCATGCGTTCAGGCACACATATTACATATACATGTTGATGGGCAGCACATGAAAAGGGTAGCCCTGTAGTATGTAATATTTAGAAGATGGAGTATACTATTAAGCATTTAGGCCAGGCTTCCCCAAACTCCGGCCCTCCAGATGTTGCTGAACTACAACTCCCATGATTCTCAGCCTATCTATTTCATTCATAGAATCATGTGAGTTGTAATTCGGCAACATCTGGAGGGCCAGAGTTTAAGGAAGCCTGATTTAGGCAATGAAGAATCATGCAATTAAGTAATTAGGCAATGTTGAATCCTGCAGAATATGCATTATACATACTGTGGCGGAACCAACCTCGCCACTATGCACTGGAGAAGCCTGGTTGCCAGTCTCCTGCCATGTGACTATGGCCCCTGGGATGTATTGCCCTTTAAAGACATGATTTGGGCATAATGGATTTGTGTTGTGCTGCTGCTGGCCCTTTAAGAACCATCTGGGGACATACTGTGGAGTTACTGGGTGGCCACCATTTCCTGTATCAGAAGCACATGGTGAGAACAATGGATGGCGGCCATTTTAACTCCCAGACACTGTTTGGACTTTTCAACACGGTGCCATCTCGCCAGTATTTGTTGCACAGAGACATCGTGCGGTGGTTTTGGACTATACAGCAGGGGACACATTATACAGTGATTGTTTTTTATTTAGCCTGTATATGTTCTGCAGAATCTGCATTAAACTGTATTTTCCAAAGTACTGAACGGATCTGGGTGAATTTTGGATATGTGGTTCACCCAGATCCCCCAGTTCCAAGGATATACTTTTTATGGGGTTATTGCATGTTTTGGGGTCCCTGTGATGTGTTTTATGAAACTGTATTTCTCTGGCTGTGATAATTAGATTACCCATTGTGTTCAGTAATCATATCACAGCCAGAGGGGAGGATTTTGTGTGGGAGTGTCTGGGTGTATTGTATGGATTGATTGGCTGTTTTGTGGCGCCCTGTGGGCTGTACTGTGTTTGTGGATTGGGAATGGGAGAGACTGTATGTGACAGTACAGGAAGTTCCTGCCTAACCCTCAAAGTGAAGTGTCGTCTCATTATTGGGGGAAGGATTTATTGTATGCTGTTCCAGTTTGACTGCTAGGAGAGTAAACCTATTCGTATGGTTCCTATTCAACTGTCTACAGCATTCATATGCTTCTTCGGTTCGGTGGTTGTGGTGTCTGCTGCAGTGCTTTGAGTACTCAGGAAGCGCTAGGAGCATCCTTCAACGGAGGTACCCAGTCGGGGTGCCAGGTGATCCGTTACACATACTGCAGGGCAACTCTCTATATGTGTTTTCATAAATATGACACCATTATTTGTGTCCCTTTAAACATGGTGTATCTGGTCACCCTGATTTTAATTTATAAGTTAGGATGCTTATCGCACAGACACATACAAACACTCACCATAAACTAAGCCAGTTACCAACAGTTTTGACTCACAGACACCTGAAACTCTCAGTTTTACAAACATTCTCATTGACACAATCTCAGGAATTCAAAGTGAATTTTAAAATTAAGGACAAAATATGTAAATTTGAAAAAATCTGCAAGTCAATTCTATTTTGTTTTGCATAAAATTTTAATTAACTTTGAATTCATTTTGAATTCCCGGCAAGTATAACTTTACTGAAGAACCCTCTTAAAGGACCACTATAGTGCCAGGAAAACATACTCGTTTTCCTGGCACTATAGTGCCCTGAGGGTGCCCCCACCCTCAGGGTCCCCCTCCCGCCGGGCTCTGGAAGGGGGAAAGGGGTTAAAACTTACCTTTTTCCAGCGCTGGGCGGAGAGCTCTACTCCTCCGATCCTCCTCTTCTCCTCCCCGTCGGCTGAATGCGCACGCGCGGCAAGAGCTGCGCGCGCATTCAGCCGGTCACATAGGAAAGCATTCATAATGCTTTCCTATGGACGCTGGCGTGCTCTCACTGTGAAAATCACAGTGAGAAGCACGCAAGCGCCTCTAGCGGCTGTCAATGAGACGGCCACTAGAGGAAATAGGGGAAGGCTTAACCCATTCATAAACATAGCAGTTTCTCTGAAACTGCTATGTTTATGAAAAAATGGGTTAACCCTAGAAGGACCAGGCACCCAGACCACTTCATTAAGCTGAAGTGGTCTGGGTGCCTAGAGTGGTCCTTTAACACTCAAACATATTTTTCACAGGAACACATTTAGAGAGACATTACAATACAGACACTTTGAGAAACTGTTACAAATACTGACACATATCCATACACTTCCAAACAAACTCTAACATTCACTCTTACAAACTCACAGACATGCTGTAAATTGAAAACATACTATATAAACCTTTAAGTTGATTGCTTACTGGTCCTTGTGATCTTCCATGCCTACCTAGTGAAGGGAGCATAGGAACTGAGTAATTACTCAGAGGCTGAAATATAACACCATATACGTCAGGCTTAGAAACTTAGAGAGCCGAGTTGTAAAATAGTTTTTAGGCTTGCCATTTCACTCTGCATTGTCACAGGCCATACTCTCTTTCAAGCAGAACTGCCACATATTTTTCAATTAACCCTATAGACTGTGCTTTTGTCTTGCTAAAATTCTAATTAATTTACTTACTATTGCTTGGACCGCCAGGCAAGGAATGTAAAAATCATTAACATAATTTATGTACGCCATTTATGTGCAGGTTCTGGAGAGTGCAGGAGTGCACTAGGATCAAGGTGGGGAAGCAAAGTTGCCCTGTGTGTTGTGTTTGTCTGTAATGGGTGCATTTAGTGTGTGTAAAAGATGCATAAAGAAAAGCAGTGTGTGCTTCTGTGTATGTGTGCAAGGGCTGCATTGTGTGTGTGTTTGTGAGGTATGCATTGTGTGCGCGTGTAATGGATGCATTGTGTGTGCGTGTAATGGATGCATGGTGTGTTTCTGTGTGAGTGTAGGATTTATTGTATGTTTCAGTGTGTCTGTATGTGAGTAGGGATGCATTGTATGTTTCTGTGTGTGTGTGTGTGTGTGTGTGTGAAGGCATGCATTGTGTGTTTTTGTGTATGTGTGTAATGTCTTAGTGTTGTCCCCTTCCCTCCTGTCCCTTAGTGATCTTCCCACCACTCCCTTCCTTTAGTGCTCTCCCCTGCCCCCTCCCTTAATGCTTTCCCCTGACCCTTAGTGATCTCCCCTGCCCCATTCCCATAGTGCTCTCCCTCCCCCATGTCCACTAGAGTTCTCCCATTCTCCCCCACATCATTCCCTTGGTAGTCTATCCTCCCCTCCCCCATCTTTCCCTTAGTGGTCTCTCTCCCTACACATCTTTCCCTTAGTGGTCTCTCCCCCCACCCTCAGTGGTCTCTTCCCCTCCCCCACCTTAGTGGTCTCTCCCATCTGTCCCTTTGGGCCGTCTCCCGTCCCTTTAGTGTAGCGCGGACGAGCGGCACGGACCGCATTATAGGAGCTTGTGTTTCCTGTACCCGGCAGGACTGACAGGAAGTGCTGACTGAGAGAGCACTTCCTTTCAGTCTGGCCGGGGTGGGTACAGGAAACACAAGCTCCTGTATCACGGTCCGCGCCACCCGCCACACTACACAGAGTGACAGGCAGGAGGAAGTGCTGTGCGCTTCCCTCCTGCCAAGTCACTCGAAACTTGTGCCCCCTGGGCTAGTTCACCCTAGGCGACTGCTTAGTCGCCTATAGGACGCGCCGGCCCTGAATGTGTTATTTCTGTACAAATATATTTGATGGGTAATGAGGAAGTATATTACCTCATTATGACATCTGCCATAGCTAGGGTGGGCTGGAGAGACTGAGGAATCTCACTGTATTTTAAGAGCTGCCTGTAGTCATAGAGATTGACAGGTAGAGACAGATATTGACAGACAGTAAAACCATCATACAGATGGATATGTTACATGGGCAACATTTCCAGCATAAGAGAAGCCTATACAATTTTAAGGGATTGCAAAGCTTGTTAAAACTTACAAAGAAAGTTAAACTTTTTTTTTTTTTTTTAAATTATGTGTCTACATAAAAAGAAAAACAGTACATATGCTTCTTGCTATTTCAATTAATGTGTGGTTACAATTCTGGCCTATATATATATATATAAATGTGTACACAGAGATTCATAGAAATTGCCTTTGTTTGTTTTGGAACTCAACTAATTCCCCAAATAAAACTTGTTAGCCTGTGTTCTGCTACACTGCTGCCATGTCCTTCTAATCTTCATGTTGTAGTCTTTCTGTATTGGCTGCCCGTCACAATACCACAATTCTCAGAGCATTAAGTACCACTATTATATACCTTGAGTGGCAAACCTATCATAGTACTGTATAAAATATTGAAATAAAATATTGAAAATCGCCTATAACTTGGACGGGCCTCTCAACTGTCCTGATTATGGCAGAACATCCCCTATTTCCTGCCATCCAGATTGCGTTTCCTGTTGTCCCCTGGCTGCACAGTGAGTGCACCATTATTCGCTCCCACTATGTGTTGACGTGCACCTTCAGTGGACCAACCCGCCACCTTTCCAAGAGGGGCCCCAAGTAGCATCACAAGTAACACTCCATCCTGATCTCATAATTCATCATGACATCATAATTCAGTTCAGCCTGTGCAAAGCCAGGACACACACTGCATTAGTCCATGGGCATCTGCAGCAAAAGGCAAGATGATTCAAGCGCTCCTTCCCCCAATCTTGCTACACTGATCACAGACTCATTGCTTCTGTCTCTCCTTTCTTCTCTTCTCTCTATTCGCTCTCTATGCTTATTTTCAGGTGCAAAGAAAAGAGCTGGTAACAGTGATTGACAGGGAACCAATATGGAATCTCTCAGTTCCAAGATACAGCAGTATGAATTTCTACATTGTATTTTATTTGTCAGACCACATACACACATATGCTCTAAATATGGGCGATAAGTAAACATTATTTTTTAAAATTCTGTGACGGTTCTTCTTTAATGTGCTCTGTGAAGAGAGGAGGAGGAAAACATGTGCTGGCCATTTCACAGTTCCCCTGCTCCCCAACGCTAGACATCAGAGAAAATTTTATGGAACTCCTCTTTTTTTTTTTTATGCTCACAAAGGCGAGCATCACGGAGTCATAAAAAAACAACACCACAGTATTACTGTTGGTCTCAATCTCCCTATGAGAGATTGGTCTTACTACATGATAGGATGTGGGTCCAAAATGGACGGTAATGCCACAGAAATTGCCATGAAATGAGGGAATGGAATATTTGAATATGGTTTCATACAACATTGGGATGACAGCTGCCAGAATGACAGATGATAGGTGTTGTCAAGACAAAAGGGACCACAATTTACCTACAGTCTGTCAAAATATCAGCCCTCCAAAATAATTCTGGAGCCTTTCAGTTTGTGAATTTCTAACTAGTGTATCATAACTAAAAAAAAAAAAAAAAACAATAAGGGCACAATTAGGTAGAGATTCTGTGAATGTTTTTAGTGGTTATATAGAATTCTTGAGCAGGGTTATTAATATAAGAGATCTGTCCGGAAAGTATCCAACCATGTAATATTAAAAATAGAGACATTTAACCCCTTAAGGACTGGACTGTTTTTGCGATGTTTTACATTTGCGACCGGGCATATTTTTACACTTTTGTGGTGTTTGTGTTTGGCTGTAATTTTCCGCTTTCTCATTTACTGTTCCCATACAAATTATATATTGTTTTTTTCAGGACAAAAGGGGCTTTCTTTACATACCATTATTTATATAATCTCATGTATTTTAATTTAAAAAAAATAAAAAAATATGATGAAAAATTGAAAAAAATACATGTTTTTTGACTTTTACTTGAAAAATCTTTTACTCATCTACAAAAGCGAATGAAAAAAACTGCTAAATAGATTCAAAATTTTGTCCTGAGTTTAAAAATACCTAGTGTTTACGTGCTTTTTTGCTTTTTTTTGCATGTTATAGGGCTATAGGTACAAGTAGGATATTGCGGTTTCAAAACATACATTTTAAAAATTTATCAATAGTGACATTGTAACACTATTATCTGTCATAAATCTCTGAATAACACCCCACATGTACATATTTTTTTTAAAGTAGACAACCCAGGGTATTCAATATGGGGTATGTCCAGTCTTTTTTAGTAGCCACTTAGTCGAAAACACTGGCCAAAGTAAGCATTCATATTTGTTTGTGTGTGAAAAAGTAAAAAAACTAAATTGAACGCTAATTTTGGCCAGTGTTTGTGACCAAGTGGTTACTAAAAAAGACTGGACATACCCCATTTGCAATACCTTGGGTTGTCTTCTTTTGCAAATGGTATGCCATCATGGGGGTAATTCTCATTCATGGGCTACCATACGCTCTCAAAGGCAACGTAACCAACCTGGCCATTTTCAATGTAAAAATATTTGACCCATATATTTGACCTTGTAACTTTCAAAAATGCTATAAAACCTGTACATGGGGGGTACTGTTTTACTCGGGAGACATCGCTGAACACAAATATTAGTGTTTAAAAACTGGAAAACGTATCACAACAATTATATCATCAGTAAAAGTGCTGTTTGTGTGTGAAAAATGCAAAAAAAGTCACTTTCACTGACAATATCATCGCTGTGATATGTTTTACTGTTTTGAATCACTAATATTTGTGTTCAGCGAAGTCTCCCGAGTAAAACAGTACCCCCCATGTACAGGTTTTAGGGTGTCGTAGAACGTTACAGGGTAAAATACAGTGATAGCAAATTAAATTCTCTGGAATTTCGGCCTGGGTTGGCAGGCAGGTCCCTCAAATTGCAATCAATAAAATTACTGAATTATGTAAAAATATTACATAAATACGCACGTAGAATTTAAATATATATGCATATTTATATATTTGAAGTCTACGTGTATATTTATATAATTATTTATGTAATTTTGTATATGGACATATGTATATTTCTTATTATTTTTATTTATTTTTATATACATAGATATATATATACAAATTCATTCTAAGTGTATTTTGATATAAATATATATATATTAATTTTAAAATACAGTTAGAATAACATTTCATATAGCTATATAATTTTTTTAATTTTTTTTATTATTATTTAAAAAATTTTTATTTAATTTAAATTACTTATTATTTATATTTTATAATAATATATATATACAATATATATAGTTATTATATATATTATATATATACACGTGTGTAATTTAATTATAAGTGTATTTTTATATTAATATAAGTACATATTAATATAAAAATACACTTAGTATGACATTATATATATATATATATATATATATATGAAATATAGACATATATTATATAGATATAATATATGTCTATATATCATATATACACATATATAAGTATTTTTTTTTATTAACACTAACTTTATTTATTTTTTTTACTGATTTTACACTTGCAGGGAGACTGCCTGTCAGCACAGGCAGTCCCCCTGCAGGCAGAGACATGGACACCTATTGTGACCATGTGATCGCTGTGTTAAGCGATCACATGGCCACCGGGTCCTAATTCAGTGTGGGGAGACTGTCTGGGCTGCAGGCAGTCTCCCCACAACTGGAGCCACGCTGATCGCCGCCGGGGGAACGACGGCGATCAGGTAAGTAGCTCAGACCGTTAGGACGGTTCAGGACCGTCATCGGTCGGCAACGCAAAAATGCCGATGACGGTCCTGAACCGTCCTGGGTCGGGAAGGGGTTAAGATACATGATACAAGAAACATTGTACATAGGACAATGATGTCTCAGTCCCCTTCAAAGTAGGCCTTGGGACCTCACACATCTCTCCTAGTGTATCTTCCACTGTTTAAAACACTCTGCAAAATTCTTTGTTGGAATCACCATCAGCTGCCTCGTATTTACCTGAATATCATTGAGAGGCTAAAATCTCTCCCCTTTCAAAGGTTATTTTAGTTTTGGGAAAAGCCAGAAGTCGCAGGGTGGCAAACTTGGGCTGTAGGTGGACTGAGTTACCTGGGTGATTTTATGTGCACTGCACATGTGCGCCAATTCATACGAAAAGTTCAAGCTTAATGCAAAAAATTTATGAAGATTTGTTGCTCTACTCGCTCACTCATTTTGAATGCGACGGCCACACAGTACACATGCTCCCTTAACGACGTCTAACGCCCCCACTGACTAATACAGTGAAGTCGTTGTTTACTGCCAGGTTACATTGATGTCACACAAACCGTTCTAGTTATATTAACAATGGCTGGATACTTTCTGGGTAGACTGTGTATGTATAATATATGTATATATATATATATAGAGAGAGAGAGAGAGAGAAAGTCTCAGAAATAGCTAAAAAGACTATAGAAATGTGTAAAACCTTATAGATGTATTGAACTAGTAAGAGTTTAATATCTTAATCTATCTTTATCTACATAAATTACTAGTAATTTACTTATTGAATATCAATAAAACTATTTTGGAAACCAGAAAAAAACAAGTAAATATATAAAAAAAACATTAATGCATAGACTAGATGTGGTATACCTATTAGTTTATATATAAAAGAAACCAAGAGGGCTGCACTCACCTGAACATGTATACATTATAGGGTGTTGCTGGGGCCATAATATACAAAATACACAAGCCAGCACACTCGCTTATTCACTAAACAATGATTTCAAATCTTGGTTTAAATAGGTTCACAGAAAAAAACTAAATGAAAATAAAATGTATTCTAATTCTATGGGAATTAACTGCTCTATGTGTTATCTTGTTATTCTAATTTAATCCAATCTAATATAATCCTCTTTATCTGATTTTGGTGGTTGTTATATATAGATACTGTGACAATAATGTTATCAATGCTCAACTTTAGAAAAGGTCTAAATGTTTCATGACTGTTTGCAATCAGAGTACAAATGACTTTAATTGCCATGGCTATTAATGTATTATCTCACTGCAGTTAATCCTAGTTGTCCAACCAGTCCCTTAAATAATGTCATTCAGAAAACCCTGTAGTCTATGATAACACTTGTGCTTGAAGCTGCCATGAAGCCAGCAGGGGATGGAAACTCAGGGGCCAGAGCCTCTGTCGGCACCATTAAAAGTAGCATATTCAGTGATATTTATTACATGTATTGCTATATGTAATTCCAAAATATCAGGAGGGTGTTATTAGATGTAAAAATAGAAATATAAATAAATGTGATTCCTTCAATGATACAAACTGTTGTACCTTTAAAAATGAATACTTTAATAGACATAGAGCATATGTAGCACCTAGTCCCAGATAGTGGCCACTATACACAGGTTTAGCCGACTAAACAAATAAAAACGAAGTGTCACATTGCAATGATTATAATAGTAACTAATCAGAGCAACAAACCAACATAAAAGTTACAAGCACCACCGATAGTATTCACTGCAGGAAAATCCACAATTTAGTCTCAACTTTGCCATATCTTAAGGCTGCTTCAACATCCTGTTGGCAAAGAACAACTTGCCACTTACCATTCCTTAAAAGCAGAGTCTGAAAGGTTAACATTCTGCCGCTTCAGGCGGAAGCACTCCTGGTAGTTTTCTGATAATAGAGCTCTTACTGGGCTTATAATATAAATAATATAAAAGCAAAGGAAAAAGGGCATAAAAATAAGCTGGAGTGGAGGGGCCTCATCATTGGAGTCTGGTGGTGTGAGGGAGTCATACTTGGATACTATACTATACTTGGATACTTCTAAATAAGAAGGCTTGCGCTGTGGTGGTGCATGATGTCACTACAGAGCGAGTCGAAAGGGAGCTGTGCTTAGAAGTAGCCATGTCCTGCAACTCACCCCCTCACACCACTAAACACCAGAAATGAGGCCTTCCCGCTACAGTAAACAATAAGGAGGGGTCATCAGGAGAGTAGCGGAGCAGTATGGGAAAATGCAAGGAATGAGAAAGCATGCGAAAGAAGAGAAATAGAGAAAGGGAAATGGGGTGTAAATGAGACGACAAAGGGGTTTATGGAAAGGGGGTGGATGGGCAGATTAAGGGGCATGTAGATAGGCAGCATGGATAGACAAACACATGGCATTTAAAGAACGGGGATGGATGAGCATAGGAAAGGGCATGTAAAAAAGTAACATGAAAGGGGAGAGTAAGGGGCATTTATGAGGAGAGGTGACATGGAAAGGAGAATGGGACACACTCCACACAAACACATCCCAGCATTCACATACAAATACACCTATGCATTTACACACAGACACTTCGCACAAATACACCCCATACATTTACAAACATAACCCTGCAATCACATACTGACACTCTACACAAAAAAGTATACACTCATGCGTTCACACACAGACATTCCTCACTAACATAAATCTGTATTCACAAACTGACTCTCCACACAGTTACACTCCTGCATTCACACACCTACTCGACACACAAACACAACCCTACATTTATAAACACACTAACACTTGACATATAAATATGTCCCTGCCCTGAATTCACAGACATACAGACACTTCAATCCATGTACATGAAATGTATTAGACTCAAAATGTGTTAAACTGTTCCTAATGTCACCCTGATGAATGCCGAGTTAGTCAATTATTTAGTGTTTAAAATGTAACAAACACTTAAATAGGAAAATCGAGACCAATATTTGTCATAAAACACAGTATACCAACATTTGTATCATGCACATTGACATCGAGCACAGCAAATGCAGAGTACTCATATTACAGACAGCACCCACCCAAAAAATGAATAACAAATGGCATTTTTGTTTTCTGTACTTATGCTAAGAAGCATCAAATATAATTTATTCCTTTTACAGTTGAATCAACATTGCCATGTGTAAAACATGTTGGGGTTCACACCAAATATGTGGAACTATGCAGGCAGACAGTGCTCCATTGCAAATCGTCACTCCCATAGAAGGCCTAGAGACAGGGGACAGACTCTTATAAAGTCTGTATTATTACGGGGGTGTCAAGGCAGTTAGCGAAGAGGTGTAGGTCTGAGAGAAATGCCAAGTGTCAGAAATCTGGGATTTCCAGAAAGCCTCAAGAAGACCAAGAAAAGGGTCTGGAATGGGGCAAGTGGCAAAAAGAGCAGGAACAGAGCACTGACAGCTCTGGGGTTTTATAGGTACGGCCTGTCCAAGGGGGCTAGGTATAACCCCTTCACATAGGTGACACAAGTGGGGCAACACTCCAGTCATGACTATGGGTCGAAACAGCATAGGCAATCTATAGTCTAGAAAATAATTTTATTATTTTTTTGGCAGTACAAGTTCCCTTTGATTGCTGTGATCTTTGTGCTCCCCTTTTGCTGGTGAAAAAGTAAAATTTAATAAAGTTTACTTACCTTGATTCCAGCACAGACACCAGTCACCTTGGCTGCAGCTGCCTGCTCCACCTTCTTCTTCGGCTGGTGTTTTCCGCATTGTCATTGGGGACAAGATGCACAAGCACAGGTGGATCAGGTGCATGGCCTGGTGGGTATGTGTTGCTTACCTGGCAGCAGGGTGCATTCTGGAAAGAAGGCAGGCCAGGAGAGGCAGTGTTATGCTCTGGGCAATGTTCTGCTGGGAAACCTTGGGTCCTGGCATTCATGTGGGTGTTAATTTGACATGTGCCACCTACCCAGAGATTGTTGCAGACCACATACACCCCTTCATGGCAATGGTGTTCCTTGACGGAGGCAACTTACACCCTAAATGGTAGTGAATTAGGGATAACCACACACAAGAAGGATTTGGGATTGTTATAGACAACAAATTAGGCAGCAATATGCAATGTCAATCTGCAGTTGCTAAGGTCAGTAAGGTTTTGTTATGTATAAATAGGGGCATAAATTCTCGAGATTAAAATATAATTTTGCCTCTTTATAAATCGCTGGTAAGATCACACCTTGAATATGCTGTGCAATTTTTGGCACCTGTTTTAAAGAAGGATATTATGGCACTAGAAAAAGTGCAGAGACAAGCTCCAAAATTGATCAAAGGAATGGAGCATTTTAGTTACGACGAAAGGTTAAAAAATATAAAGCTCTTTAGTTTGGAAAAACAGCGCCTGAGAGGGGATATGATAACATTATACAAATATATTTGGGGCCATTACAAACCATTATCAGGAAATCTATTCATAAACAGGGCAATACATAGGACACAAGCTCACGCATTTAGGCTGGAAGAAAGGAGATTTCATCTAAGGCAAAAAAGAGGGTTTTTTACAGTAAGAACAATAAGGACATGGCTTCTCTGCCTGAAGAGGTGGTTTTATCAGAGTCCATACAGATGTTTAAAATGAAATTGGATAAATACTTGCAAAACCATAACATACAGGGATATAATTTCTAATTAGTGGGGTAATAGCTGCTTGATCCACGAAACCATCTGACTGCTATTTTGGGGTCAATAAGGAATTTTTTCCTAGTTTGTTGCAAAATTGGAAGTGCTACAGACTAGGTTTTTTGCCTTCTTTTGGATCAACAGCAAAACCATATGTGAGGAAGGCTGAACTTGATGGACGCAAGTCTCTTTTCAGCTATGTAACTATGTAACTATGTAAGTGACCTCTTTCAGCAGGTAAATGCATCCTGACAAAAATCGTAAAATACAGGACAAAATTTAGAGCAGCACTACTAGGATATGCTGTGTGCACAACGATTTGATGATGGACATACAAAGGTAAAAAACAAAAGTACTGCAAATGTTTCAGAGTTTAACCCTTCATAAGTGCAAATGCCCTTATGCAAAAATTGTTCAGAAATAGTTTGAGGAAAATGACAAAGAGTTTATTGCATTGGCCTCCAGATCTCCCAGATATCAATTTGATTGAACATCTATGGGATGTTCAGGATCAACAAACCCTATACATGGTGGCCCCGCCGTGCACCTTGCAAGACTTAAAGGATCTGCTGCTAATGTCTCGGTGCCACAGGACATGTTCAGAGGTCTTGAGGAGTCCATGCCTCGACGCATCAGAGCCATTTTGGAAGCATGAGGAGAACTACACAAAATTAGGCAGGTGGTTTTAATGTTGTGGGTGATCAGTGTATATACAGTTTTTTGAGATTTGTACTTGCAAGTCTGAGAAAACTCGCCATCTACTAGTCCAACTGCGCAAAGCAGTTTTTCTCTATGTCTGGAATAATATGTTTTGTTCCTTGATATATACTTATATATATATATATTTGAACTTAAAACACTATTAATATTTTTTCTTTTTTTTGACTGAGTATTACACTTTGTTAGTATTGATATATCTTAAAACATTGATACATTCATAGATATTCTTTTCTCCATTAACAATCTAAATTTATTGTTTTTACAAGATGCAATGTGTGTGACTTTCCTCTTGTCCCTATCTGATTCTCCCAATCCGGGAGTGTTTCACTTATTTTAAGATTAGGCCATTCCCATTAGACCTGGATAATCAGTTCATTTACTTATCTACATCCTCCTCAGATTTCCATGAGTTGAAAACCATTTCATTTACAGCTGAGGCAAGCAGCTCCACCCTGATGTGTGAGTTAATTCTCAGATAATTATGTTTTTGGTTCTTGGTACTTATCAAACAGAGCTTAATTTATGGGAAAGTGAGGAAAAGTAAGACACTGGTGGCACTGGACATGCTTGCCCAAAAAAGTGACAAACCGTGGCAAGTGTAACTTAAAGGGACAGTACAGGCCTTCCAGAACACTTCATCTCCATAAAGTTGTCTGGGTGCCATGTCACATTAGTTTTAACCCTGCAAGTGAAAACATTGCCAATTCTGCTGGAACGACAATGTGTACATTGCCGAGGTTAAATGCATCTAGTGGCTGTCACTCTGACAGCCACTTGCTTATGACACAATAGCGGAGTAAAACTCGGCTATTTCAATCAGATGGTCTCACATTTGATTGGCGCAGCAAAGCGTTTTCCGCACATGTCTTCCTCCCAGTGCTTTCCTATGTAATCTCTATGATCTCAGTCTAGGAGGCAGAGCTTCCCCACGGAGACCGGTACGATGAGGGCTGAAAAGTAAGTAAAACTTACCCTTCCAGCCCTTACACAGTGGGGGGTAGGGGAAGGGGGGTATGCATATGTTTAAATAAAATCTATAGTGTTAGGAAAATATGTTTGTATTCCTAATGCTATTGTGTTCCTTTAAGTAGGGCATTAGAGATGCTATTTTATCACTGAAATACTAACAAGGTTATGAACGAAAGTGCGAATTCAGAGTGAGTATAACATTTAAGGTCAGAGTAGCTAAACTGGCCTTAACATAACAGCATAACAGACTTGATTTTTTTCAATTTTGGCTATTTTCCACCTTAAATTTTAAATTCACATTGAATTCACCACAAATTCTCACTTTAGTGAATAACTTTGCAAATACAATCCTAGTAATATGCATTATTTCTGTAACAGACATTATCCATCACTCAGTATGTTTATTTCTGTTTTAGAAGGAATAGGCTTAGAGTTTGTTTAGTGGCATAACACATCATTTTAAGGATATTTCAATAAGTACTGCTAGTTATTTATTTAACTGAATAAGCATTTAAGAATACTTAATTGAATTAAAACACAGCAAAGAGGAAATATTAAAATTCCAGTTCACCAAATACAAGGCTTATAATGTAAAGTACTGTATCAAGGATTTAGAACAGGTGTAGTCAACCTTCAGCACTCCAGATGCTGTGGACTACATCTCCCTTGATCCTTTTCGAACATTATGGTTGCAGGAGCATTATACAGGGTGTGCAGAATTATTAGGCAAGTTGTATTTTTGAGGATTAATTTTATTATTGAACAACAACCATGTTCTCAATGAACCCAAAAAACTCATTAATATCAAAGCTGAATATTTTTGGAAGTAGTTTTTAGTTTGTTTTTAGTTATAGCTATGTTAGGGGGATATCTGTGTGTGCAGGTGACTATTACTGTGCATAATTATTAGGCAACTTAACAAAAAACAAATATATACCCATTTCAATTATTTATTATTACCAGTGAAACCAATATAACATCTCAACATTCACAAATATACATTTCTGACATTCAAAAACAAAACAAAAACAAATCAGTGACCAATATAGCCACCTTTCTTTGCAAGGACACTCAAAAAGCCTGCCATCCATGGATTCTGTCAGTGTTTTGATCTGTTCACCATCAACATTGCGTGCAGCAGCAACCACAGCCTCCCAGACACTGTTCAGAGAGGTGTACTGTTTTCCCTCCTTGTAAATCTCACATTTGATGATGGACCACAGGTTCTCAATGGGGTTCAGATCAGGTGAACAAGGAGGCCATGTCATTAGATTTTCTTCTTTTATACCCTTTCTTGCCAGCCACGCTGTGGAGTACTTGGACGCGTGTGATGGAGCATTGTCCTGCATGAAAATCATGTTTTTCTTGAAGGATGCAGACTTCTTCCTGTACCACTGCTTGAAGAAGGTGTCTTCCAGGAACTGGCAGTAGGACTGGAGTTGAGCTTGACTCCATCCTCAACCCGAAAAGGCCCCACAAGCTCATCTTTGATGATACCAGCCCAAACCAGTACTCCACCTCCACCTTGCTGGCGTCTGAGTCGGACTGGAGCTCTCTGCCCTTTACCAATCCAGCCACGGGCCCATCCATCTGGCCCATCAAGACTCACTCTCATTTCATCAGTCCATAAAACCCTAGAAAAATCAGTCTTGAGATATTTCTTGGCCCAGTCTTGACGCTTCAGCTTGTGTGTCTTGTTCAGTGGTGGTCGTCTTTCAGCCTTTCTTACCTTGGCCATGTCTCTGAGTATTGCACACCTTGTGCTTTTGGGCACTCCGGTGATGTTGCAGCTCTGAAATATGGCCAAACTGGTGGCAAGTGGCATCGTGGCAGCTGCACGCTTGACTTTTTCTCAGTTCATGGGCAGTTATTTTGCGCCTTGGTTTTTCCACACGCTTCTTGCGACCCTGTTGACTATTTTGAATGAAACGCTTGATTGTTCGATGATCACGCTTCAGAAGCTTTGCAATTTTAAGAGTGCTGCATCCCTCTGCAAGATATCTCACTATTTTTGACTTTTCTGAGCCTGTCAAGTCCTTCTTTGACCCATTTTGCCAAAGGAAAGGAAGTTGCCTAATAATTATGCACACCTGATATAGGGTGTTGATGTCATTAGACCACACCCCTTCTCATTACAGAGATGCACATCACCTAATATGCTTAATTGGTAGTAGGCTTTCGAGCCTATACAGCTTGGAGTAAGACAACATGCATAAAGAGGATGATGTGGTCAAAATACTCATTTGCCTAATAATTCTGCACTCCTTGTATGAGATGTAATACACATCTGGAGTGGCGAAGGTTGCCTACACCTGGTTTAGAGCTCCGTTGAGTTGGAGATACAGCTCTTTCGTTGTCACTATCCTATACAACAAAGCTTTCCACCCCTGGATTGGTTGCAAAAAAAGTTAAAAACTTGGAGGATGGAGAGTTTACCAGGATGGAGTGGTCCTCTTGTACTCACTGGGGAAAATGAATCATCTCACCCCTTTACACCAAGAGTCTTCTGTAGAATATTATGAAATTAGTCTAATCTCTTGCTCTGTACAAACACGTATGTGCCTCTGGACCTTGCAATATGGGTCACTTTGGGAAAAATACTACTGGAGAAGATTCTGGAGAGACAATTGATAAAAAAAAAGAGTGGACAGACCTGCCCTGCGCACAAGCTGCCCAGCCATAACTAACTCCATCAGAGTCTGGGATGCCACCGCACATAAATACGCACTGACCAGCACTCCCTCACCCCTCACCCCATATCTGAGAAATAAAGCGTTCCCTCCAGGCTTACAGGCACGGGACTTTAAAGGGTTGGAATACACAGGCCTACAAAGGTACTACCATTTATATGATGGGGACACATTTAAATCGTTTGAGGAGCTGAAACAAACTGCACCGCTGCAAACAAAAGACCTATTTAGATACATCCAACTACGCGATTTCGCGACACGCCCTGGAATACGAAAGGCAGCTAGGACCCCACTTACTAGCTATGAGAAACTGTGTATCACTGAATCAACCCATAAGGGCCTGATCACCACATTATATGCACAACTTAGCGCCCCGGGGAGAGACGCAGCACCCCTTAATTATGTCACCCAATGGGAACAGGATCTCCATCAGACACTGGAAGAGGAGGACTGGAGGGACATATGGGAAGCAGCAGCGAAGGTGTCCGTGTGTGTAACACTTCAGGAACAGGCATACAAAACCCTCCTGAGATGGTACACCACCCCGGCTAAATTATTTAAAATGGGGAAAACCACCACGGACACATGCTGGAGGGGCTGCGGAGAGCGGGGATCATACGTCCACATGTGGTGGACGTGTCCCAAAGTGGCCAGATACTGGTCGGACATAGAGAAGCTGATGACGACGATACTAGCACGACCAATACGCAAAGACCCTTGGACTTACCTGCTAGCTAAACCACAAGATGACTTGACGGCAAGAGAACAGAAACTAGTTAATAAAATTACCTTAGCGGCCAGAAGGGCGCTGACCCAACAATGGCTCAGCCCGGACGCCCCCTCTATACACAGAGTAATCCATAAAATAAAAGACAACTGCCTAATGGACAAATTGACAGCGCGGATTCGGAATACCATGGGCACCTTCTCAAAAGTGTGGCGACCATGGGAGGACTATGTGGACAGAATGGCACAGACGCCATGAGACACACCAGCAGAGCTGGGTGACGCATTGCCTCGCGTGTGCGGTGGGTGCATCCGGTATGGCCCCTCCCCCCCCTCTCCCATTTACCTTACAAACAAGTTCAGTATGGAGCTATAATTTCAACAGCCGATAGGTAGACACACTCTCTGAATAGCGGGCATCTCATGGGCAAGGGCAGTCCCTGCCAATACGGGAATAGCAAGGCCCCACAGCAGTAGACAAACGCATATATACCGTATATAACGAGGTATAGGCTCGTCTGAGAAGGCCCTTTAGCAGACCCGCGCAGACAACGCATGGTTAACATACATATTGATGTGCAATCAACTGTGGTATAGACCCAGACATACCGGGTCATCCTGAAAATGGGCAAAATCAGAGGAGTGTAGTGCTTGCTAAATGTAGTGCTTGATAAATGTAGTGCTTGATAATTCCATATGATGTGATATGTTACCAAAAGGATATCTGAGTATTTCGATACCATGGTATTGTAAAGATGACACGATACATGTATGATATGTGATGCTCCATGCCTGAATTCAAAAATAAAGAAAAAAAAAAAGAGTGGAAGTATATCTGAGAGACAACCTCCAACATTTCAGTATATGTAGTCCTACAAGAAAAATGTAATAAAATATTAATGAGTCGTGTACAGCGCTACGGAATGTGATGGCGCTATATAAATAATAATAAAATAATAAAATAATTATGTTATCCTGGTCAAATTAATTTAAAAAAAAAGGATAATCTACATTCTGATGTGTGTTTGAGGAAATATTTGAGGATGAGAACCTTTTACTACATGTGCTTGAAGTGTCCAAAGGTGGTATTTTCCTGAACTGTGGTAAAAAGCTTCTCCTTTTGGGCACAACTCTTCTATACTCTTGTTGATGCCTATAGGACACATGAAAATAAATTAAACTGTAAAACGAATGGTAGTTCGTCAGGGCACATATTTAGAGGACAAACTCACTCCTGGGGTACACGGAGCACTCTCCTTCTACCACAAAGTCCATGGGTTGAATACGTAAGTAATAGAAGAGCCAGACTGATCTTTTCTTATGGTATTTACATTTTTAGATTTGGGGTTCACGGGTGTGAATAATGCCCCCCTTCTTTTTCTTACCGACGTTAAGGCATTTAATAAAGTTAATGTTCTAAATGTTAAGGAATACATTGACACTCCAAATTAACTGCTTTTTTATGCTATGCGCTCAAAATAGTCTTATAAAAATAATCTTTTGCTGCTGTTCCTCATCATTTATGTTGTTTCATTGCTCCAATAGTTACACATTTTAAAACACAATGATCATATCAAATAGCAAGACAACAGAGGGCAGTAAACCTCGACCCAGTCTTTAGAATATTCTCCCAAGGAATCTTAGCAGTTCTCCACTGCTTTTTTAGTAAAGGTTCTTATAGTTGTCAAAGACTTTGCTGGGACATGTGATAGTGCAGCCCACTACAGCTGACCTCTGTATAAGGTTGGGATACTGCATGACCATAGCATTTTAGTGCTTTTCATAATATTAACGGTAGTAACAGTAGTATATTAACAACAAAATTGGATAAGTGCATGTCGATATGGCACCATTGGTACTGTGTGCCATTGTATGCCAGTATGCATTTGGTTTGCCACTGTGTCAGTTCTCAGGCTTTGAAGTCTATATGCTATGGCTACCTGGCTGCGAAGGATATCAACTGCAGTCAGCAACATGTAGAGTGCATTTTTAACTAAATCATAATAATACTAGTGCTCCACAGACACATTCAGCTGTAACTAATATCATTCCTGGATAGCCTCAAGGCAAGAAAAATATTGAGATTGTGACTGGGCATTATTTTAAAGAATGTCCAAGTTACAAATTAATTTAAATTAAATCTTAAAAATTAGTTGTGGCATACACTCAAAAACTTGCAATGCACGGTAGCATTTTATGTAAATGATGAAGCTTCTCCTGCTGTCATATGAATTTGTCATTTTAAAAATGCCAGCGTTTGTTGCAGTTGCAACAGGGGAGATCTTAGCAGTTGTTTGCAACTTTGGCAAGTACCTGCGCGCTTTGAATAAACCATAGTACCATAGTACCATTTTTACTCTGATTTGTAAACTATACATAAGGTACTTGCAACCTTTGAATGTGTTTGTGTGTATATTTAAATATACTTATTTCTTTTTTTTAGGGTCCCCCTCAATTTTGATTGTGGTAGGTTATTTATCCCCCCCCCCATATTGTCACCTAGAGTCGCCACTGGCCAAAAATTTTTGTATGTTTTTTTCCCCCCTACTAAACTAGGAAATAAAGAAAACTGAATCCAAATGGCATAATTTAGGCTAAAATAAAGAACGGCTTCTGAAAAAAATTCTCCAAATCGGCTCTACTCACAGCTTGATTATTAAATATTTTTATAATTCATAGTTTGGTTAATAACCCTGTTTGAATTTAGTTTGAATTTCTGTAGACGTCAACTTTAGTGAACAACCTTGATAGTACTGTTTTATATTTCGACTGGTCTGTCATGGAGGTTGCTCTTAACTAATTAAAATCTGCTATGCATGCTGGGAGTTGTAGTCTACAGCAGATTGAGAGGCTCTTTATTTTCCATTGAATCATATCAGTGACTAAAATAAGGCCTAGCACTAGGCTCATTGCTTGGGTGAAGTACATCTACCATGATCATTCTGTCATAAAACACTACATTTATTGGAAGATATCAGCCTTTACAGGTTTTTCAGCAAGACACAATATTTAGCTAGTGAATTAGAGAACACATATGAGACAGTGTTGGCAAAGGTAGGCCCCCCAAAACTCAAGACTACTGGGTGGACACATGTGTGGGGGGGAGGGGGCACATTGCATTAAAAAAGTAAGATGCAAACATTTCAACTAGAATGTGAACCTCAAAAATACAGATCTGACTGGCCAATTATGCAAGGACACATCAAGTATAGAGAAGCAAGGGACGGGTGTGTCCCCTACATACTTTCACTAAGTAAATACTAGCAAGCTAGGAGAAAAGGTAAGGTGTGATCAGGGGGCTGGTCCCTGCGTGCACTGAGCCTTGGGCTGGGTCAGTCTGATTGAAGGGATCAGGACATCCTGGTTTTAAGGCTGACGTTGATTTCAGACATGGGCTTGGTATAAATAGGTGCTCACCTGCTGCTTGTAGCACACATCATCTTAGAGCTCTCCTACCACTGCCAGAGACAGCAATACAGCTATCAGGTATGTAAAGAGCATCCAACCAGCAAGTGCAGGGATGCAGCTACTATTAGAATGTAACAAGCTAGAGCCAGAGGCAACTCAGGTGTCAGAATCTGGGGACTGAACAGGTAACAGGTGATTCTATTCCCTTAACCCTGGACAGTTCCAGTGAGTGAGCTAAGGAGAGGGTCACAGAGAACTCACAGATTTAGAACATAGGTTTGAATGGTATCTGACATTAACACTGTATCAACAGATTTGAATTTAAATATAGACATGAGTAATGAAGTTCAAAAAGTAAAAGTAATGAAGTGTTATGTTTTGGAAATCATTCTTTAGTGTTTTGCCTGTTTTATTCTTTAAGTTAACATTCCATGAGATAGTTTTAAATCCCCATATCTTTATCTGTTGGATCATATTTGTTTTGGTTGAAAAGAATACTTAAGTGATCTGTCATCACCTGTAAACCAATACTATTGAATATACTTGGTTCTGTTGAGCCATGCATCAGTTGTATAACTAGCAAAAATTGTTGGATGCATTTTGAAGGTTTGTGAACTTAAATCAAAGAAAGTTACTCTTAGACTTTAGAAATGTTCTAGAGATAGTGTTAGATTTTCACTTTGATGCAGGAAAAGCTTTCCTAAGTCTTCTTCTATGTGTCCACCATACTGATGATGGTATGGAATAATGTATTTTTTGTAATTTATTTTTTTGCAGGTATCATGCGGTCGACATTGTCCCTCTGCTGCCTGGCTCTTCTGTGCTTTGCCTTGGCAGAAGGTGCCCTCAGAAAACCAAAGAAGACAGCGCCAGCCCCTGATGCCACTGCCAATGCCACCCCCAAAGCTGAGCCTGAGGAGTCCGGTACCCCTGTAACAGTCCCCAAGACCCTGTCCCGAGGTAAGTCTCTGCTGAGAGAGGCACAGTGCTGACAGTAGCTGCTCTTACTGCTCTGGATAATTCGCTATGGCCTGTTACTCACATATTGTTGTTATTTACTAGAGTGTGACGTGTTATGAATTCAAAGTAAAATCTAAAGTTTAGAATTCAATAGCTGAAATGGGAAAAAATTGATTTCCAAGCCAGCTATGTTATAATTCATCTATCGATGCCTAAAATTTCAAATTTACTGACAATTCGCACTTTAGTGAAAAATCCAGCTAGTATTATTTGTAAAAATCCAAAATATTCAGCCGTGTGGTACAGCGAGGAAAAGCTTGAGTTTAAATAATTTCTTACTGAATCTGCTAAAGTAAACAGAGATCTGAGAAATGACAGTACATCTATTTATAAGATGATCGAGGCAATAATGTACAGCAGCATAGATTGACTTAAAGGAACACTCCAAGCACTATAACCACTTTGGCACCACAACCACTGCAGCCAAAAGCTCCTCATTTGGAGCTTCCGGCTCTCTACCTGAGATAGCGAATAAAGGGAGCAGACTGCAATAAGAAGTCAAATCATTCTAAAATGAGGGGATGCCAGGGCACTCCTAAATCTGTCACCACTGTAATGGAGTTCTAGTGCAACTATATCTTGGCATATTCTTAGTGCCACAATTACTGTGGAAAAAAATAAAAAATAAACACCATTTTAATGACAAGCATTTATTTTTACAAAATGATGACATTAATTGATTGTGCAACCTATTCACATTGAATGTATGTTGCCATTCATCTAACATTTAATAAGAAAAAATATGTAATGAATACATTAATAAATATATAAATGGATAAGGAAACATTTTCACCCAATGCTGTCACCTGTTTGAGTGATGAGTAAACATGACACATGGGCATTGTTTGCTTGGCTGAAGTATTTGATTCAGATTTGTAACTTAGATATCCTGCTGACAATAACACATAACATGTTGTTCTACCAGTTGAATTTCTTTGAATGTGTGAATATTCTTACCTCTTCTTCCTGCAGGATGGGGTGATTCCATCAACTGGGTGCAGACCTACGAAGAGGCTCTTGCCAGGTCCAGAGGAACGTAAGTAATTGTTATATGGGAAATCCAGTATGTAGAATAGTAAGTGTGCTACAATGTGGGACCATTAGGATTATGGTAAAACTATCCTTAACAAAGTACGCGAAAACGAGAGAAAATATCGATGTATAATCCCTGGTTAAAAAAAAACAATTTTATTTTTTTTTAACCAGTTTATTTTTTGGCTATTTAATCCATCAAATAACATCTCTTTTATTTTTTTATGATCCGTCATGTTAACCTCTACATGTCTAGGCTTTCAGCAAGCATGTATTTACTGACTCATCACGTTACATTTGACTTTCGATTTTCAGAAAGAAACCCTTGATGGTAATTCACCATTTAGAAGATTGCCCTTACAGCCAAGGTGAGTGATGTATCCAGACTAAAATATTTTGACACAGTAAACCCTTATTGTGGCTCAGATACTCACTGTTTCTTAACTTTCCCTCGGTTAGCTGTATTAAATTTGTATGGAAATGCCCTGTAACAAAAGAAAATTAAGATGTGGTTTTGTAGTTGTTATTGCTTATAGCAGGGGTCCTCAAACTCCGTCCCCCCAGATGTTGCTAAACTACAACTCCCGTGATTCTCTGGCTAGCTATGTAATTCAAAGAATCATGGGAATTGTAGTTCAGCAACATCTGGGGAGCCGGAGTTTGAGGACCCCTGGCTTATAGCATACTATAAATACCAGTGAAGCCTTTTGTCCAATGTAATAACAAGGATAGGTACCATGTATACAACCTATACAATAGTACAACTTAAATTTGTGCATCGTAGAAGCTCTGATAACTCCAGCCTCTATCAGTAAATGTGTTAGAAAATAAAGTTTTCCAGCTTATTGTCTAGCGATGTAAAGATCATGGTATAAATAATACAAGACATATACCTAGCAATAAACAATTTGTTTAATTATTGAGGTTTAAGTCTGCAATATATTGTTAATATTATTACAAGTACAAGTAAGCAGCATTGTTAATGGTATAATGGAAGGGAGGGAGAGGTGTATATGTTTATTCAATTATTTTTTTCTGCGGTATGTAAAAGGAAGTAGGATATAATAAGTATTTTTTTTCTTCTTGTGTACAGCTCTGAAGGAGGCATTTTCTGCAGATCCCATGGCACAGAAACTGGCTCAGGAGGATTTCGTAATGTTGAATGTTGTGGTAAGATTATAATCTCTAAATTGTCATCTGTATTGGAATGTAGAACAAACTGAACAATACTATCTGCTACTCTATGACGATCACATTAAGACTCCACACTGTGTCCTATCTTAAAACAAATGGTAAATCAATAGGTAATGATCCAGACTGCTAACATTCCGTATTAGAACCTGTCCCACAAACAACCGGTGTAAGCAGGATAGAGAGTGTCCTACCCTCCACTCTATGCCGAATGGACATCCATATCAACCAGCATGGATAGAGAATGACAGAGACAGGAATTAGAATTTTACATTTAGCATTTTTAGCTCTCTGTTCATTTTGTAACTGTGTCTACTTTTTATTGCAGCATCCTGTAGCTGATGATAACCAGTCTCCAGATGGACACTATGTTCCTAGGATTATATTTGTCGGTAAGTTGCTGATGGAAAGTTTGCTTTGCAAGGCGTGTAAAGATTGGAAAAAAACTGCAGATAGAAAATAGTTACATTGACATGAACACACATCTAAAACATTAACTGGAAAAACTTTTTTTTTTTTTTTTTTTTATTCATTTTATTTTACACAGACCCAAATGATATACATACCATTAGATTAATCCTTTAGTTGGAAAATTAGCTTGGAGGCTCATTCTACATTCTATGTAATACTAAAACAAATGTTTGACTCTTCCCATTGTTAAACTGAAAAAAAAAAAAAACACAAAAAAGTACCTAAAGTTTCATCTCGATGTATGGTGTTTTTTTGTTTTTGTTTTCTTTTTTCTTACAGTCGCATGTTCTCAATCTAACATTACTGTATAATATATAACAAGCTATTACTGGAAACCAATAGGTGTATAGGCGCTTTTAGGTATCACACAGTGGGTTAACGTGCAATTAAGGTGTTTTCCCTTTCACCTTAAGACATAAATAAACAAATAGAAGTAAAACCACTATTAATATGCACAGCACCCTGTGTTAGAGTGGAAGGAAAAAATAATTTTTACATATACTTTACAGTATCAGGCAATATTCAATGGTACAGGAATACTGTTTCTAAAAAGAAATAGATAAAAAGAAAAAATACATATAGTGTAATCTATTTCAGTACAATGAGTGGATGTATGGTTAAACGCACAAGTATGGAGCCATGCCTAACCTTTTGTCTTTTTAATTTTGCACACAGACCCATCAATGACCGTCAGAACAGACCTTGCCGGTAGATATGGAAACAGACTCTACGCTTATGAAGCTGGTGATATTCCTGAATGTGAGTATTATGAATATGGAACATAACTAACATATTATATTTATTGACAGCCATACTTAAATGTAAATTGTAAACATTAATAAAGCTATAGCTGAGATGTAACTATAGTCAACTATAGATGTAAAATAGTCAACTTGCCATTTTAGAGCAGTGATGGCTAATCTTTGCATTCCAATGTCTTTAAATTACATTTCCTATTTAAAGTTGTGTGTACATTATGGGAACTGTAGTGTGAAGTTATCGTGGTTTCAGAATGTAAATTAACATTCAAAAAACTGATGGTGACTTTTGTGACTATATTGCCCAGCTGTTCTTAATCCCCCTCAATGTAAATTACTGTATGATATGTATCCCTTTGTTTACGCCAGGGAAAGGCAACCTTCAGCACTCCAGATGTTGTGGACTACATCCCCCATAATGCTCTTACACCCATAATGCTGGCAAAGCATCATGGTAGGTGTAGTCCAAAACATCTGGAGTGCCGAAGGTTGCCTATGCCTGGTATACGCCATATATTCTATTGCATGGACTTCCTATAATGCATTTTCTTTGTATACTTTTTTTCCACAGTGGTCACAAATATGAAGAAAGCTAAAATCCTTCTGCACACTGAGCTGTGAGCATTACGTGTAGAGTGAATAGTGCATCAGATGTGACCGTGATGCATGTAGAATCTTCTCCCAGAAGAAATCAGCAGAAACCATCCAGAACCATTTCATTCAACCCTCTAAAATATCTCATCTGTGCAATGGACCTGAACAGCTCTCTCAAGCCATTGATCATCCATACAGCTCTGGAAAGCTCAATTCCCACGAGTCCTTGTTTTATAAAGACTACAGTATATCACAATTCATGTGTCAAGCCCACCTCTCTACCCAGGAAGATTTCAATATGGCCAGTTTTTCTCATGTTTGTTTCCACACGCCATTTTCTGCTAATCCACAACTTGATATTGACTGTAGCTTAACATCACTAACTTTTCTGTTATTTCCCACTTTCTTATAGCACTCCTCTCCAGTGCTATAGCTGTTTAACATTGTATGCATCTCATTGGCAGTCTAACAAGTAAAACCAGTAGCACTGAGCTTTTGTCTTACATGATCTGGTGAACCAGCATCCCTCTTATACCTCATTGAATGCCACCTTCAGTTTCTGTTTCCTATGTATCACAAACTATTATGGACTGCCTCCGGTTCCATAGTTAGTTATGAGCAGTATTGCTGCTTCTCCTGCTTTATACACTGCTGTATTTATTAAAACATTGTGTATCTTGTAGATTCTCTACTCTACTGATACCTACAGTTTGCCAAAATTGATTACTACGCCAGATAATCTGCATACATTTTATTACACATACAATACTCTGGAGCTCACAGGTCAACTGCTCTATAACGTTATACATTTTATACTAAATATTTACTGTTTGTTTGTAAGTTGAAAGAATAAATTTGTTTTATCCAAAAAAAATATTAATATCATGCTTTTTGTGTTTTATAAAGTTTTCTATACTAACAGGTGGTGGGAAAAGTGAAGATGTTTATATTTTTTAGACATTCCTGGGAAGTAATATGAAAATTGTATTGATTATATCAAACCAATTCATTTACAAAATCACAACAAAAAAGTCAGTTTAGGACCAAAAATGTCTAATATTTACAATAATAAAGCCATCCTTATGTACTTGCAATGTGACATTTATAACCTTTGCTACTACAAAGACCTATATAATATATTTATTTTTATTAGTTTGAAAAATCTGATCTTATATTTAATTTTTTATCTACAAAACTTCATGTAGCTAAAAGTGGCTTATGCCTCCAAATCACAAACCATTACTGGCAATGTTAAAGGGACACTCCACTGTACAAATACAAAAAATTTAAAAATCACTGTTTAGTAGATATATCCGAAATGAAATCTTGCATGTTTTCTAAAAATAGCTTGCAAATGCTTAAATTCTCTTGTATAGTTCCTTTGCAATCCCTACCAGTCTTCCTATTAGGATCTTTATGGGAATTAATTCAATTCATTTTCATTAATTAAAATTTTTCATAAAAAATAATAAAATTAATAATCTTTATCAAAAGTTAGGGGTTGATATTTTATTGACGCTATTATATAGAATATTTTTGCTTTTTTTATTTATCAATAAATGTCTGCAGGATTTCTCTGGAGCAGATTGATTCAGTGTTAGTGAATTATAGTTAAAAGCTCTGGTAGAGATAGGTAGGTAGAATTTCTAAGAACTTTTTCCCTGGTAGAGATTAGTCAAGTTTACAGATAAGTAAAGATTAAAATAGTTTCAAGATGTCTGCTGTCAATAGGATCTCAAGAGATCGTGCGAGTAGTATGATGAATCGATGATGTGAGAGGATGAGAAGATCCTTCTATCCCATCTGTTAACCTTCTGACCTGGTCCAATGGGATGTTATTGGCTGTTGACGTCATTTTGATATATATTTTTATATGTTTCAAACAGGAGGTGGAGCTGTTGGCTTACGTCAGGAATATTACCCGCTATTATCATACAGGGTTAACTTCTTGTTTTGGACAATTTATGAATAGTGATGCCCCGAACGGTTCGCCGCGGACGGCGAACATATGCGGTAAACTTTGACCCTGTACCTCACAGTCAGCAGACACATTCCAGCCAATCAGCAGCAGATCCTCCCACCTCCTGGACAGCTCACTAAGAATGCAGCTTCACACTGAATGTAAAGTGGATGCTGTCCAGTAGGTGAGAGGGTCTGGGAGGGAGGGGATGCTGTCCAGGAGGTGGGAGGGTCTGCTGCTGATTGGCTGGAATGTGTCTGCTGACTGTGAGGTACAGGGTCAAAGTTTACCGCATATGTTCGCCGTCCGCGGCGAACCGTTCGGGGCATCACTATTTATGAATATTTTAATTTTAAGATTTTTTTTAGTCAGCGTTTTTTTTTCCTCTCTCAGTTTGGACTTTGGTTTTTCAAACCAATGTGTCCTTGCTTACCTAAGCATTATTTTATTTCAAGATTTTTAAATTGTCCAAATTATTTTTTTATAGATAATTACATCTTTATATGTAGGTATATGTACACTGCTCAAAAAAATAAAGGGAACACAAAAATAACATCCTAGATCTGAATGAATTAAATATTCTTCTAAAATACTTTGTTCTTTACATAGTTGAATGTGCTGACAACAAAATCACACAAAAATAAAAAAAAATGGAAATCAAATTTTTCAACCCATGGCGCTCTGGATTTGGAGTCACACTTAAAATTAAAGTGGAAAAACACACTACAGGCTGATCCAACTTTTATGTAATGTCCTTAAAACAAGTCAAAATGAGGCTTAGTAGTGTGTGTGGCCTCCACGTGCCTGTATTGCCTCCCTACAACGTCTGTGCATGCTCCTGATGAGGTGGCGGAGGGTCTCCTGAAGGATCTCCTCCCAGACCTGGACTATAGCATCTGCCAACTTCTGGACAGTCTGTGGTGCAACGTGATGTTGGTGGATGGAGTGAGACATGGTGTCCCATATGTGCTCAATTGGATTCAGGTCTGGGGAACGGGCGGGCCAGTCCATAGCATCAATGCCTTCATCTTGCATGAACTGCTGACACACTCCAGCCACATGAGGTCTAGCATTGTCTTGCATTAAGAGGAACCCAGGGCCAACCGCACCAGGATATGGTCTCACAAGGGGTCTGAGGATCTCATCTCGGTACCTAATGGCAGTCAGGCTACCTCTGGCGAGCACATGGAGGGCTGTGCAACCCCCCAAAGAAATGCCACCCCACACCATTACTGACCCACTGCCAAACTGGTCATGCTGGAGGATGTTGCAGGCAGCAGAACGTACTCCATGGCGTCTCCAGACTCTGTCACGTCTGTCACATGTGCTCGGTGTAAACCTTCCTTTATCTGTGAAGAGCACAGGGCGTCAGTGGCGAATTTGCCAATCTTTGAGCAGGCACATGCACATTTGTGGCCTGCTGGAGGTCATTTTGCAGGGCTCTGGCAGTGCTCCTCCTGTTTCTCCTTGCACAAAGGCGGAGGTAGCGGTCCTGCTGCTGGGTTGTTGCCCTCCTACGGCCTCCTCCACGTCTCCTGATGTACTGGCCTGTCTCCTGGTAGCGTCTCCATGCTCTGGACACTACACTGACAGACACAGCAAACCTTCTTGCCACAGCTCGTATTAATGTGCCATCCTGGATGAGCTGCACTACCTGAGACACTTGTGTGGGTTGTAGACTCCGTCTCATGCTACCACTAGCGTGAAAGCACCGCCAGCATTCAAAAGTGACCAAAACATCAGCCAGGAAGCATAGGAACTGAGAAGTGGTCTGTGGACACCACCTGCAGAACCACTCCTTTATTGGGGGTGTCTTGCTAATTGCCTATAATTTCAACCTGTTGTCTATCCCATTTGCGCAACAGCATGTGAAATTGATTGTCACTCAGTGTTGCTTCCTAAGTGGACAGTTTGATTTCACAAAAGTGTGATTAACTTGGAGTTACATTGTGCGGTTTAACTGTTCCCTTTATTTTTTTGAGCAGTGCATATATTTCTATATATGTATATGTTGCTAACTAAGAATAAATCATACTGTATTACTATATTGCATAACTAAACTTAATTTTATACTGTATAGCAATATGCATGTGAGTTTGCTTAACTATACTTTTCAATTAACACATACTTTTCTTATCTTTGTTCTTATTTTTATTGACACAGATGTATTTACTCACTGTCTGGCTCTTTAGCTGACAGGGCCAAATTTTTGGAAAAACTGTTTAATTTATAAAAGTGTCAACTTCTATTGAAATATGCACTTTTTGTAAAATATAAAAAAGAGGGCACTCTTCACACAGAGCTTTTCAGCAAGCTAAAGTGCTTTAGGGGTATAGAGTGTCCCTTGAAGTTTTGATGTAGAATTTGATTTGATACCCTGCCATGGTTGTTTAAAACTTAAATGGCTACTGCAAACAAAAAACAGTGTTTTCATAAAACCCTGTTTTTTGTTAAAGTAACCCTTGCCCTACTGCTTCCCATCCCCAGTAAATTTAAAGCAACACTCTGGGATCCATAACCAATACAGCAGTCTGCTTAGTGGTTATGGTGTCAGGAATGCCATGGCACCCTCCATTAGAATTTGTGAAATTGTTTTATAATGGTTGAAAAACTTGTTGGCTGAAAGCATAAGCGAAGTACTATCAGCCAATGAGTTTGGTCCTATATCGAACCTGCATAGCTCAGTGAAGAAATCTGGCTTCTCGTGTGGGAAAGTACCAGATGTGAAGTGGGTAACTTGGGGCCTATAAACGTTGTCAAACACAAACAGTTGCACAGATTACTCTTGGTGGGCACCTCCTCGCACCGTAACCACTGCAGCACGATATAGTGGTTATGATGCTTGGAGTTTTAGTTTGTTGTAGTTGTTATGGAGTACAGAGTCAAATTTTAGCGGGTAGTCACTCAATGCTTCCACTATCGTGGCCGGAGAAGTGCAAATTACCCAATAGTTCATCAGCTGAGAGTGTCTGTTGGTCTCGAATATTTATTTTAATTTTTATTATTAATTTGCACTCATGATATGCAGATCATTTCTTGGAAATTAGTATCCCACTAATATATTGTAATCAATAATCACCCTTCCGTGTCTATGAGTCAGCACTTGATGTAAACCTCATTAGGCAGTTTTTGGTTCTGCCCTCCCCATACCAGGCATGGAACGAACTGTCAATAATTAGTATGGACAGTGGCAAAACATTCCTGGGTTTCAACATTCTTTTTTAACATTGCCAATAGAATTCTGTCACCTTTACTTACAGTGCAGTTTAATATTTCCAGCTACTAAACAAAGAGAACTGTTTAATATGTTGTAAAAACTGCACACAATTTATACCAATGATCCAGCATTTTGATATGAAGTAGCATAAATTTCTGAGGAGCCATATGTAACTATATGCAAGCAGGCTCAACCCTATTAAAAGCATAAATCCTCCTGCAGTTCTTGCTCTGCTCCCTCATGTTCCCTGCTGTGATGCCAGGAGCCGGAATTTGACTTCACTCCGGTCCTGACATCACTAAACGGCGCACGAGAGCTTGAAGATTACATAAGGCCCACTGGACCCCAAGGAAAGGATCCACTCCAGCTCTCCCAAAGGTAGGTAGGCTGGAAGGACAAAAAATTATAATTTGTGAGTGTGAAAAAAAAGTGTGTGAATGTGTCAGTATTGATATCAGCCAGTTCAATGCTTTCCTATAGGAAGGCATTGGAAGGCTATTGTGCACGCTCGACAAAACACTGCACTGCGCCATTCAGCATCTCTTCATAGAGATGCATTGAATCAATGCATCTCTATGGGGAACATTCAGCACCTCCATGCAGAGTGTGGAGATGCTGAACGTAGATGATGCCCATTGTGCAGCACTGGACTCGGAATCACCTTTAG
>OW240917.1:10346794-10410446 GCA_933207985.1 Pelobates cultripes
AATCATAATTCAACTGCTTTAGCTTAAATTAACAGGCTTATTGCCACCTTAGGACACACATGCTGCACACTGTTTAGGGTATCTGCAGGTATAGGGACCCCCAAGGTGAGCTAAACCAACATATTTACTCCCTTCAAGCATCTAGAGATCACTGAAAGTGTCCACTTGTGTGGGTTAGGTGATGCTCAGCAGGAGCGGTGAGATTCTCCCTGGGTGTCAGACCGGGTTTTGTGGTCACTCACTTGCTTGGGCGCAATACATGGACCTCTTCATCAGCCGATTCCCTCGCGTGGAATTGTAGAGGCTGGTGCTTGGGGGGTCTGTAGGTTGCAAGTGAGTTATTAAAATGGTGAAGCCTCCTCCCGGCCCCAGGCTTCATATGTGGTCTGCAACTGTGTGCCACAAACTCGGGTGCTCATGAAGGCCGTTTTTTCCCTAAGTGGGCGTCACGGAAATGCCGGTGTTCTGCCGCCGCCAGCGGCAGTTGGGTTTCCGGCGGTGTGGTTGATGCTGCGGAGGTAATCTCCTTTTCTGCCTCCCCATCCTCTGTGATGTACCTCCGTGTGCTGAGGAGGGCCTTGCGAGAAGTCGTTCCAGTATGTCCCAGAAATGCTGGAATATCAGGTCCAGGTTTGTGGGTTGGGGTCGTGTGGGAGCAGGCTTCGTTATGTGTGTTGCGTCCACCATGTTGCTGGGCCCGGTGCATCCGGAGCCCAAGCTTGAGTGGGCAGCTGCAGCCCATATGGCTGTGTGTGTTGGATTGGTGGGGGCCGGGATAACCTCTGCTGGTCCATGGGGGGGGGAATGGTGGCTCGAGCTTTGCCTTGCAGTATGTTGGGGCGGCGGGAGAGCGGCTGTCTCTCCAGCAACCGCCATGCTTGTAGGCCGCAACATCTGGGAGGTCAGTACCGGTGGTATCATCTCGCTGGTCTCAGTGTCCCCCATCATTTGGTAGCCACTATAAGTCGGGTCACAGCCCATGCACACCGAGAATTGGCACTATGTGAGGATAAATGCAGGAGCAGCAGCGACAAGCGACTGCTCCGCTCTGCAGTCAGGCCCTGCCCCCCGATCCAGTTATTTAACCATCACTGTTTGGCCCTTGTTAAAGTCACTCAGATCTTTTTGCTTGCCCATTTTTCTTGCTTCTAACACATGAAATTCAAGAACTGACTTTCACTTGCTGCCTAATAAATAAATATAAACTTAACTTTTGGCACATTTTTCATTAAAAAACATTTTATTAGCCCTTAATGACAAAGGGCATGCTATGCTGTCCTACAATAGGTGGGCTTAAACGATGTAGGGTGGCATAGCACACTCTAACAGTAGGGCCCTCCCATAGCCCAGATACTCACCATGCTGCCAGTGATGATCCGTGGAACTGCCCGACAACTGAGGTAGTTCCCCTGCAGGCAATCCCGCCCATCCGCATCATGTGATCACGATGATACCACAATCACATGACACGGATTGGTGTGATTGACAGATTGACTGCCTAGGCTTTCAGACCGATTCCCTAACTTATCATTAATAAAAATAATGTAATTATATATAAATAATAAAAAAAAATACAGTTGGAATCAAATCTATATTTATATATATATATATATAAATATTTGATCGGAGCCATGTAATTGTGGTGTCATTGCGATCACATGACATAGATGGGCGGGAATGGCTATTTTATATATAATTATATAATTGTATTATTTATATATTGGGGGGGTCTGCATGACAACCCAGGCAGAAATACCAGATAATTTAATTTGCAAGCCCTATACCAGGCCATGTAGTTTTCCAAAACATCATAAAACCTTTACATGGGGTATACTGTTGTAACCATGAGACATCAGTGAACACAAATCTCAGTGTTTTAGAGCAGCAAAATGCATAGCGATTAATGCGACTACAAATGAAAAATGCAAAAAAACTAATATGAAGGCTAACTTTGGCCAAGGTTTGTGAATAAGTGGCTACTAAAAAAAGACTGTACATGCCTCATTTGAAAACCCTTGGTTGGATACTTTTACAAATGGTATGCCGTGATGGGGGTTATTTTTAATCTTGGGGCTGCCGTATGATCTCAAAGGCAACATAACCAATCCGGCAAATTTAAATTTTTATTGTAGTTAAAGCTAACAGTATTATGACATTCACAGTTAAAATGGCATGCAGAACTTTTTCAAAATGTTTTCATTTCTCACACTTTTTTAGTTTTTATTTATATTAAATTGTGTTTCATATATAAAGAGTTGATATAAAATGACAGCCCTATTTCTGCTGAACATATGGAGGATCTTGATAATCGGAGCAGGAGACAAAACATTAGAATACGCGGAGTGCCGGAGCAGATAGACAACACCACCGCAGTACAGGCCACCCTGACTGGGCTATTCAACAACATACTAGGCCGCTCCCCGCAGGACTCAATTGAATTTGTACGAGCCCACAGAACATTGCGGCCCAAAGGCCCAGCAGGGAGCCCACCTCGCGATATAGTATGCTGCTTACTGAGCTTCCAACTTCAGGAAGAAATACTCCGGAGGCCCAGAGACTCGGGCAGGGTGTACCTAGAGAACACAGAGGTACAACTCTACCCCGACCTATCACCTGCCACACTAGCATACCGGCAGGCTCTACGCCCCTTCACCAAACAACTGCAGGGGAATAAACTCAGGTACCGCTGGTGCTTCCCAACCGGGCTGCACGTCCATACTCCTAAAGGCCCCTTCATCGTCAAGGACAGGAAAGACCTGAATGACCTCGCGGAGGAACTCCAACTAACCCCTGCTCACATGCAATGGCCAGACCAATTAGCACTATATACACCTGCCACGGGTACCCAGAACCCACCTACCAGACCACAGATCCAGAAGACCACCCGCCAGCAAGCGACCAGGCCCTCGGGGGCACAAGCCTAAGGGGGACAACCAACCCACGCCTAGTATGCGGACGACACCGGCCGACCAACACAAATAATCACACCCTGACACAGAGAAGCACGCCCGAGTAGCGAGGGGCCCATACCAAGTCCGACCGGGACATTCCACATCACCAAGTTGCAGCCCCATCCGACAGACCCTACCCTTGCCACCAGACTATGCACCGGGAACTCACACCCTGCAGCACTCACGGACCAAAGCCTCCGTAGAGACAAGTCGACCCGAGGAAAACCTCAAGCCATAACACCAACATACCACCTTAGAACTGACGATCTTCGCCAAGGTGGGACCTATGCCACAGGCGGAGGTAGTCACCGATACAAGGCCGGGACAGGCCAGATCCAGGGACTATTGGACTTATACCTTCCGAGCAAATCGCAAGTATCTGACACACCCGCCTGACAGGCATTATGGACAATCCCACACACATCTCACATAGCCAGCACACCCGCTCAAGGGGAAATAAGGAAAGAAAGTCGGGAACACCTTGACAGGAGACTTGCTCTCATGCTCGGGGGGGGACGACGCAAAAAGGCCGACTGACCCGGGCAACCGCTTCCCCCAACACAGATCCCATGATGACCCTCCAGGGAGCGGGGGCAGGGGAGGCGAGGGCCCGGTCCACTCGGGGACCTAGAGGGCCACAAGGCAGCACATTGAAGGCAGGGCTCGGGGAGGGGAGGGAGTGGGAGCCAGACAAGGCCCAGTGGAGCAGAGGGGGAGGCAGGGGAACCCGGGTAGATCCCAGAGATCCACATCTCACATTAACATCAAAAAGCGGAGAGTTCATCTTAGAAAACATATCCAGAGTACCAAGAACGGGGCATGATACGCTTACCCCCCATGCATTTATGAAGGGCAACTCGCTGCGGGGGCTTCACAGATACTGTGCTTATTGAATTTATTACATTCTCCTTTTAATGTTATTGTTGAAAACATTGCTGGTCACGCTGGCCTAGCCGCAATGTTATCTAACTTCAGTTCGAATATACACGTTAAAGTTTAAGTATTAACTTGTATTATATAATGTTATACGCCCAGGGTGACGAACCATCCATACACACGTCCTTTGGCGAGGACAGCTGACACCCCAAAAGGGGAGACATGGGAGACTGACCGAACCAAACCATACAGAACAGGCGGAGACCGCAGGACGTACCACCTGGGAGTGGCCTTCCACACACGGCCACAACCCACCGGGAGTATGAATAAATTTTCATCTTTAAAAAATTATATACATATATATATCTATACACACATATATATATATATATATATATATATATATATATATATACACACATATATAATAAATCTATGTATATATTTATGTAATAATTTTACATAATTACATCATTTTTTTAAATTTCAATATTTCTTTATTTACGTTTTTGACAAATACAATTATATACATAATTTATAATCATAACATTTCAATCTCAAAATCACAACACTAATCACAAAATACAAAGTAATACACAATACATAAATGTACTTCATTAATACCAGGGGTTATCGGACATAAATTTTTTATATATTCATAATAACCAAATTAGATTTATATTAAAATTCATGGTTAATTTACAAAGATGATAATATGTTTAACCAGTTTTCATATACATCATTTTTTTTTAAATTTGAGAAATATGGTTAACCGTGAGAGTTTTTTCCATGTTCAGTTGTGTTTTAATTTGAGAAAGGATATGATGCTTTTGAAGAGGCATAGAAGACCTCCAATTTCTCGCTATTATAATTTTCATAGCTATAAAGCAATGGACAGCAATACAAATATAATTTCCTGATTTTAAATTCCACTTTACATGTAGTAATGCAACTGTAGGGGAGAATGTTAATTGAATACCTGTCAAAACAGAATAGAGATTAAAAACCCCAAACCATATAGTGATGACACATGGGCAAGACCACCATATATGAATATAAGAACCTATGTCATTGCCACAACCCCAACACGTGGGATCGCATTCTTGGTACATTTTAGCTAATTTTTGGGGGGTTAAATACCATTTATTTATATCTTTAAAGTGACACTGTCAAATTCAAACAATGGATATATTTATACGTTTGTCTTAGCGAGTAACACCATTCTTCCAATGTTATAGTTAACTCTAGGTCTTGCTCCCAAGAATTTATTATTTTCGTTGGAATATCATTTAGTAAATCCAGGAGAAGATTTGCTTTGGAGATGACTTTATTAACATAATTGTTATTAAATGAAACCAGCTTGAAACCAGCTGTCTGAAATGAAGATTTTAAAATAGTAATGGCTAGAAAATGTTTTATTCTTAAATATGTAAAAATTTCCCTATGCGGGACATGAAAGTTAGTAACCACCTCTTGGGATGAAATAATCGTATCTTCATTATTTGTAAAATGGAAATTCAATCTTTATTTGGCCAGTATTTTAGTGATAAATCTTTCATATTCTGTTCTAGCACAGTAAATTTGCAGGTTTTCAGTATATATTTGACAATTCCCAGAGCTTTTTTAATCTCCTCCCAAACTTGTAAAAGATGGTATAATATTAATGATTTATCTATAAGAGTCTCTATATATTTCTTATTGCTATTTAACCCCTTAAGGGCCAAACTTCTGGAATAAAAGGGAATCATGACATGTCACACATGTCATGTGTCCTTAAGGGGTTAACCATAGATAGTATTCCAAGTTCTTAGTTTTAGTAGCTTCTGCTTCAATAATGTACCAGGGTTCTACCCTGATATGTTGTTCTTGTAAATTATATACATGTTTGACTATATTCCCATAATATATACGTTTTACATTGGGTTAGTTTAAACCACCTTGTTTTATCTTCTTAGAGAGTACTTTTAATCTGATCCTGGGCTTTTTGTTTTTCCAGATACAAGATGAAAAACTGGCTTGAATCATACCAAGCCAGCTTTTAGATATTCTAAATTGGAGCATTGAAAATAGATAGGACCATTTAGGTACTATATATGCATTTACAACATTCATTTTCCCCCACCATGATGTATTCATGTTTCTCCATGACTTCAATGTTTTATTTGTGTATTTTAACAGTTCCATTACGTTAATTTCCATAGTGTTTCCTACTCTAGCTGGAATTAAAAGTCCTAAATGGTTTATTGCTCTTATAGTCCAAATACATTTTTATTCCTTTCTCAATTTTTCTACTGTCAGTTTATCTATATTCTTATACATTACCGTCGATTTTAATATATTTAATTTATAGTTCGAAACCAAAGCATATTTATTGATTTCTTTCATTAATTCTGGTAAAGATTGTTCAGGGGATGTCAATATGATAGTAGTGTCGTCCGCACATAGAGACATTTTTATTTCCCTTATAGCGGTATAAAAACCCTTAATGTTACTATTATCTCTAATGTTAATTGCTAATGGTTCCATTGATAATATATACAGGAGAGGTGACAAAGGGCACCCCTGTCTTGTGCCATTCTTTAAATCGAACCATTCTGCACAAATATTAGCTCCAACCGTTCTCGCAGATGGAACCGAATAATGTGCCATAATAGCATTGAAAATCATACCCTTAAACCCAAATCCTTCTAAAAGCTTCACTATATATCCCCAGCCGACCCTGTCAAACGCTTTTGCTGCGTCTAATGACAGGGCCAGCAGGGGAATCATCCTCTTTCTGGATTGATCCAATATATCCAAAATTCTTCTCGCACTATTGGTTATAGACCTTTTTGGACATAAATCAGTTTGGTCTGTATGTATTATTTGTGGTATAATAATTTTCAATCTTTCAGCAATAATTGAGGCATATAATTTAACGTCTACATTAATTAACGAGATTGGTCTATAATTTTCTACATATCTACTATCTTTGTTTGGTTTTAAAATAGGGAGAATATTTGATTGAAGTAGTTCTTTAGGGATTTTGTTATTTGATGCAAACTCATTAAAGAACTCTGTAAGAGGTTTAATCAATGTAGATTTCATCATCTTATAATATAGATTTGTATACCCATCAGGGCCTGGGGTTTTATTCAGTCCTAATGTACTTATTTGTCTATCAACTTCTTCAATAGAGATTGGTTGATTTAATGTAAAGATATCTTCTTCTGAAATTTTTGTAACCTTTGTGTTAGTTAAATACTTTTGTATTTCTATATCTGTTGGATTTATATTTAAATTATATAATTCCTGATAAAATTTATTAAAATTTTTTCCGATTTGTTCGGGTGAGGTATAGATCATTTGGTCATCTTCAAGTTTTTCTATTCTATTTCTTGATCTCTGGTTTTGCAATTTCCTAGTTAAGTTTTTATTAGCCCAATTCCCTGTATAATAATTTTTTAATTTCATAGTTGTTTTAATTTTTTTACTCAGTTTCTAAGTTAATCAAATTTTGTAAATCATTTAATTTTAATTTTCTTTCACGTAAAGGTTGTAATTTGTTCAGTTTAGAAAGATTATAAAAAGCTATGTATAAGTTTTTTCCAGATTTTTCCCTTTGTATATGATCCAATTTGATAAAATAACCTCGCATGACCACTTTATGGGCGCACCAATTTACAATGTGTGAGGTTTCAATAGGGTTATTTTCTGCAAAAAACTATTTTAAAAGTTTAGATATCTCATTTCTATTCGTATCAATTTTAATTAGCTTATCATTCAATCTCCAAGAGTTCATTGGATATCTGTGGGATTTCCCTATGTCGATTAGTATAAAACTGTGATCAGACAAAAATTCTCTTTTATAATAATTTTATTAATGATCGGAATCATCTTAGCATTTACCATACACATATCGATTCTCGAATATGAGCCGTGTGCACTAGATATATGGGTATAGTCCCGTTCCATAGGGTGTATTGTGCACCATGCATCATATAGATCATACCTTTTGCACAGGGCCATCAATTTCTTAGATTGTTTTATGGTTCTATTATCACACTTCATGTTACTATCTGCTATTTTATCCATCTTAGGATCCAGTACACAATTAAAATCCCCAGCGATAATCATGAGCCTTTCATTATGTTTTGTATCTTACTCATTATCTTAGCTAACATTGACACTGGGTCTACGTTTGGTAAGTATAAATTTACTAAGGTGTATGGATTTTTATCTATTTCACACACCAAATTACGTCATTTTATTAATTACAGTTTGCGGGACCTGCCTGACAACCCAGGCCGAAGGTATATGGAATTTAGTTTGCTAGCACTATATTTAACCCTATAACTTTCCATGACACCATAAAACCTGTACATGGGGGGTACTGTTTTACTCAGGAGACTTCGCTGAACACAAATATTAGTGTTTCAAAAAAGTAAAATTTATTACAACAATGATATCGTCAGTGAATGTGACTTTTTTTGCATTTTTCACACACAAATGGCACTTACACTGACAATATTATTGCTGTGATACTTTTATTGTTTTGAAACACAAATATTTGTGTTCAGCGAAGTCTCCCGAGTATAACAGTATCCCTCATGTACAGGTTTTATGATGTTTTCAAGAGTTACAGAGTCAAATATAAGGCTTGCGTTTCCGTTTTTTCACATTGAAATTCACCAGATTGGTTACGTTGCCTTTGAGACCGTATGGTAGCCCAGGAATAAAAAAAATTACCCCTATGATGGCATACCATTTGCAATAGTAGACAAACCAAGGTATTGCAAATGGGGTTTGTTCAGTCTTTTTTAGTAGCCACTTAGTCACAAATACTGGTCAAAATTGGCGTTCAAATTAGTTTTTTGCATTTTTCACGCACAAACAAATGTTAACGCTAACTTTGGCCAGTGTTTGTGACCAAGTGGCTACTAACAAATACTGGACATACCCCATTTGCAATACCTTGGGTTGTCTACTATTGCAATGGTATTCTCATTCCTGGGCTACATACGGTCTCAAAAGCAACGTAACCAATCTGGCGAATTTCAATGTGAAAAAAATGAAATATATAACATGCTATATTTGACCCTGTAACTTCTCAAAACACCATAAAACCTGTACATAAGGGGGTACTGTTTTACACATGAGACATCGCTGAATACAAATATGTGTATTTTATTGCAGTAAAAGCAAACAGTACTATGACATTCACAGTTAGAATGTCACATAGAACTAAAAATGTTTGAAAAATTCGTATTTTCTCCCATTTCTTTAATATTTTATTAATATAAAATTATGTTTCATACCTAAATATTTAATGTTAAATGAAAGCCCTGTTTCCCCTGAATAAAATGATATATAATATGTGTGGGTGCACATAATATGAAAGAGGCGAAATACGCCTGAACAGACATATAGCGCAAATTCAAGTTTTTTGTTTACGTTTTGATCACAACGTGTACATTTGGCTCAGTCCTTAAGGGATTAAGGGGTTAAAAATAAACAAATACATAAACATTAAAAGTAAATAAACAAATGGATGTTTATCCTCCCCGATGAGAAGTGAAAATCGGGTGACAGAAGGGTAAAGAAAGTGTATTACATGTGCTGATAACAGGACATACATGTTCTTACTCTAATGGCCAACATAGCTCTGGCTGTAACCAACACAGGTTCTCATGCATTAACAAAATAAAGAGTGGTAAAGTCTCAATAAAATGAGACTCAGAACTGGTTTTAAACACAATATAAGGAATGAACACAAAAAAACAGTAAAATAAGGGTGCGCCTAAAATATTTAGTGAAACGTATAAAATATATTAAAATATTAAAATAAAATAAATGAATTCCAATAGTCCAAAAAACTTATCATAAATCCATAATGATAGGTCCCACGTGTGGAAAAGGGATTCTTGGGATGTTGAGTGGAGTTAAGTCTTCACGGCTATATGCTTGAAATTCAGTGGAGCATATGTAGAGAGAAGAAAGATAAAAACAGGACTCCAATGGCACAGTATATAGAGGAATAAAATTATAAAATAGTGAAAAATAGTCTTACTCACACTTTTCAGAGCTAAAATCCAGCTCTGATATTGTGCACGTGAAGTGGAATAATCCCCACTCAAGGATACGCGGAGTAATATTTGATTGGCGAATATCTGGCACAGGTTCGGCGTCCAAATTGGTATTGTTAGACCCAGAAGAAGAAATTAAAATATAGTGCTCTCTGTATTATAATTAAAGGTTAAAAGAGTATAAAATATACTACTCACATTATTTGGAGCAGGCTTGTACTGCTCGGTGTAAGCGCTTGGGTGGTATAATCCCCACCTGTGGATTCTTTAAGCTTCTTGTAGAGTATATAATATATGTATAGTCAGGTGAAAAGAAAGAAAATGGCAATAAAGTGTTCTATGCCAAAAATAATTTCTTTATTATAAGGTAATAAAAACAATATCTAAATGTGTTTCACCTCAAAAGGGCTTTTTCAAGTAGATAATAAATGCTTTATTATGCTTTGACTGCCTGTCCTCATGGCTATCTATTTTTACCTCATTGTTCTGAGGTTAGCCATTATATTCCTATTTTAGGTTTTGGTCTTCCCTTCTAGAGATATTTGATCCATTTTTTCTATTTATTTTATTATTATTTTCTATTTTTGATAGTCCATTTATAGTGCCTTTTTCTTTTCATAGAATCATAATAAAGTATATTTAATTTATTTTTTGGTGGCACTTCTTTGGAATTAATATAAATATACCAAATTATAGATTAATGGACAATCTCTTTCATAAATGCTCAGTGCTGATTCTTTAGTCATAATATGTATTAAGCATTCCTTATATTATGTTTAAAACCATATGTAATTTCATTCTAACTGTATTTTGTTATTAATATATATATATATATATATATATATATATATATATATATATATATATATATATATATTGGTAACAAAATAGACTTACAATGACATTCTATATCTATCTATCTATCTATATATAAAATACAAATAACAGCAAATATATATATACAGATAAATATATATAATTACATAAATAACTACATAAGTGTACACGTAGACTTTAAATACATATATATGTATATATATATTAAAATCCGGAAAGAGGATGATTCCCCTGCTGGCCCTGTCATTAGACGCAGAAAAAGCATTTGACAGGGTCGGCTGGGGATATATAGTGAAGCTTTTAGAAGGATTTGGGTTTAAAGGTATGATTTTCAATGCTATTATGGCACTTTATTCAATTCCATCTGCAAGAAGCGTTGGAGCTAATATTTGTGCAGAATGGTTCGATTTAAAGAATGGCACGAGACAGGGGTGCCCTTTGTCACCTCTCCTGTATATATTATCAATGGAACCATTAGCAATTAACATTAGAGATAATAGTAACATTAAGGGTTTTTATACCGCTATAAGGGAAATAGAAATTTCTCTATATGCGGACGACACTACTATCATATTGACATCCCCTGAACAATCTTTACCAAAATTAATGAAATAAATCAATAAATATGCTTTGGTTTCAAACTATAAATTAAATATATTAAAATTGACAGTAATGCATAAGAATATAGATAAACTGACAGTAGAAAAATTGAGAAAGGAATATAAATTTATTTGGACTAAAAGAGCAATAAACCATTTAGGACTTTTAATTCCAGCTAGAGTAGAAATTACCCCCATGATGACATACCATTTGCAAAAGTAGACCCAATGTATTGCAAACGGGGTATGTCCAGTCAATTTTAGTAGATACTTAGTTACAAACACTGACCAAATATTAGTTTTTTTGCTTTTTTCACACAAAAACAAATATGAACGCTAACTTTGGCCAGTGATTGTGACTAAGTGGCTACTACAAAAGACTGGACATACCCCACTTGCAATACCTTGGGTAGTTTACTTTTGCAAATGGTATGCCATCATGGGGGTAAATCTCATTCCTGGGCTACCACACGGTCTCAAAGGTAACATTACTAATCTGGCAAATTTCAATGTGCAAAAACTGAAAAATGGAATGTGCTATATTTGACCCTTTAACTTTCCAAAACACCGTAAAAACTGTTAATGGAGGCTACTGTTGTACTCGTGAGACTTTGCTGAATCCAAATATGTGCTTTTTTTTGCATTAAAAGCTAACAGTATTATGACATTTACAGCTAGAATGTGAGGCGGAACTACACATTTAAAAAAAAAAAATAAATTTCACAGTTTTTTATTTTATTCATAATAAATTATGTTTCATATATAAATATTTGATATGAAATGAAAGCCCTGTTTCTCCTGAACAAAATGATATATAATAAGTGTGGGTGCATGTGGCGGAACCAACCTCGCCACTGGCCACTGGAGGAGCCTGGTCGCCTGCCTCCTGCCGCTGGACTATGGCCCCATGTTTAACACTGTTCTTTTTCCCTTCAGAAAGGCTGGTTCGTGCCTTTCTGCGGACTGTTAAAGTCACGAACAACGCTGAGCCGCCAACCTCCCTTCTCCTACCTGCAGTCAATTATCAAAACACCGGTCCATTCGGTACTTTACTGTTTAAACCATGCTACCCCAGACAGCTATGCCATGGAACCCAGCTGTATACTGAAAGACTGTATGAAAGACTTTGGCTCCATGGCGATTGAACTGTATGTATGTGATCTGAGCGCCATTCGGTAATAATGTGCACTCAGATCTAAGCTATCTGGGGATGGGTAGAATGTGTATGTTCTATGTGATAAATGTAACAGTATGTATTTTTATGTCTTTTATTGTCCTTTGTCTGCCATGTAGTTAATTAAGTTTTGCCTCTGTCCTTGGAGATAATTGGATTACTTCCCAATTATCTCCATGACAGAGAGGAGGGATTGTGATGCTTTGTGGGATTGTATGCTTGTGATTGGTCAATGTCCAATATGTTTCCCAGTCTTCCATCTGGTCCCCTAGGGGAGTGTCCACCAGGTGGGAGACCTGCATAAAAGCTGGGCAGGTAGCTCCAGTAAATCACTTCTGCTTGATTCGCAAACTAAGTGTTGTCTCATTCTTCGGGGGAATTGGATTGTATGCTGTTACAGTTCGACTGCCAGGAGTGTAAACTGTTCGTATGGTTTTTCCTGTTCGGCTGTTTAACAGCATTCGTGTGTTCAGGAGTTGGTGAATTTGTGTGTTTCCTGTTCGGGAGTTGGTGAATTCGTCTGTTTCCTGTTCGGGACTTTGAGTATTCATGTGTTTGCAATTCGGGAGATTGGTGCTTGCAGCCGCTGTTCGTGTATTTGGTAGGGGAATATCGCCTAAACTCATTTTAACCCATTGTGTGCTGAAACGGTCTGTTACAGTGCATATAATATGAAAGAGGTGAATTACGGTTGAACAGACATATAGCGCAAATTCCAGTTTTTGTTTACATTTTGTTTTGATCGGAACGTGTACTATTGATTCCGTCCTGAAGGGGTTAATAAAGACATCTATACATCAGTCTTTTAGTATAAGCCTGTTGACAGAAACACTGGTTTTAACAGCATTCAAAAAGAATTCAAAATGTAAAAATAATCTCGTCTATTTGCGTTTTTGTAAGTGTATAATGGTTTCATTCTATTTGGTATGCTCCACTGTGTCTCCAGGCTAAATTAGCCTATTTAACTTATAACAATCAAATCGTCAAGATGCTTTTTAAAGACACAGTATCCAACTCCTTTAATAAAACAACATTTACCACAGTTCATGTAAAGCTTTTAATTATATATTTAAGAATTTGCGAAATCCGAATTACAGTAAAAAAAAAATAAAAAAATTTAAATCAGCATTTAAACAATACAAATACCTAGATTCCACATATCATTTTTAAGATCTAGAATTAAAAAAAACTACACTAAAAATACAATAATCAATCTATTTATTCATTATTTGTTTTCATTAAAAAATACATTTACATCTACTTGACAAGAGCTCGTCAATGCTTGCATTTACAAACTACACAATATAAAGTTATACAACAAATGATTTCTCTTTGCACATTATTTAAATGTCTTTTACTTTCTTAACAATATACGTATCCAATTATTATAAAATCAAGAGAAACACGTGTCAGGCTACATTTAATCAACACAGTAAAGGAGGAGACTATATTTAAAAGAAGAAAAACTACCACAACAAGGCGACATTGTCTTAAATTAGAGGGACAAAGGTTTAAAAATAATATCAGGAAGTATTAATTTACTGAGAGGGTAGTGGATGCATGGAATAGCCTTCCAGCTGAAGTGGTAGAGGTTAACACAGTAAAGGAATTTAAGCATGTGTGGGATAGGCATAAGGCTATCCTAACTATAAGATAAGGCCAGGGACTAATGAAAGTATTTAGAAAATTGGGCAGACTAGATGGGCCGAATGGTTCTTATCTGCTGTCACATTCTATGTTTCTACACAAAACACATTCTGCGTTCATTATATACACACACTACACAACCACACTGCATTCAGTATATACACAAACACACTGCATTCACTACACGCACACTACACACACACTGCATTCACTTTACGCACACCACACAAACACACACTCTGCATTCATTATATACACACTACAAACACTCACTGCATCCACTATACACACTACACAAACACACTCTGCTTTCATTATATACACATACTACACAACCACACTGTATTCAGTATATAAACATACTGCATTCAGTACATGCACACTGCATTCACTTTACACACACTACACAAACACACACTCTGCATTCATTATATACACACTACACACACTCACTGCATCCACTATACACACTACACAAACACAATCTGCGTTCATTATATACACATACTACACAACCACACTGTATTCAGTATATAAACATACTGCATTCAGTACACGCACACTGCATTCACTTTACACACACTACACAAACACACACTCTGCATTCATTATATACACACTACACACACTCACTGCATCCACTATACACACTACACAAACACACTCTGCGTTCATTATATACACATACCACACAACCACACTGTATTCAGTATATAAACATACTGCATTCACTACACGCACACTGCATTCACTTTACACACACTACACAAACACACACTCTGCATTCATTATATACACACTACAAACACTCACTGCATCCACTATACACACTACACAAACACACTCTGCGTTCATTATATACACATACTACACAACCACACTGTATTCAGTATATAAACATACTGCATTCAGTACACGCACACTGCATTCACTTTACACACACTACACAAACACACACTCTGCATTCATTATATACACACTACACACACTCACTGCATCCACTATACACACTACACAAACACACTCTGCGTTCATTATATATACACACTACACAAACACACACTGCATTCACTACACAAACACACACAGCTCCCCTGTCTAAACTCACTGCACCCACTACATGTGGCATGTATATTTTGTGCATTTACCTTTAGAAATAGTTTATTTTTTCAAAATGCTAAATGTACAGAATATCGGTAAGTCATCGGCTATTGGCCTGAAGGTTCACAGATTTTCGGTATCGGCTCTAAAAAAATCAATATCGGCCGATCCCCACTATTTACATATTATAATTATCCCCAGTTTGTAAAGGGCCGTAATACTCCATAGCAGGGTCAAAATGTGAGCTGTGAGTATTTGGATCTTCTATATTGTATAAATAAATAAAAATTACCACTGCTTACAAAGGAGTTGGAGAGGCCCCCAAATTAGGGTGATAAACAGAGACAGTCCCGTAGTAAATAGACAGTCATACGGTAGAAAAACATTAAAAAATAAATAAACTTGTGACCTCTCACACTCTTGCACGGGGAGTGATCTTCACATAATCCTGTTGGTTTTTAAGAGTATCAAAAATCATTGATCGTGGTTATACTGATTATTCTGCAGTCTGGCAAATATAATAATGTCTTGCAATTACGAACAAACAGATTTGCACAGAAGTATCAAACAGTGATACACATGTTACTGGGTTTTCTTCTATATTGTAGGATTATTTTATCAGGTCCTTTATTAATAAATGCAAAATGCATCAATATATTAAAAATATACTTCATGTAACACATCAGTGCACATGGTAACCATAGGCTGATGAAATATATATTAAAAAACACCTCTCTATAAATGCTGTTCCCCACAAACAACATTCTAACATACACAGTCTATGCAAAATGTTCAATACATCAGCAGGACATAAATTAAATAAACCTCTACTGTTTTTAGCCATTCCCTTCTATTTTTCACTTTCTGGCTGGCCTTCCTAATTGATAAAATAAGCCTTTATATGACCTTTCATGTCAAAGATCAGCGTGATCAGTGTTCATATACTGTAAACCAGGCACTCCAAGGTTCAAGAAGGCAATTTATTCAAACCCAATGTCTCAACGCTACATTTCGACCTACACGTTCTTTGTTTTCATTTATGTAGAGACTTCTGGGGTCTAATAGCAAGGTTATTAAACACATGTACTGCAACTTCAGCCATATTGACCCATACCTGACCCACCAATGTTTTATTTTATTTACTTTTTTGTGTCAAATGACTTTATAGATCTGGCATGAGAGGGAACCATTAACAGCATGCAGTATCTGATTTCCATAATGTATTTAAGACCTGAAAATAATCACTACAGTTTTTTTTTTTAAATATCACCCGTTTGCCACAGAGTCTCCAGCAGACCTCTGTCCTACTTCTCTGAAATCACCAGTGTGGAAAGTTCCATCTTGACCTCCATCAGTTCCAATATATTGTCCTGTGTTAGTGATCTCTTGTGGATTTTCAGTCTTGCAGAAAGGAGTTTCCTCAGAGCACGGTTTCATTTCTTCACTGACCTCCTTGTTTTTAGAAGAAGTATTTTCTTTATTAAAACCAATGTATTCCTTATCCAAGCCATTATCATCTTTGCATGCAGTGAGATCATTGTCTACTGTCTCATTCATGTCACATTTTGCAGGGTCATCTTCAGATGGTAGGTTTCGGAATCTAACCTCATCACATGGCACATTATCCCTTGATTTGGCATTCAGATCTGTAATGGTAATATACCCAGTTGGACATTTTAAATCTCTCAAAGGGTTACTCCATCCAAAAAGCATATATATAGAATATAGACAAAAATTAAGTTCTTCCTGAAGCCAATCACCCTCAACTGATGTCACCCCTCCATGATGTTAAGAACGGATGTTAGGGAGGGCGGGCTGAGGGAGAACATGAGAAGCACGGAGGGGGGACCATGCTGCCATTGGTTTTCTGACACTGGCATGCTGTGAATGTTTGCATTATAAACCAAATACGTACAGAATTGATATAGGCCAGTCTACAACTCTCATTCCAGGCTAGCTAACGAAACACAAATGACTCAGCAGGGATAGAATTACAACCCTAGCAGAAGAGGGGGTAAATTCTATATGTGCAGCGTTTCATAGTGAATTGCTCCACTTCGACCAGATGAGGTGTTTTTATACAGAAATATTACATTCTGGGAGACTTATAATTGCTGTTTTGTGAATGAGCGAGTGTGCTGGATTCTGTATTTTATATGTTGTATAAATTGGCCCCAGCACCACCCTTACAAGTATTCACGTTCAGAGTGCAGCATCTTGGTTTCAATTCAAATAGAGAGGTGCTCATGGTGATTGGAGTAACTCTTTAATTATTACTACAATTGTATACAGCTAAGCAAGGCTGGTAGGTCAGATGTGACATTATATTTAATCTCTCCTATACAATAATAAAAAGGAAGATACTTACAGAAAAATGAGATCAGATACAATGCAATGGTGATGAAAACAGGGACTAGGACGGAAATCCATATCCAGCCTTGTTTAAATAGTACCTTCATACAAAGGTCTTTATCTGTAAGAGACGTGGAGAAATAAACATCACCTGAATTAGCCTGTCCGTGTACCAGGAGACAATCTGTATCACTTTCAGACAGTGGCATACTAAGGGAGGTCGGGGGCAGGGTACCCCCCCCGGTGCCACCAGGTGGGGAGCCATGACCCTGGTCTGGGTGCTGGAGGGGGATGTGTGAGCTGTGCGGCCGCACAGTGCCCCATTGCAGCCGGCACAGCTCACACACGCAGAGACCAGCAATTACCAGCTGAATTGGCCGCATGGAAGGAAGGGGGCTAATGAAAGTCAGGGCAGAACCAATCCGGCAGCGGGGGTGTGGCTTAACATGACCCTTACCTGCTGCTGTTACTGCTGGACATGGAGGTGAAGCAAGAAGGAATCCCTGCTTCTCCAACTAACAGGATCCAGGGAAGGACTTCAGTGAATCCACTCCTCCTCCAGCCCACACTGTCTGTAAGTAAGAGTGTGTGTGTGTGTGTGTGTGTGACTGTCTTCCTGTCTGTTACTGTGTGTGTGTGTGTGTGTATGACTGCCTGTGGCTATGTTTGTGTGTGTGAGTGTGAAACTGTCTGCCTGTACCTGTATGTGTGTGTGAAACTGTCTGCCTGCATCTCTTTGTGTGTGTGTGTGTGTGTGTGTGTGACTGTCTGCCTGTAACCGTGTGTGTGTGACTGCCTGTGACTATGTGCCTGTGAGTGTGTGATGATGCCTGGTGATGCTGCCTGTAAATGTATGTGTGTGTGTGACTTTATGCCTGTGACTGTGTGTGTGTGTGTGTGTGTGTGTGTGATTGCATATGTGACTGTCTGCCTGTAACTGTGTGCGTGACTCTCTGGCTACAACTGTGTGTGACTAACTGTAACTGACTATGTGTGTGTAAGTGTTTACCTATAACTGTGTGTGACTGTCTGCATGTGATTGTGGGATGTTGCCTTTAACCGTGTGTGTTACTGTCTGTCTGTGAATGTGTGCGTGTGACTATCTGCCTCTGACTGTATGATGCTGCCTGTAACTGTGTGTGTGTGTGACTGTCTGCCTGTGACTGTGTGTGTGTCTGTATATGTGACTGCCTGTAACTGTGTGTGACTACCTGTAACTGACTGTGTGTGTAACTGCCTGCCTATAACTGTGTGTGTGACTGTCTGCATGTGACTGATGTTGCATGTAACTGTGTGTGTGACTGTCTCTCTGTGACTGTGTGCATGTCACTGTGTAATGCTGCCTTCAACTGTAACTGTGTGTGTGTGTCTGCATGCGACCATGTGTGTGTGCCTGAAACTTTGTGTGTGACTGTCTGGCTATGACTGTGTGTGACTGCTTGTAACTGACTGTGTGTGTAACTGTCTGCCTGTAACTGTGTGTGTGACTGCCTGTGACTGTATGTGTGACTGTCTGCCTGTAACTGTGTGTGAAGAGGGGCAGTACAGGGATTTGTAGAAGGGGGGTAGTACAGGGGTTTGTAGAAGGGGGGCTTGACAGGGGTTTTGTAGAAGGAACTGACCGGGGTTTTACAAAGTTTACAAATTTGTGCAATATTAAAAAAAGAGAAAACTTAAAAAAAATTGCAGGTGTTTTTGGGGGTTTTTTTTTGGAGGGGGGTGCCAAACACAGGGTGCTAAATGCTTTAGGTACGCCCCTGCTTGCAGTGAAAAGGTATCACATTAGGTTTACAAATCTAGATCATTACACATTGTATCATATGTTATTGGGGGTACATAAGGGGTTAGTGCTGGTAACAAAATAGAAAATGTGCATGCCACCAGTAAAATCAATGAATTATTCAAAGATTATTGAAATTATTCATCGTGGTATTTTTAATAAAGTGTTCAGCCGCATGTTCTACCTAGGAAATAGTCCCTTACATTGGAGTAGGTCATTGCTTTGCTTCCAGTTCACTCCTGTCTTTCCTCAATTTTCCTTCTCTGCAACTTCAAGATACAGACATTACATACAGACATTACTGGAGGATTAATATCAAGAATACTCACAAAGAAAAAGATACAAAGCGAAGATACAGATTCCAGCAGCAACAAACTCTGCAATCTGTAGAATGTAGTCTCCAATCTTTGAGCATCTTGCTAAAAAAAAACACACAAACAAATAACAAATAGTGTATTTTGTTTTTAACAAAAAAAAATGAAAAAAATTGCACGAAAACTGCAGAAAGCGACAATTAAGTTTATAATCATATGTAGATGCAAGTTATGGTCTGTACATTAGTGTTATGGACATGAAATATGACTACCACTTTAACACAATATTTGTGCTTTTACATCCATAACTCTCAAAGCTATTAGTTCACCATTCAACAGATATTCCCTACATAAATGCCAGTTTTTAGCTCAGATAAGGTTAATTAGCAAACCAGATTAACCAGTTCAGAGTCAGGTTGATGGGTAGGAAATAGGCTGGAAGGAGGGACATGTTACTATGGTTATTGTGAAGCTGCTTTGTGGATGATTGACAGTTGGGTTTTGGAGTTTTTTGGGATAGCAGCGATGTAGCAGTACAGGGGCACAGACAGCTTACTATTTTTTTCCAAGGCTGCAAGTATGTGCTCTGGGCCCATATTTATTATCCTGGGGCATGAAGCTTCATCTATCCAGAGCAGCAGAAACCTTGATCTCCATTGATTTCATCCAAGAGCCTGAGACGTTAAATATAAAACTGTATAATTTTGTTATAGCTTTTATACTTGTGTTTAGATTAAATTGCTTCGATAGCCTTTGATATGTTTTAAATGCAATCATGGGAAATATATGATTATTAGTGCAAAGGATAATTGTCTAGTTAGTATTACAAGTGTTTAGCTAGAACATGTTTATGAATATTTGTTATATTTTCTCTAACATCTTGCTATAAAACTTTATATTTTGCTGCACTCTGAGTAATTGTCATTTGGTCCTTAAATGTTAGGATATAACTCTGCCAAAATACCTTATGCAGCTAATAATCTAAATTATAGCTGTGAAAAATTAAAGGTTTGGTTTTGAATGCTTGCAAATATATGTGGGCTTCCATTAACTCTATTGTTAGTGTAACTAGGTGACTGGTGGCAATAATGATGCTCTTTGAAGCACGTAGACGGCAGCCATCTAGGTGCGCCTGAAAGTTTAATACAGTAATTATTGTGAAACCCTCTGAATTGAGTAAACTAATTTATCCAAAGCCACGAACCACAACAACTAGTCAGAAAGGTGTAAGTCTGGTAAATAGAGTTCATCTGCAGATATTTTTTTATCTTTCATATCCAGTTTTTACATAATGCCTTCCCATGGCATTTTCTCCAAATGGAAAAAATAAACATGTATATTACAGATTTTTGCCATGTGGCTGCTGATACTGCCTGGAATGAAGTAGCCCTAACAGATCAATTTTGTCTTGGTCTATCTGAAACATTAAAGGATGAACTTGCCCATGTCGGGGTACCAGATACTTTGGAAGATCTCACACAACTATCCATACAGATTGATAGATGCCCACGTGAACGAAGGATGGAACATGCCAGCAATAACTCTTATCGGCGCACATATCCAGCCATACACAGCCCATCTTCAAACCACTCTGAACCTATGCAACTGGGACACCACATTTAACCCTATCTCTTTTCTTACAGTGGGGAGAACAGAAGATTGAACTGTCATAGTGGACTCTGGTGCTAGTGGGTGCTTTATTGATTTTTCTTTTGCCACTACCTTATCAATACCCACACATAATAACATAAAACCGTTACTCATACAAATGGCTGATGGCAGTCCTTTAAAATCAGGACCAGTTGTACAAGAAACCATACCGTTAACCATTTCTTGTGGAAAAGGACATTCAGAAACATTGTGCTTTGATTTGGTTTCTTCTCCTTTATTTCCTGTAATTCTTGATTTACCTTGGTTACGTCTTCATGATCCCATAATCTAATGGGGACCTGCTACAGTACTTTTTCCCTACAATTATTGTAGACAAAACTATTTAACAACTATAAATGTGGTTTTGGTACCCTAAACATTATTTTGGATATTAATATGCAACATGAAAACAAAATTATCTTACCCAGAGAGTACGAGATTTATAAAGATGTGTTTAACAAAAGGGCAGTAGAGACACTACCCCCCAGACAAATTTACGACTGCCCAATTAATTTACTTCCCGGGGAAAGCATTCCATATTGTCAGGATTACAAGTTGATCCAGCACGCAGTACTGTGTCACACCTAGGACAAAGGATAACGTATAACCGGACCTTAGAATGGCCGGACTTAACGTCTCCAAGAGTAGTCAAAATACTAGCCGAGGTCAGGGACACAGAGCCAGACACAAAGATGAGGGAAAGCCAAAAGTCTAGGATACCAGATATCAGGGAAGTCAAAAGTAAGCCAAAGTCAAATACCAGAAAATCAAGATCAGGAACGAACTCTCAAATAACCATATATATGAAACCACGACAGGGCACTGAGCAAGAGGAGAACTGGGCCTAAATACCCCTTCTGTGGATCTGATTGGCTGTAACTGGCCTTTGACCCCAAAAGCAATTACCAAGTTCCCATTTGCATGATTGCTGCTCAGCACAAACGCTCCTGTGGATTTGATTGCTGCCCGGCACAACTTTCCCTTTAAGGAAAGTAGTGTCAGCACAACTTTTCCTGTCAGGACAGTACTGTTGCTTGGCATAACTTTTCCTGTCAGGACAGTAAATGCCATTAACCACATTTTTATGTGCGGATGAATACATGACACATATGAACACATATTTCCACTATCTAAACCAGAATTAGAGATATTTAAGAAATATATCAAAGAAAATCTGAAAAAAGGCTTTATACGCCCCCTCCACCTCACCAGCAGGGGCAGGTTTTTTTTTTTTGTGGATAAGAAAGGTGGAGGCCTACACCCCTGCGTAGATTATCGTGAACTCAACCAAATCACCATCAAAAACAGATACCCACTTCGACTCATCTCAGAACTATTAGAGAGATTGAAAGATGCTTCCTATTACACCAAGTTAGATCTCAGAGGGTCTTACAACCTAATACGGACATTTCGAGTATCTAGATCTGCCCTACGGTTTATGCAACGCCCCAGCTACTTTTTAACATTTGGTCAATTACATTTTCAAGGACTAACTTGATCAGTATGTTGTAATATACCTGGATGATATACTCATCTTTTCATCATCTATCCAATAACAAAAACTACATGTTAAAACTGTGTTAGAACCTTTACAAAAACACCATCTATATGTTAAACTGGAAAAATGTGTATTCCGTACGCAACGTGTGGAGTTCCTGGGATTTATTCTAACACCTGGCTATGTGGAGATGGACACTCATAAAGTTGAAGCTATTACTTCTTGACCAGTCCCTACAAACAAAATAGAAGTACAATGTTTCATTGGCTTTGCAAACTTCTATAGTAAAGCGTCACCTCTCACTGTTCTCACCAAGAAAAACAGCAAATTTCAGTGGGATCAAAAGGCATGGAAAGCCTTTGATGACCTAAAACAACTTTTAATTTCAGCTCCCATTTTATCTCTCCCAGACTCTGAGAAACCTTATTTTTTGGAGGTTTATGTATCTGAAGGAGCAACAGGTGCCATTCTTTCCCAAAGGGTAGAGGATGACCAGCTACATCCTGTAGCATTCCATTCTAAAAGATTATCTTCCACAGAAATCAATTATGACATCGGAGATAAAGAACTACTCGCCATTAAGCGGGCCCTTGAGGAATGGTGTAATCTATTGGAGGGAGCCATCCATCCAGTAACAATCTGTACAAATCACAAAAATCTTTAATATCTACAAAAAGCCAAAAGGTTACGACCCAGGCAAGCAAGATGGGCTCCCTTCTTCACTCATTTCCAATTCCATATTACCTACCGACCAGGTTCAAAAAAAGTTAAAGCAGATGCACTGTCCTGTAACCCTACCCTCATGGAAGACCAAACTGCTGATCCACCTACAATCTTCCAAAAGGGTAATTTCATGACTATCCTCTCCTCTCTAATGGATAAGTTACAAAACTGTACTAAAGACCCCACTATACCTTCTTCACCAGAAGGAAAAATTTATGTTCCCCAAACACTGAGAAAGGAAATTCTACAAACCTGTCACGATTCTTCCACAGCAGGTCATGTGGGATGTTCCAAAACATTGGACCTGGTAAAAAGACACTTTTGGTGGCCATCAATGACTAAAGATGTAAATATTTATGTTCAAACCTGTTCAGTTTGCGCCCGAAATAAGAAACCCACTACCAGAATTAGTGGTCTGCACCCTTGCGTCCTTGGAGCCATGTTACTGTGGATTTCATTGTTGACCTACCATCATCATGCCAATTTACCACCATCATGGTGGTTGTGGATCGACATACTAAGATGATACATTTGTGCCAACAAACAATTTACCCACCACCAAACAAACTGCCATTCTATTTTATCAATACATATTTTGTCTTCATGGAATTCCTGAGTCCATCCTTTCTCACAGAGGAACCCAATTCACCTTTCCATTTTGGAGAGAGTTCTGCCGCATGCTTCACATCCAAGTCAACCTATCTTCAGCCTTTCACCCACAGACCAACGGACAAACATAAAGAATCAACCAAGTTGTAGAATAGACCATGAGGAGCCAGGCAAGACTTAGGCAGAACAGGGACATGTGAGTGTGAGGGTAGTGTATACAGAGGAATGTGGTAAAGTGGTCCTGGGACCGTGGGTGGAGAAGTAAGGGATAGATGGGTGAGATTGTATAAAAAGGTTGCCATCTTACAGGATAGCAGCCATCTTAATTATCAGTTGGTAACAGCTTCCTGTCCTCCTTCCCCTTATTGGTTTCATGTTTGTTTGTGTGTTTTGTCTGTCACAGCTTGGTTGCCCAGCAGGCATGTGTTGGCCCAGCAGGTGTGGAGGGTGCCCAGTGGGCATTGTGGATGTCCAGCGGGCTATGTAGGAGCCCAGCGGGCTATTTGGGTGCCCAGCGGCATGTGTGAGCCCTGCAGGCCTGTGGATGCCCAGTGGGCGTGTGGTGGTTTATGGCCCTTGTCAACCAGTGGTTGGACCAGAGGTCCATGGAAAGTGGATAGGTAGGGCTGTGCCTCCCCTAACCTCAGGTACAGTTATGGATAACGGATGTGCCCACTGAACCAATAAACGGCTAGTGGTTAGCATTACGTCATGGAAGGCCCAAGAAAACCCTGGGTAACCTGGCTGATTACCTCCGCTATTAATAAATGAAGAGACCCATTTTCCCCCCACCCCAGTAACTGGGCGACACACAGTTCCAGGGGTTTAAGAACAACTTTATTGGCCACACTTGGCTTTGTACTTTCTCCATGCAAGGGGTGGATTACACATGAAGACAATGTCCCCTCCCAAGGTCCTTCCTCTCCCAGAGGTTATGTAACGGAACCGGAACCCTTTGTCCACTCTTCCCGCCTCTCCGTGTCCCCTCCCAGGGCCCTCCCACTCCCAGGGGTCCCCTGACGGACACAGAACTTTTGTCCCCTGTTTCCTCCACTTAGTGTCCCCTCCAAGGGCCCTACCCCCTCCCATGGGTCTTCTTCCCAGACATCTCTGTATCTGAGGGGTCATAGCGTGGGAAACTTCCTTCCTCTTTACCGCCCAGTGACAGAGCACGCCATTGTCCCCAAAGAATGTCCCCACCAACTTCAGTGACCCCAGAAACAGTAAGCGTCATGAGCAGCCACCATTAGCAGGGTCCCTGTGTGAAACCTGACAAGGGAAGTGACTCCTTTCGGGACTCAAATGCTCCTCCTGGCCGGTGCTTGTATGTACGAACGGCGGCCACCCAGAGGAGCACTCATTAATTACTTCCCTTGCGGTTTCATACTACGTTGCGAGTTGCCGACGTTCTAATTGATTGGTGTGAACATTCCAATGGGTGTCAGGGAGGTCCTCGTTCGGGAACCGAACAAGGTGGGAAGCAATCCGCAAATTCTCCCCCTCGATGGCGTTCCTTTAACAAACGGGCTGCCACCCAGGGGAGGCACGCGCCAAGGCTTCCCGTGCGGTTTGAGATTTTGACACCTCGTCACGAGGTGTTAATGTTCTGTATCAATATTTTAAATGAGGTTTCGTGGTGGTCCCCGTTCGGGAGATGAATGGAGTCCATTTGTTGCGGCACTCCCAAACAGGGAGCAGGCAGCTCACACGAACACATAGAGTGAAATACATGACTAAGATAGGGAAAATACATGATCCTAAGACAGTAACACACATCACAGAACAACCTGGTCAATTCACAGTTTAGCAGCAGTCCCGCTATTATTATTATTATTGCCATTTATATAGCGCCAACAGATTCCGTAGCGCTTTACAATATTTTGAGAGGGGGGATGTAACAATAAATAGGACAATTACAAGAAAACTTACAGGAACAATAGGTTGAAGAGGACCCTGCTCAAACGAGCTTACAGACTATAGGAGGTGGGGTATTAGAAACATTAGGACAAGAAATATCAGGTAGGAGTGAAGCAGAGCTGGAGGAGAGAGTAAAGCACTGTCCCATAGGAGAGAGCAGGAGGCAGGTATGTAAGGTAGAGATTACTCTGGGAGGCCATAAGCTTTCCTGAAGAGATGGGTTTTAAGGCCCTTCTTAAATGATTGAAGACTAGGGGAGAGTCTGATGGCAGTAGGCAAGCTATTCCATAGGAGAGGAGCCACCCGCGAGAGGTCCTGCAAGCGCGAGTTGGCCGTACGGGTGCGAGCAGCGGTCAGGAGGTGGTCACGGGCAGAGCGGAGGGTACGAGGAGGGGCATATCTATGGATTAGTGAAGAGACCACTACATACTGGTTGGAACGAGGGGGGAGGGGGCAGCTGCCCTAAGTTGTTTGGTTGGCAAGCGACATATAGGTACTCAGCGACATATATATTTACTGAGTAACTGAGTAACTATGTATATAGTGTTTATGTTAAAATTTTAATATTTATATATCTATAATAAAGCTGTGGCCTATTTACTCCAAAGCAAGTCTGTGGTGTTTCATTTTCAGAAAAAAATGGCTGGGTATCAATGGTAAAAGTTATTTTCCCATACACAATTACCCTCTACCTACACACAAGTACCTACAGGATGATTGGTCTGAGTTACTCCCTGCTGCTGAATTTGCCATTAACTCCCGCAAGAGCGAATCCACACAAGAGACGCCTTTTTTCCTCAACTATGGATTTCATCCTTCATCTCTACCAGATCTACCTATAACAAATCCCATTCCAGACCTCCAAGCTCATGTTACCCGACTCCAACAGGGATTCCTGAAAGCACAAGACATTTTGCAGCAAATTCAAGTACAATATAAAAGAAAAGATGACCAACACAGATCACCTGCTCCAACATACCGGATACGTGTTAAAGTTGGTCTCTCTACCAAACATCTGCTGACTACCCTTCCTTCAAAAAAATTAGATCCCATGTATATTGGTCCATTTACAATCACATCCATTATCCATTATCAACCCAGTCGTTGTCAAGTTACAGTTACCTACCCAATATAAGATACATCCTGTGTTTTATGTTTCTCTTTTAAAACCATGGAGATCATACCCCTTCATAAGACATACCACACATCCACCTCCTCCTGTCGTTATTGAAGGACAAGAGGAATATGAAGTCCATAAATTCTTGACTCTATAATTAAAAGAGGGAGGCTCGAATATTTAATACGGCCCAGAAGAGCATTCTGCCCTCTACAAATATCCATGCCCCAACTTTGATAAGAAATTTCCATAGACTACATCCTACCAAACCCGTTCTTGGGCACTTATGGGGTCAGCGCCCTAGAGGAGGGATTATGTCACAGCACTCAGGGAGGATTTGGCGTGTCCTGCTCACTTCCCGGACGCCATGTGTCTCTCTGCCTTCCGGGAGTGAGAGACAGGCTCCACCTACCTCCCGGTTGCCAGTTGTTTCCGCCGCTCTGGCGAGGCGCGCCATAAGCACTAGGCTCCCTGTCCCCGCTCCAGTTTCCCTAAACCTTGTACAAGGGAAAGAGCACAGACTCTGCCTGTCCGCCGGCATGTCTCTCCTCCGGCCGACAGACCAAGTAAAATATGTACCATGACCCCCACACTGCCCCAGGATTTCATCATGTTGATAAAACCCTGTGGGGTTTACCTGGAAGCAGTGTGGGGATCAATGACTTTCAGCTACAAATGGACACAGCGTCCTACCCACATAGGGGGTATGGACACCCAGTTACCCAGAGGGGCTTTCCTCTTATATAGGCCCATTCCCTTTTCCCTATATAAGCACAAACCTAGGGTTTGTGCTCAGTTGTTGTGTTGCTCCCTTGAAGTACAGATCCTGACTCAGGTGAGTTAATTACCCGCACCTGTGGAATTCCCTTGTACTAACTCCTGTCTGCTCGGAACCTTCTTTGATTAACCTTTTAATTCCGTGACTGTGCCCATATACATCTCTGCATATCGAGCCCATTCACCCCAAACCTGTGACAGGAGTTGAACAATGCTTTAGCCATACCTCCTCAGTTCCGTCATTAAAAGGCATAGTGATGTTATATTTCTGGAATAGTATAATAGCATCTTTATACCAAAATGTCCCATATAAAGAAATAATCAAAGACATAATATATATATACCTTGACTGTAAGAATTGGAACTCCAGTTTCCCTTTCAAACAAGGCATCTCTTGAGGATCAACCTCTTTAATTCAGTTAAGCAAATCCTTGACATATAATAGCTATTGGATTCTATTGGAATATAGAATAAAGAAAGATAATATTGGGTTTTAAATATAATTTAATTCACCCGTCAATTCATGAAAATGTAGTGAAATAACTATATAAATATATCCGTTTTAGGCATCTAGGTGGTAGAGCTCTCTCATGATCCATAGCTTGTTTGTCCACTTACTAACGTTGCAAGATATGATGATATATCCCAGAATCATCAGGGATCACAGCAGAGATAAACAACAGGCCCCCCACAGCAGCTATAGAATGCAGGGCCAGGGGAAGCAAGGTAATAACTCAAACTCTACCTAACCATCGCTTATATATTTGGTTTGATAAAAGAGAAGCTAATGCCAAATGTTAGTCAAATGTATAATTACTTCACAAAGGGAGAGACAGACAGACAATCGATGATAAACAGTTAGAAAACTTTGATGCAAATACATACCCCAAGGAGGAGATATCCAGTAGATAATCTTAACGATTAGTGAAATTATGAAAAGGGCAGAAAATAGTAAAATCCATGTGTTTGTCTGTTCATAAACTGAAAGAAGAATTGAGATGTTAATAAAACAAAGATATTAAATACAGCCTTACGTACAGCATTGGAGGTAATACAGAAGATGTATTGCACATGAAGCCCCAAGACATTATCTGCAGCAAATTCAGTCAATAGTAAAACAGTAGACCTCGGAGAGAACGGACAGAGCTCTGTCACTCCCATCCACCTCAGGCAGCAGCTAAGCAAGAGGCAAGAGAGGGATACTGAACCTGACTCTCTGCTCCTGTGTGTGTTAGTGGAAGTGGGATCTAGTGTGAGTCTGCGGATGTGTGTTAATATGTTTCTGTGCAGTGTTCATTCTGTCAACTAACTATTTTAGTCAAATATTGGTCGACTAAAGTTTTTGAGATTTAGTCGACTAAAAGTAGACCAAAATGAAAACATTTCAGATGACGAAAATATGACTAAAACTGAAATGGCATTTTAGTCAAAAGACTATAACTAAAACTAAATTGAAATTTGCCGCCAAAATTAACACTGCATAGAGGGGCCGTGGGAGGGGCAAAAGTGACAGACCAGGGCTTGGGAGAGAGACACCTAGAGGGGCTAAGAGGACACAAAGAGACACAGAGGGGCTGGGGCAAAAGAGACAGAAAGAGGCTTTAACTAAATTTTAGTTGTGTCGACTAAAACCTACTGGAGATTTAGTCCACTAAAACAATTCAGCTGACTAAAATACAACTAAAACGAAAATAAAATTTGCTGCCAAAATGAACACTGTTTCTTTGTGTTAGTGTGAGCTAGAGTACAAGTGTGTCAGTGTGAGTGTGTGTATCATTGCAAGTTACAGCAGCAGAACATTGCAGCCTCACCAGGGCATGCAGACTAGGAGACCCATGCACTTATGGCCACCTAAAGAGCAGGTCTGATTAGTGACCCAGTCAGACTCTGTGGCCCTTTAAGAGCACAAGTGGAGAAAGACCTGACATTGCACTCAGCCTTCTCCACTCTGAGCCTCCGCAGACACCCTCTCTCTGGCTAACCCTGCTCTGGAGTCTGAGCCACATTCTGGGCACTGGACGATTGGCTCTGAGGTATGTTGTCATTCGGCACTCGTAGAGGAGAGGTAGTCATTAAAGTAATCAGCTTTAGGCAAAGGTCTTCAAAGAATCTGTCAGGTGTAGACAGAGTTGAATATTTTTCCCTGTAGGGATCGCAGGAGCTTGTGGTTTCTGCTATTTTATGTAACGCTGTGTTCTCTGCCTATACTAGTGGCAGCGCAGCATTGCTCTAGTGCTGCGAGGTTCCTCCTAAGTGCAAACTGGGATCATCCCTGGTGATCCCAGTTCAAAGAGGGGGTGACAGGTTTCTGATGGCCCAATGCCATTGCAAGAAGCTCCACATCAGCCTGGGGGTAGACCACTTTCTCCACCCAAATGGGCAGTTAGGCCACAGAAGCCAAGATACAGTGAAATAAAGAGAGTACCTGATTTTTGTCATCAGATGAGGTGTGCAATTCCAGTCAATAAAACAAGGCGTGTACATAGAACAATATCGGACCTCTGAAAAGTATAAGCATGCATATGGACTCAGTACTTGGTTTGGGCCCCTTTTGCAGCAATTACTGCCTCAATGCGACATGGAATGGAAGCTATCAGCATGTGGCACTGCTGAGGTGTTATAGAAGACCATGTATGTACGTAGTGGGGAGTCGCGATGCAGCCTAGAACAAGAACTAACCTCATTCAACCCCCCAATAACGACAGACCACTTAGTATGGATGAAAACATGCCACAGCATTTATTATCACAAACTAAATTACTGCATAACACATCCATAACTTTATTTATTAAATCTCTTCTTTTTCTGTAACCAAAAACGTTCGACATAAATAAGCATTAATTAACATATATACATATAACTCCACACATAGTGTTATACAGTGACCCAACCGTCCTTGCCAATAAACATACTGTGGTTCCTAATCACCACTTCCTCTCACCTCCCCCCTTGTCATAAAAATCATATCTTTCCAATGCCCGCCATCAGCCGACCTTATCCACGCTCGATGGGCATGACACCTCAGACAACCTAATGTTAACCATTTGAAGCAGGGGAGGTTGAGACCTTAAAAACTTGTTCATCTCATTCCATATACTTAAACGTAACCCCTCAAACTCAATTGGCAAGGACATACCACCACCACAACCCCGCTGTTTTACACCTAAAATCAGCGAGGGACCCCACCACAACCAGCCATGGCCTGTTCCACCACTTCTTGCAGTTCTAGATTAACATAGAATAAATAGCGCACCAGTAAACAAAATTACAATTCGGGATCAATCTAAAAAACACAAATAACATAACATAGTGCAAAATTTATATATATAACGATAGACCCCTTATGTAGAGTAAAACTCACAGGATTGAAAGCCGTCCCTGGCTCTATTTAATATGCAGGAGAGTGCCTAAAAAGGCTAAAACAATATCCTTGAGGAGAGCAGCACAGGATACAAATTGAAGAATCCAAAATGTATTGAACAAATAAACAATTAAAACAGGGACAATAGGCAGTGTATAAATAGCAAAATACACTAGGCACAAAGCCTAAAGAAAACACAGCAGAGTAAATAAGAAAAAGCCCCAGATACAATACTTTGGTCTAGCAGCAACCGCGTTTCAACTCCAGCTGGAGTCTTCCTCAGTGCACCATTAACATAGGCCTCGTCCGACCTCCAGCAAGCGCACCCATCCCCTCGAGATAACTAGGCTACATCTGGCCAAACCCTAAGGCGAACCGGAATCCCCAAGCCAAACCTAGAAACCCATCTCGTCCGATTCCCGACGGCATTGTACCAGGGCACTCACATTGCTAAGCGCACGGCCAACAGGAAAGGGCAATAGCCTCAGCCCCGGCCCCTGAGAACCTCTGGGAAGAAACAGAATGCGTAACATGTCCAAATTTAAGAACACTCAAATCCCAAACAGCCACCGAACCCAGGTCATTCCACCCAGACTGATGACAAAAAACCCCGGCACCCCAGACTCAGGACGAGGAGGAGCCACACCCCCTTCACGTATCTGGCACCAAACCACCGAACCTCTGCTCCCGAAGGCGTAAGATCCAACCACTCGCCCCCCGCCTCCCGTCCCAAATTACATATGAGCATCCCACCATCCCTAATCCGGGGTGGGGGAGAGACACCGTAACCGCGGAGTGAAATCCATTCGGACACCGGCAGGGTGAACCCAAGGAACCTACCACCCTGACCCCCACCATTCAAGCGCTGTGAACCAGTGTCGCAAGCATGCCAAGCCTGGCGGCGTCTGTAGCCGCCCCTAACTGGACTGAATGTCCCCTGAACTCTCCACCATCCTTACCCAGGATTCGAGCCCCCATTGGAGCACTCCAACGATATGGACGCAGGAGAGAAAACCCGGCTTCGAGAACCAAACCAGGGGTGAGGAAGCTGAATAACCCAGGGGCAGGATAGCCCTCACCGAAGGAAAAACAGGACACATGTCGGAACCCAGCGCTCCACACGATCGGAACGGTATAAATCCAACTCTACTGGGAACCTAGTACATCCTGTTAGGAGCTTAACCATCACCCTGTGCATTCCATCTACCTCAAGAGAAAGCAGAAAAGGGGCCCGGTTATGTCAGCCCTGCAACGTCCAAGAATGGAACAGATTACATTGATGAATCAGCCAACCGCTACCAACTTACCTTTCCCAAATACAACAGGGGTCGAGCAGCAAAAGCCTGAAGTCCATTCTGACGCTTACTCGATCCACCAAAACCCCTGCCCACCTGCAGATGACTGTAACATGAACGGGAAGCCGCCAAGGAAAAGCACTCATCGGGCCCGATCGCTCACACTTTACTGTAGTGGGCCCAACACTCAGAGAGTGACCCATGGACCAGCTTCATCAGCCGCTAGACCAAGCGACCATGACTCCACTGCCTTATAACGTGGCCCACGGAGCCCCCACCCGAAGTTCGTCCTACAGTGACCCCGATAGAGCACCTTGTGAACCCCCGGGAAAACCCTGCCTGACCAGACACTTCCAAACTCAAACACCACCGAGCTAGGTGCCACAACCATAGTACCCCCGGAGTAAAGGAGGACGAGGACCCCATTTTCCGTCTGCGAATTCCCACCAACCCAGGTCACCCTAGGAGTGTCCCAGAGAGTCTCCTGACAGCAGAACCCCGTGGAGCATACCCGGGGAGCCCTCTTCCCGGCAATGCTATGCAGAAACATACGATGCCCGGACACACTTCCCGCGCGTCATGGGGTGCAACCGATTACGGTATTTTTTTCCCAGGTACCGTTTTCCTTTTTCTTTCTTTCTTTTTTCTTTTTTTTTTTTTTTATCTTTTATTTCTCATTCTGTTCAGGTATTCATTCAGATTTTTTTGTTTGTTTGTTTGAAGTTTCCAAATTTTTAGTTAATCATTTAGTTATATATTTATTAACTTTTTTTTTTAATCTTGTATTTCACATTCTAGTCATGTATTCCTTCAGTTTTAATTATTTGTTTATTTTTGAAATGTCTAAATTTTTATTTATTCCTTTTTTTTTTGTGCGCGCTAAGACCACCCCGCCCAGCTCTAAAGGGACCCGACTGGATACAAAAAGGGACAACGTACTCACCAGCCAATGCCCAGTGCACCACCCACGGCATAACAAGCATTGAAGTCCAGGCAGAAGATATTGAAATTAGCTTCCACTGTGGTCCTCCAAGGTGTTCCAGGCGCCACCTGCTGGGCATTTCGAAGAACTGCAGCCAGGACCTGTGAGAAGGGCATGGAGAGGACGTGCCACCAGGAGGCAGCCGAGGTAAGTAACCAGCAGAGAGAAGAGCAGAAGGCAGAGAGAGAAGAGCAGAAGGCAGAGAAGACCCAGGAACAGGTAAGAGCAGGGGAAGAGAGGAAAAGGGGGAGGAGGACAAAGAGGAGAGAAATAGAGAGAGGGGAAGGGGGAAAAGAACAGAGAGAAGGGAAAAAGGGGGTAAGCGAACAGAGGGACCGACAAAAGGAAAACAGCTGAGCCCCCCCACGGAGCGCCAAAAGGGGAACCGGAGAAAAGAGGGGAGGGAAGAAATTGAAAAAAGGGGGGGTGCAGGGGAGAGAGGCCCCCTCCCGGGCGCCATCCTCACTGGCAGAGGAGGCCCCCAGGAGAGGTCCCCCTCACCTCCAACGGCAGCGGAGCAGTCCCCTCTTGGCCCAGCCGGGCTCACTCACCTCCGGGGCCCTGTCCCAGGCCCCGCCAGCGCGCCCACCATACGGCAGTGTCAGAAGGCCCCTGGCCGCCCACACAGGGCACAGGATGCGCCTCCCACCTCCTCCTGCCTCCCAACGCCGGAGGCCGCAGCCCGTGATCCGGCTGCAGGAGGGGGAGGACGCAAGTCCCGCACGGCAGCAGTAGGCCGCACATCCTCAGGCCCGGGCTCCACCTCCTCAACTGGGCCCGAGGTACAGCATCGGGGGGGTAGTGGAGCCGGCTGGCGGGAATGCCGGCCGGCACCATCGCATCCCCCACGAGCAGAGACCACAGGGAAGGCCCCAAATGGATGAAGTTAGGCCGCGGGGGGGGGGGACCCACACCGGCAGCCACCCAGGGGAGAGGGGGGCAGGGGCCACAGGGAAGGCCACAGAGGGACCCAGGCTGCAGGGGGGTGCACCCACACCAGCAGCCATCCCCAGGGGAGAGGAACCAGGAGAGGTGAGCACCTGAATCAGGAGTCGCTGGCCACCATCCACGCTGCAGCAGCTCTGAGAGAAGCCAGAAAGCCTCAACCTCCATCTCTCAAGCTGTGAAACTACAGGCCCAGGCAAACAGGAGCAGGTGGACAGGAAGCTGTTTGCTGGCCCGAATCCCAAGTGGCACTGAGGTAGGACCTCCCCCACACTAACTCACACAGAACATAATCCCACCCACACACTCTTCCCAACCAATCCCATGCATCTATCCCCACACTCCTACATGTGCCCTTGTCCGCTTATCTGCGCTATCTCCCCAGGGCCTGGATGCTTCAATAGCGGCCTTCATCTCTTCTGCATTGTTCGGTCCATATGCATGCTTATACTTTTCAGAGGATATTGTTCTATGTACACTCCTTGTTTTATTGATTGCATGTAATATTCTAATTTACTGAGATTGTGGATTTGGGGTTTTCACGAGCTGTAAGCCATAATCATCACACTTATGACAAATCACGGCTTGAACTATCTTGCTTTGCATGTAATGCGTCTCTCATATATTAGTTTCCCCTTTTACGTTGCATTACTGAAATAAATGAACTTTTGCACGATATTCTAATTTTTCAAGTATCACCCGTAATATAAGATCTGAACATTTTTAAATACGTTATGAAAAGAGAGGTTCAAAAAGTCATTCAAAATACTAACAATGCCCTGAAGGAGGCAGTCTGTTGTCTATTATAATTAGCTGCAGTGTAAACTAAGTTTCAAAGTGGGCAGGGTAAAGAAGTAACTTATAGGGGTCACTGTAGTCAATGCTGACTAATGATAACTCATATAATAAGATAACGCAAGTAAAAAGGTACAGATAAATGTGGAGTAACAATAGTGATCTAATAGTAAGGGTCTCCTTTATACTTAAACCTAGGTTAATGAATCAAAGATAAAGTATTTAAGTAAAGTCGCTAGTCTCGCTAATCTCCATGAGTTGCTACATTATCCCTCAGTATTTGCCAGTCTACATCTGAAAGTGTAAAAGATAGCACAGAATCAAAAACAGAAAGTAGTGAAACCAGTCATTGGTCACGTACAGTGTAATAGTACTCGACACACGTTTCACTCGTGGCTCCGGGATCATCACAAATGCTTTTCTTGACCATGCACATCCTTACCGTAAAGGGAAATAGGTACTCTGTAAGCAGAGAGATAATAACAATATTCTTACCGTAGACGGAACTAAAGAATGCTCCACACATGCTGAAGATCCCCAGATATAAGTCCGTGGGTATGATGGCTTTACTTATCACATCTCCGTTTTGGTTCTCTGTTGAAGCTGAAACAGTCAGAAAACAAATTCTGAATATCTCACATATGTTGGAACCACAGATCACAATGGATCCAATGTAAACCAAAATGTTATATCTCATATTGCCATTTTGTTCCCACTGACTTTACATTATTAGCAGCAATAAATTACCCAGCAATCCCAGTGAGGAGAGATCACTCACCCTAAGACCGTTTTCACATTAGCTCGGCATCTATTCATACTTCCTATGGCTGATTTACATTTTACTTATTTCTAATTTATAATACAGGTTGAAGCCCGATCAATGCTATAATGGGACGGCTGTAATATTCCTGTTCTCTTTATGTCACAGTTAAAGCATCGATAGTTTACCTCTACTTACGGAGTCCTCATTCTCCTGTTTTTTTCCCATGTTTCCAAAGCAAGCTGACACACGACACAAGAGGATCATCCACAGCATTATCAGGGTCCCGATGGTGGCACAAACACAAAAGCAGTGGAAAGTGAATGCTGTAGATTAAGACACAATTATTAAGATAGTGATATAATAATATATTGTACACAGACAGCCTAGTGAGCACCTTCTTCAAACACTTATCTGCAAACATTTTTCTGGGGTAACCTTCGGCACTCCAGATGTTCAGCATTTCCCATAATGGTATTATAGAAATTGTGGGAGATGTAGTCCACAGTATCTGGAGTCAGGGCCGGCCTTAGGGGTGTGCGAGCTGTGCGGCCGCACAGGGCGCCATGGCAGCAGGGGGCGCCCTATGGCTGACAGCTTGCACACCCCCTGCCCTCTACCAGGGCTTAGCAGCGAAAGAGACTGTAGGAGGCGGAGCCAAGCAGCCGATGGGGGCGGAGCCAAGTGGTCGGCGGGGGCGGAGCTAACCGAGGCCTGAATCTGCTGCCTGGTAAGTGAGACCATAGTGCCCCTGCTCCCCCTATAGTACCCCTGTTCCCCATCTATCCCTATAGTGCCCCCCTCTTCCCCTATAGTAATCCTGTTCCCATCTATCTCTATAGTGCCCCCCCTCTACCCCTATAGTAACCCTGTTCCCCATCTATCCCTATAGTGCCCCCCTCTTCCCCTATAGTGCACCCTCTACCCCTATAGTACCCCTGTTCCCCATCTATCCCTATAGTGCCCCCCTCTTCCCCTATAGTGCCCCCTCTTCCCTATCGTAACCCTGTTCCCCATCTATCCCTATAGTGCCCCCCTCTACCCCTATAGTAACCCTGTTCCCCATCTATCCCTATAGTGCCCCCCTCTTCCCCTATAGTACCCCTGTTCCCCATCTATCCCTATAGTGCCCCCCTCTTCCCCTATAGTAATCCTGTTCCCCATCTATCTCTATAGTGCCCCCCTCTTCCCCTATAGTAATCCTGTTCCCCATCTATCTCTATAGTGCCCCCCTCTACCCCTATAGTAACCCTGTTCCCCATCTATCCCTATAGGGCCCCCCTCTACCCCTATAGTAACCCTGTTCCCCCTCTACCACTAAAGTGACCCCCCTCTACCCCTATAGTACCCCTGTTCCCTATAGTGCCCCCTCTACCCCTATAGTACCCCTGTTCCCCATATATACCTATAGTGCCCCCTCTACCCCTATAGTGCCCCTGCTCCCCTTATAGTACCCCTGTTCCCCATCTATCCCTATAGTGCCCCCATCTACACCTATAGTGCCCCTGCTCCCCTTATAGTACCCCTGTTCCCATCTATCCCTACAGTGCCCCTGCTCCCACTATAGTACCCCTGTTCCCCATCTATCCCTATAGTGCCCCCATCTACACCTATAGTACCCCTGTTCCCATCTATCCCTACAGTGCCCCTGCTCCCACTATAGTACCCCTGTTCCCCCTCTACCCCTATAGTGCCCCTGCTCCCCCTATAGTACACCTGTTCCCCATCTATCCCTATAGTGCCCCCCTCTACCCCTATAGTGCCCCCTCTACTCCTATAGTGCCCCCTCTACTCCTATAGTACCCATGTTCCCCATCTATCTCTATAGTTCCCCCTATCTACCTCTATAGTGCCCCTGCTCCTCGATCTACCACTATAGCACCCCTGCTCCCCATCTACCCCTATAGTGCTTCCCCATTTACCCCTATAGTGTACCTGATCCCTCCATCTACCCCTATAGTGCCCATGCTCCTTATCCATCCCTATTGTGCCCATGCTCCCCCTATATTGCCATTGTTCCCTGTCTACCCTAGTGACACTGCTCCCCTTATCTACTGCTATAGTGCATTGCTCCCACATCTACCCCAGTGCCCCTGCTCCCCCTATCTACTGCTATAGTGAACAAAAATCACACACGGTCAATACACACACATATCAGACACAGTCAATACACCCATTACAAATATGGCACACAGAGAACACATCACACAATCACGTCTGACACACACATGATAAATGTAGCTGTCTTCCGAGTTCCGGCCAATCAGAACGTTGCTGCGGATTACCACAGGAAAGCTCTGATCACCAGAGATCAGCATGCCCTCCCTCCATGCAAGGTAATGACAGGGAAGAGGTGATAAATATTTGTTAATTGTTAAATTTTCATTTAATAAATCCCCTATACACATGGATGGCGCTGTTAAGATTTTTCGCACAGGGCGCCTGAAGGCCTAAGGCCGGCCCTGTCTGGAGTTGCCAAAGGTTGCCTACCTATGGTTAAACTGTTAGCACCTTAGTTACATAACACATTATATATTAATACACAGCATTGATGGGGAAAGACTCTATATCTAAACAAAGACACAGGTCAATCATTTAAGACATGCTGCAAACCTTCGTTTAAATGTCTTATCCCAGCATAACGAAGATGGACTGTGCTATATCTAATAAAACACAGGGCACTATTAACTTATACACCCAGGTAGATATCTCACAGCCAGTACGGGAATTTTGCCTATTTTTGAGGCACAATTGGAAACCACTTCAGGCTGTTTGTTTTTTGTTTTTTATTTCTTTTGGATCAATGGCAACAGGCCTGTATGCAAGGTTTAATGTGATGGACACGGATTTACAGTTTTCCATTTATACTCAATGTAACTCTGAATCTCCTGTATCAGACTCTGCTAGTGGTGTACACTGACCAGCCACATCATTAAACCCACTGACAGGTGAAGTGAATAACATTGATCATTTTGTTACAATGATGGCACCTGTCAAGGGGTGCGATATAGTGGGCAACAAGTGAACAGCCAGTTCTTGAATTTCATCTGACATTGACATGGGCCAAATAGTGATGGCTAGATGACTGGGTCAGAGAATCTCCAAAACAGCAAGTCTCGTGCGGTGTTCCTGGTATGGAGTGGTTAATAAGGAAGGATAACTGGTGAACCAAAGTTCACTGATGCACATTGGGAGTGAAGGCTAGCCCATCTGGTCTCATGACACAAGAGCTACTGCAGCTCAAATTCCAAAAACACTGTAATGCTGTTCTGATGTAAAGGTGTCAGAACGCACAGTGCATCACAGTTTGCTGTGTAAGAGGCAGAGTGCCCATAATGGTCCCTGTCCACTGCCAAAAGCACCTTCAATGGGGACATGAGCATCAGAACTGGACTATGGAGCAATAAAAGAAGGTTGCCTGGTCTGATGAATCACATTTTCTTTTAGATCAGGTGGATGGCTGGGTACATGTGCATCGTTTACCTGGGGAAAAGATGGCAGCAGAATACACTATGGGAAGAAGGCAGACTGGTGAAGGCAGTGTTATGCTCTGGGCAATGTTCTGCTGGGAAACCTTCTACCACCTACCTAGAGATTGTTGCAGACCACGTACACTGCTTCATGACAATGGTGTTCCCTGATGGCAGTGGCCTCTTTCAGTAGGATAATGCACCCCGACACACTGCAGAAATAGTTCAGGAATGGTCTGAGTAACATTACGAAGAGTTCAATGTGTTGCCTTGGCCTCAAAATTCCCCAGATCCTAATCCGATTGATCACCTGTGGGATGTGCTGGAACAACAAATGCGACCTCGCAACTTGCAGGACTTAACCCCTTAAGGATGGTTGGCTTGCTATGCCGTCCTTGGGGACCCGGCTCTAAACTTGGGGGAGGGGGGCGGCATCGCATGTCCCTGCCGTCCTATGTACCTTAGGGGGACTCACCTGGCACCTCATGGAGTCCCCCTGCTTCCGATCCGACCCTCCTGGGCCATGTGATCGCAAGGTCCTTACGAGGACCTTGCGATCACATGGACGGCATATATATATGATCTAAGTATATATATACACACATACATACACATAACTGTCTAAGTATATTTATATATTCAAATTAGTTTTTTTCATTTTTCACACACAAACAAATATTAACACTAACTTTGGCCAGTGTTTGTGACCAAGTGGCTACTAAAAAAGACTGGACATACCCCATTTGCAATATCTTGGGTTGTCCACTATTGCAAATGGTATGCCATCATGGGGGTAATTCTCATTCCTGGGCTACCATGCGGTCTCAAAGGCAACATTACCAATCTGGCAAATTTCAATGTGCAAAAACTGAAAAATGTAACGTGCTTTACTTCCCAAAACACCATAAAACCTGTACATAGGGGGTACTGTTTTACACGTGAGACACTTTGCTAAATACAAATATGTGTGTTTTATTGCAGTAAAAGCTAACAGTATTATGACATTCATAGTTAAAATGTCACATAGAGCACCGGAATCAAGAAGGCGAATAGGCAGTCGTTTAGCTATGAAATATTGAGAGGAAGTGATCATGGGGAGAAGCATTAGGGAGCCTAGGGGATCACCGTAATTTAGGACCAGTATGCTACAGGGACATGTAGGACAAGGCCTATGGACGACACTAAACCTCCCCGCTCCCACAAAAGGTACTAGTACAATATCTAAAAGTTGTGGCTAGAGCAGGGGTAGGCAACCTACGGCACTAGTGCCATGCACGGCACTCGAAGTGTCTTTCCACGGCACTCAAGGCTGCTAGAGCCAAACAGGCGTTGGCCTATCAGGAGTCTCAGTGAAACTTCAGATATCTGTTAATACGAAAAGGTGGTGAAGGAAAATCCTCAATTTATGCATTGCAGAACGTAGAGGAAGTGATCTCAGATCAGTTCCTCCCAGCACTTGTGAATGGGAATCCACACTGTAGTAGAGCAGCTATCGCAGCTCCTGTCCTTGACCTGTCCAGCTCCTGTCCTTGACCAGCCTGGTCTCCACTGGACCCCAGGGAAGCCACCCACATTGCTAGATATACACAGAGCTGTAGAATAACCCTCCCCTCATACAAATAATATAAACAGCCCACACACAAACACACACACAATCCCCACTAATGTAACACCACTAACAATCCACATACATGCACACAATCCCACATGCAATACCCCAAACAGCCCCCACACACTACCAAGCACACAATGTGACATATCCATCCACACACAATTCCACAAGCAGCCCTCATACACAGCCCACATTCATATGTATAATACACGATACCATAAACTACTAATGAACATATACAATATAATAGCTCATATACGCACAAATACAACGATACAAAGCAATTACAGTAAAAATAACACAAGCAGAATACGGCCACATACACACCTCAATTTTAAAAAATAGGATCAGCACGCTATGGGACATCACAATCCTATATCGGCATAGTGCTGCTAAAAGGTTGCCTACTCCTGGGCTAGAGGGATCAAAGCAAAACGACCAATAACCAACATGAGAGGGAATGGGTGGAGCAGGCCTACATTCTGGGAGAGAAAATGTGCACTGTATGCAATGTATCCTGCATGCCCATTGGAAAGTATAATATGGTATTTAGTTTCTACAGTGTAGGTTATGTGGGGAATATTACTTGATAATGCCTGTATATGTCTTTGTGCATGCAAAAATAAGGAATAAAAAAAAAAAAATTCACGTAGAACTAAATTTTTTCCATTTTTTTTTCCATTTTTTATATTTTATTCAAATTAAATTATGTTTCATAGCTAAATATTTTATGTTAAATGAAAGCCCTGTTTCCCCTGAAAAAATGATATATAATACGTGTGAGTGCACATTAGGCATGTGCATGGTGAAAATATTCGGCTCGCCAAAATTCGGGTCTTCATCAATTCGGGACTTGGGCAATTCGGCACTTCGACACTTCGGAACTTCCGCAACTTCGGCACTTGAACACTTCGGCAACTTCGGCACTTCGGATCTTAGACACTTCGGAACTTCGGCAACTTCGGCACTTCGGGACTTTTCTTGCAGCCACTTGGTATGCAACTCCCTAATTTCCATGGTATTAGGGACTTATCTACCAAAAGGCTGAAAGACCTAAATTGGTCTTTCAGCCAAATTTACTAATACTAAGTAAAAATTACTTAGTATTAGTAAATGTTGCCTCTACTCGCTATGCAGCGAGTAGGGGCATGTCTATTAAACAGTGAGCAGCCTGAGCGGCAGGTGGGGGCCCTAAAGTAAAAAAAGGGGGGAGGACCCTTTTTTTTTTACTTCCCAAAAATAAGGGGGGGGGACCTAATTGTCCTCCCCACCGGCCCCCACCCCTGAGCGGCAGGTGGGGGCCTTAAATAAAAATTGGTGGGGGGACCTAATGTCCTCCTCCCTGGCCCCCTGAGCGGTGGGTGGGGACCCTTAATAAGAATAAGGGGGGGACCTAATGTCCTCCCCCCTGGCCCCCACCCCTGAGTGGCGGGTTGGGGCCTTAAATACAAATTGGGGGGGGACCTATTGTCCTCCCCCCTGGCCCCCACTCCTGGGCAGCGGGTGGGGCCCTAAATACAAATTGGGGGGGCTTATTGTCCTACCCCATAGCCCCCACCCTCTGACCGGTGGGTGGGGGCCCTAAACAAGAATAAGGGGGGGACCTAATGTCCTCCCCCCTGGCCCCCACCCCTGAGCGGCGGGTTGGGGCCTTAAATACAAATTGGGGGGGACCTATTGTCCTCCCCCCTGGCCCCCACTCCTGAGCGGTGGGTGGGGCCCTAAATACAAATTGGGGGGCTTATTGTCCTACCCCATAGCCCCCACCCTCTGAGCGGTGGGTGGGGGCCCTAAACAAGAATAAGGGGGGGACCTAATGTCCTCCCCCCTGGCCCCCACCCCTGAGCGGTGGGTGGGGGCCCTAAACTAGAATAATGCGGGGGACCTAATGTCCTCCCCCTGGCCCCCACCCCTGAGCAGTGGGTGGGGACCCTAAACAAAAATAAAGGGGGGACCTAATGAAGGAACTTCGGCACTTTGACACCTCGGAACTTCTGCAACTTCGGAACATCGGCACTTCAGCAATTCGGCACTTCGGCACTACTACACTTCTGAAATTCGGTAATTTCGGCACTTCGGAAATTCAGCTATTCGTACATTCGGAAGCACCCAAATGTCCGAATTACCCCAAATTCAGCCGAATTTTTATTCGGACCAAAACGAATTGCACATGTCTAGTGCACATAATATGAAAGAGGTGAGTTACGCCTGAACAGACATATAGCGCAAATTCAATTTTTGTTTACTTTTTGATCACAACGTGTACATTTGGCTCAGTCCTTAAGGGGTTAAAGGATCTGCTGCCAGATATCACACGACACATTCAAGGGTCTTGTGGAGTCCATGTCAATGCATCAGAGTGCTTTGGCAGCACAAGGGGAACCTACACAATGTTAATCGGGTGGTTTTAATGTTGTGGCTGATCAGTGTAGATGAAGCTGCATTTTTTTTATTCCTGGACGTGTTTTTATATAAAGAAGGGTGATTAATATTGTACCTTGAGGCTGAAATTGAACCGCAGAGGAGGTCTTTTGGCTGACTTCATTTCTCAGCTCACAAGTGTAAGAGCCAGAGGATTGGTGCTGCCTTTCTTGAACCAATAAGACATTCCCTTTCTCCATTATATTCTCATTTATTTTTACCCCGTTTTTAAAAAAAGATATACCGCCTCCAGATCCAATGCAATTAAGTTCTAACTGGCAGTTTTCACCAGCCAAGTACTCCATCTGCAGAACAGGCTGCTCCACTGGCTCTGCAATAGAAATACACAGGTTTTACAAATATCCATCACAAATCAATGTATTCTTTTTATGGTTTTAATTATATATATATATTTTTTATGGAACCGTCATTTAAAACATGAAATGCATGTGATTTCTGTGGGTTCAATGTATTTATCACCCAGCCATTTCCATTTTGTATCCCCTTGTGTTTTTCTTTTTAATTTTTTTTTTTTTTATTGAAAGTGCTTTTACTGCATCCGCAGTGTATTAGAGTTCATCTAGTAAGTTGGAAGGCCTACTGCATCACGTTGGCCATTTGTTTTTCTGCAAAGTTGCATCTTCGATAGAAAGTTCTGAAATGAATCTGAACAAGTCTGGGCCTTGGGTCATCTGATATGTGTAGTGAGCAGATATGGTTACAGTATAGTGGAAATGAAGAAGTGACCCATATAATAGATTTCCAGGGTTTGGCTTGGTATGGAGGGGCGGTGGCCTGCAGTTACATGCTAAAACCCAGAAGCAGCTACATAGTGTCCCGTAAAATGTGCAACCAACAAGAGAAGCTGAAAGTGGAGACAGAGCTTCTTGGAACTGCTCATACAAGGTACCTAGGTCAAGGCAGCCGACTTGGTATCCGAATGAGAGGAACAGTCAAGGCTCAGTTAGTTATAGATCTATGTATAAGGGACTGAGTGCTAAGGGGAGGAGAAGAATGGAACCAGGGATGAAACAAGAGGTTGAAATTCTATACACATGACAACTCTGAAACAACTGAAGAAAAAGCTGATTTATTTCTGAATGTAAAGAATTGTATTTTTAAATATCAGTAGGAATGATCAGATTATATTTTGTTGTAGGTTGAATAGTAGGAGGTTATAAAAGTACAGGGGGTACATAATTCACTGTATGGCTACTCTGGTCAGGATGTGCTACCTGCAGTTAACTTGCTCGAGTTTAAATGGTAGATTTAAGAGGCATAGCATAGTGTAGCATGTCAGTTGTCAATGCCACCTTGTACCTTTTTAAAAAACTATTTTATTGAATAATGTCATAATGGTTTGACTACTGTTCCCTTTGAATATTTAGAAAGTACCATTGTTTTATGGGTATCAGGATTTTCTGTGAATGTGAGAAAAGACGGTATTTCCCGGGACTTACCAATCACAGTGATCTTAGTCGTGATTCTAATCTCATGATTCACCAGATGCACATAGGTCCCACTGTCTGTCTTCGTCACATTTTCAAGCTTGAAGGAGCCGTTGGGGAAAAGAAATCCACGGTTTTCATACTTAACATGCAGAAGTGTTCCTCCGTGGTACTGAGCCACCCAGTCAGGGTTCCCATTCATCCTTTTTAGCTCATGGTATGTTTTATTGCTGAGATTCACTCCCGGAATGATCACTGATGTCCCTGTCTCACCATATAGGTCATATACATTGGGCTGAGTTTTAGCAGCTAAAAAATAAATTTAAAAAATGGACCATTAGAAGAATAATTTGAAGCATTGTATTTCGCTTAATACAGTTATAATCAAAATTATTCAACCCACATTGAAAACCAGATTTATTTACAGTCAATATTTACAGATGTTCAGCTGTTTGCAATGAACAAATCAAGCAAAAGCGATGGAAATAGCTCAACACAACAATCGCTTTAAGTGGTTTCCCCAAATTCAACTGAAAATGCAACTTACAATGACTTCTCCAGTCTCAGAATTATTCAACCCTTTCATGGCAAGCATCTTCAGTACTAAGTAGAGCACAATTTTGCTGTTATAATCTGCTGCAGACAAGATGCAAAGCAAGGTACCAGCTTCTGGCAGCGTTCCTGAGGAATCGTAGCCCATTTCTCATGAGCAATGGCCTCCAATTCAGTAATATTCTTGAGTTTGTGTGAGGGAACAGCCTTCTTCAAATCCCATCAGAGATTTTCTATGAGGTTCAAGTCAGGTGACTGATGGCCACGGTAGAATTTTCCATGACTTTTTCTGCAACAAAGCCTTGGTGAAATTTGAGGTATGCTTGGGATCCTTGTTTTGTTGGAAGGACCAATGATGCCCAAGCTTCAGCTTCCTCACAGACGGCATGACGTGTTCTCCTAGGATTTCCTGATAATTCAATGAATCCATCTTGCATTGCACACGGTGCAGGTTTCCAGAGCCAGAGGATGCAAAGCAGCCCCAGAGCATCACTGAGCGACCACCATGGTTATCTGTAAGCAGAGTGTTCCTTTCAAAGTATGCTTTAGTCTTCTTCCTCCAGACATACCGCTGATCCATCGGCCGAAAAGTTTTATTTTACTGCTTCATAGCTTTTCTCCAATTATTTTGGGTCCCTTGAAAAAGAGGGAGCTACTTATTAAAGAGCTGTAATTCCTAAACCCTTCCTCCAATTTGGATGTGAATACACCCAAACTGAAGCTGAGAGACTACTTCAAACCCATACTCAATACTTAACTGTAACTTGAATCTATGTTGGCAAAGTGCCAAAATAACAAAACTTGTGTCAGTGTCAAAATATTTCCGGACCTAACTGTAAACATGCTAAAAATTGTGAATAGTAAAATCATGGGCAGACTAATTGTGCTCAATGAACTCTGGCAGATATTTTTATTTTCACATCCATTCTGTTTCTGACAGGACAATTTATAAAACACTGGATTTTGTCAGGATGGACAAAATCTGGTTAAAATGGACGAACTCTAAATGAATTTATTTTTGTATTGTCTTGTTTTTTTTTGTCTGTTTTGTGAATCTTTTTTTATTTTATTTTTATTTTCAATAGATGTGTCGCATTTTTTAGATTTCAATATGGAACCTTTTGGGCTGAAAAGAAAAAAGGACACTTCAGATGATGAGTATAATGATTTTTTTTGCATGTATTAGTTATATTGATCCCCCTCACTACTATTAGGGTGAGGATGAATAGGCAAGCTAATTTTATTTTAAGCGGGGGTGGCTAAGGGCTTGGAAACCTCTACCCACCAAGAGGGACACCAGGCCTGCAGTACAAAGATAACAGCCCTTACCTGCTGACAATGATTGGAGCAGGCAGGGGGGCATTAAGATCTCCCCATTTATTTTTACATTTATAGCCCCACATGACCTTATTAAATCTAAAGGTACACTCCAGACCTCTAACGCACTCCAGATTGCTATTCTTGAGATGTAATGCTTCTATCAGCCACCAGAGTGGGCTCTAGCAGTATCTGATGTCAGACAAGGGACAATCACTTGCAGCCTGACATAATACATTATTATTATTATGATATTTATAGAGCGCCGTCAAATTCCAAAGCGCTTTACAATGGGTGGACGAACAGACATGTAGTTGTAACCAGACAAGTTGGACACACAGGAACAGAGGGGTTGAGGGCCCTGCTCAATGAGCTTACATGCTAGAGGGAATGGGGTAAAATGACACAAAAAGGTAAGGATAGTATTAGACTAGTGACAGTTGCAGAAGAGGAATCAGTCAGGAGCTATTAACAGTTTAATTGATACGCTTTTATGAAGAAGTGGGTTTTTAATGATTTTTTGAAGGAGTGGAGACTGGGTGAGCATCTAAAGGAGGAGGGAAGAGAGTTCCACAGGAACGGTGCAGCCCTCGAGAAATCTTGAAGGCGAGCATCAGAGGTGGGAGTACGGACAGAAGATAGACGTAAGTCTTCAGCAGATCGTAAGTTCAATGTATTTCACACACACATTAGTGTGTATAGGAATGAGCTACGCTTCACACACTTTCTGATTTACATATTTCATGAAAATAAAGGTGGAAAAAGATAGAGGATAGAAGAGAATATATGTTCTCATAGATTTGCTTGTCTTTGCACATTGTTTAATAGAACGCTCCATAAACGGATAAAGTGGTTTAGAAAGTACCTCCTTTTTATCTAAAATCCATTGTTTTCATTCTGGCTATAATTCTATAATATGAAGAGCAATGCCAAGTGTAGCTCTTTACGTAACAGAGTAGGTATAAACCAGCATATGACTTTTAGTTAAAGGGACACTATATGCACCAAAACAACTGTAGCCTACTGAAGCAGTTTTGGTGTATTGATGATGCCCCAGCAGTCTCACTGCTCAATTCTCTGTAGTCGGCTAGACAGCCACTAGGGGTAGTCTTAACCCTGTAATGTAATCTTTGCAGTTTCCGAAAAATCAGGGCTAGGGAGGGCAGGGACACTGCACCCTGACCACTTCAATGAGATGAAGTGGTCTGGGGGCCAATAGTGTCTCTTTAAGTGTAATAACAGATTTTCCATTGAAGCATATTAGGTTGATTTATATAGCAGTGTAAAACATTGCACTGTACTCTATAGAGCAGTCTCAAGCATAACACTCTCCTTATAGATTTTATCAATGATAACTTGTGGGAGACATAATTAATCCTATAGGTATAGTACAAAGTAAATATAAGTCAAAAAGGTCTTGTTTATGACACTTGGTTAATGAATATAACAGCTCAAGGCCAATAGCAGTGTGTACATTTCTCACAGAGGTTAATTACATTTCCTGGTCCTCATTATGGCCATGTCTAGGTAAAGGCCATTTAATTGACTTTGTCTTTCCTATTGGCTTGTTTTTATATGGGCTTGTTCTTTGGCCTCTCCCTATTCAGTTAATGCCCCATGATTTGCCTTTCCAGTTGTTTCAGTGCCAAGCGGTGTGCTTGGTTTCGCAGTAATATAGCAGGGTATATAACCACATACCAACGAGAGTGGGAGGTATGAGATCGGGATGGGTGGGTGGGTTATTTAGGGGCAGTGACACAACTCACACCCATAATGTGCCTACCTACTCAGAAAGTGGGCTTTTCCGACCTTTGTACAGGTCATATCAGAATGACGTTAGACACGCACATCTCACAGACAGCCTCTTGGATGATCTCAAACCAACAAGACCATGCAGAGAGTTCTGCATCTTGTGGGTGTGTCTAACGATGCCCCCGTGCTGTGGTGCCCAGGACAGCTCTCTGTTGTCCCCGTATGCTAAACACCAGGGAACTAAATGGGTACCCTAACATTGGGACTATCCTACTGAAAGCAGGACAGTTGGGAGCCCTGTAACCATTGTTCACTATTCTTCTGTGTTCTGGGTTAAAGTCCAAGATTCGAGAAGATTAACATCAACTAATTTCTGAAGGCTCTTTATTTGGCTCCAAAGTGTGAGTGGCCAATTAGCACTTAATATACACCACTATTTTATAATACAGTTTTACTCTATGTTGTGCTATTCTTGTCTCCCCTAGCTGGAAAAACCCTATATATTGCACCTGTATTTAACTATCCTTGCAGGGTTCTATTTTATACACTCTATGTGACTGTAGGCATGTTTTTGCGTGGAGTATATTTTTGTGAATATTTGTGTATAAGGCTGATGTTTGAATGTATGGGATCTGTTTGTGCGTAGGGTTGGTGTTTGAATGCAAGATTTTTTATGCAGTGTTAGTGTATGAATGCAGGCTTGTGTTTGTGTGTTGAGTTGGCATGTGAAAACAGGAGTGTGTTTGTCTGTAATGTTGGCATGTGAATGCAGGAGTGTGTTTGTCTGTAATGTTGGCATGTGAATGCAGGGGTGTGTTTGTTTGTAATGTTGGCATGTGAATGCAGGTAAAAAATAATAAAAAATGGTATGTGAGCGTTCCAAAAAATAAAATAATGACCACAAAAACACTATACACCAAAGCAGCAGCCGGAGTTGGGGACCAAACTAAATCTAGTAACAACACTGGGTTAATACAAGTGAATGAAAATCACTAAGAATGTATACAAAGCATATAAAACATCATTTATTAAATATAGGAAAATAATAACATATGAATCAATATTATAGCAATAAAATGAATCACATAAATAGACACCAAAAGTCCAGCGCAAATGTCTAAGAAGTAAACACAATGTGGGGCCCCTTACACTGATTAAATAGCCACTGGAACTAGAAATGTGCACATATAACAAGTAATATAGAAAAATGAAAGTTGGATAGAAAATTGAAAAACAATACCCAGACTCATACACTATCTCTGCTGGAGGGAGCTCATAAACCAGCCAAACCACCTGGTCAGGACTAAGGGAGTTGCAATGAGAATATCCTCGAGTAAAAAATACTCTGGGGGTCAGCCAGAGCAACTTACCCTGTTCGTCCGACCTTCAGGTAAGGTGATGGGAGCACACCAACTCCTAGATACGAGAAGTGCAGAGGATACCGATCCCGTCAAAACAGCTGCCGAAAATCACTCCCAGACCGTAAGTGAAGGACCGGGTTGGAGATGCAGCAAAGAAAATAGGATAGAAACACATCTACGCGTTTCGTCCTTACTAGAGGAGTTTCTCATCTCCTGGCAAAAGCTTGAGGGGATCAAGCTGAAACGTTGACCTTGTGTTGTTTTAGTGGAGGTACGAAGAAGTAAGTAGAAGTATAGATCAGGGTGTTGCCGTGGATGTGATCTTTTTGGATTTTGCCAAGGCATTTGATACAGTTCCACACAATAGATTAGTGTTCAAACTGAAGGAAATCGGTCTAGATGAAAATGCTTGTTCTTGGGTAGAACATTGGCTTAAAAACAGAGTACAAAGAGTTGTCATTAATGGTAAATTTTCAAGCTGGACAGAGGTGGCAAGTGGTGTCCCTCAGGGGTCTGTTCTGGGACCCCTTCTATTTAACATGTTTATAAATGATCTTGAAGACCGCATTGAAAGTCATGTTTCAGTGTTTGCAGATGACACAAAACTTTGTAAAATAATACAATGTGAGCAAGATATTACTTTGCTGCAGAGGGATTTAGATAGACTGGGGACTGGGCACTCAAATGGCAGATGAAATTTAATGTTGAAAAATGCAAAGTTATGCACTTCGGCGTAAAGAATACACAAGCAACGTATACCCTTAATGGAAGCGAATTAGGGATAACAACACACGAAAAGGACTTGGGAATTGTTATAGACAACAAACTATGCAACAATGTGCAATGTCAATCAGCAGTGGCCAAGGCCAGTAAGGTATTGTCATGCATGAAAAAGGGCATTCATTCTCGGGACAAGAATATAATTTTGCCTCTTTATAAATCACTGGTAAGACCCCATATTGAATATGCTGTGCAATTTTGGGCACCTGTTCTAAAGAAGGATATTATGGCACTAGAAAAAGTGCAGAGGCGGGCTACAAAATTAATAAAAGGAATGGAACATATCGGCTATGAAGAAAGGTTAACAAATTTAAACCTATTTAGTTTAGAAAAACGTCGCCTGAGAGGGGATATGATAACATTATACAAATATATTCGGGGCCAATACAAACCATTGTGTGGAAATCTATTCACAAACCGGACTTTACATAGGACACGAGGCCATGCGTTTAGACTGGAAGAAAGAAGATTTCGCTAAGGCAAAGGAAAGGTTTTTTTACTGTAAGAACAATCAGGATGTGGAATTCTCTGCCTGAGGAAGTGGTTTTATCAGAGTCCATACAGATGTTCAAACGGCTACTAGATGCATACTTGCAAGAACAGAATATTCAAGGATATAATCTTTCAATGTAGGGTAATAACTGCTTGATCCAAGGATAAATCTGACTGCCATTCTGGGGTCAAGAAGGAATTTTTTTCCTAGCTTGTTGCAAAATTGTGCTTCAAACTGGGTTTTTTTGCCTTCTTTTGGATCAACAGCAAAAAACAAATGTGAGGAAGGCTGAACTTGATGGACGCAAGTCTCTTTTCAGCTATGTAACTATGTAACTATGTAACTATGTAACTAATAAAAGTAATATTTTATATTAGTCCTTGGAGTGCTATCTCTGGCAATATTATATATATATATATATATATATATATATATATATATAACATATATATATAGCTTTTTCCAATATAAAATATTGGTCCTTTCAGAGTTAAATTTTTAATTATACAGTAAGCATACTCACATGCATACACAGACAATCTCACTGACACAAGCTGATTGATACACAGCCTCATACATAAGGTTATTGACATAAAAACACAAGCTCACTCAGTAGCAGGCACACACACACACACACACACAAGCAAGCGCGCACACACAAACACACAGCTTAATGTAGTGGTATTGGTGTCTATAGCCTGTCCCTGCAGGCTTTTCAATGTAAACACTGACTTTTAAGAGAAAAGGCAGTGTTTACATTGTTTCCTAGTGACAGACACTCAGACGGTCACTAGAGGTGCTTCCTGTGTCAGTGCGGATTGGCTGAGATCATCAAGCTTGATGATCTCAGCCATAGAGGCAGGGCCAGGCGAGGGGAGACCAGCATGACGTGGGAAAAAAAAAAGTGAGTAAAAACACACATACACACACACATACCATGACAGACACACACCATGACACAGACAGACCGTGACACAGACAGAAACACACACACACCATGACAGACAGACAGACACCATGACAGACAGACACACACACATCATGACAGACACACATCTTAAAAAAGACACACACACCTGGAAACACACTCACACCATAACACAGACAGACCGTGACACACAGACACACACACAACGACACAGAGAGACCGTGACACAGACACACACACCGTGACACAGACAGACACACATTACATGACACAAACACACACACACACCATGACACACACAGACCATGACACAGATAGACACACATTACATGACAGACACACACACACCATGACACAGACAGACCGTGACACACAGACACACACACCACGACACAGAGAGACCGTGACACAGACACACACACCGTGACAGACAGACACACATTACATGACACAGACAAACACACACACACACCATGACACACACAGACCGTGACACAGACACACACATTACATGACAGACACACACACACACACACCATGACATAGATACACATTGCATGACACAGACAGACGCACACACCATGACAGACAGTGACAAACACACCATGACACAGAGACACAAACAATGACACAGACACACATTGCTGACATAGACAGACACTCACACACCATGACACAGACAGACACACACACACACCATGACAGACAGACACACACACAAATGACACACACACACACATACACAATTTCTACCTGTGGGGAGCTCTTCTGGCGGCCGATGAGGAAGCTCCTTTGGCGGCCGCAGGGTTTCCTGGCTGTTCTTGCGGCCACAGGGGGAGCTGGCTGTTGTGTCTCTGCTCCCCCTCCCCTGCGCGCCGCTTAATGAGACCGGGGCCGGAATATGACGTCATCTTCCGGCCCCGGTCTCATTAAGCTTTGCGCAGGGGAGGGGGAGAAGAGACACAACAGCCAGTTCTCCCTCTGGCTGCAAGAACAGCCAGCAAACCCTGCGGCCGCCAAAGGAGCTCCCTCTGCGGCCGCAGGTGAGCCAGCTGGCTGTCCGGCCCCAGGTGCCGACGGCCCACCGGGAAATTTCCCGGTATCCCGGTGGGCCAGTCCGGCCCTGCAGCCAGGGCCGGACTGGGGATACAAAGCAGCCCTGGAAAAAAAATCTATGCCAGCCCCATAAGTCATTGCGCCATATATTGTCGCATGTAATATCTTGCCACCCCAGATGATTGAGTAATATATATATATATTTGTGGTCATGGCATAAGCCGTAGTATTATTGACATAAGACAAACAGTTGTGGTGTGCCGGAACTGACGAGGAAGTAGGCCTGAAATAAAAGAGGGCCTACCTTATAGAATGTTTATAAAAGTGGTGTGGTGGGTGGGACAATTCGCCAGACCCAACAGGTAATGAGGGAAGGGTTGGTGCTCCTTAAGAAGGGGAACCAAGCCCCTCCCACAACTTCAGGCCATGCCTTCCATTTGTGGTCATGGCATAAGCCGTAGTATTATTGACATAAGACAAACATAGAAGGGAAATGTCAGTTGTGGTGTGCCAGAACTGACGAGGAAGTAGGCCTGAAATAAAAGAGGGCAAAAAGATATAACCATTTATTTGTTCTATAACCCAACAATACACATTACATATTCATGGTTTTGAATGCCAGGCGTACTTCTTGTACAGGCTGAAGGATGTAGCGGGTGTATGCTGTGGATTTCCATCGGCCTAATATTTTGATAATGTGAGCCGGTATATTCTTTTTTGAAGCTGTAGTTGCGGCTCCTATGCAGAAGGAGTGTCCAGAATAGCTGGCTGGGTTCAAACCTAAACGGATCAACAGCATCCTAACATACATCATGAATTTGCTCATAGTGAGTACATTACCGTGCAAGGATAGGAGTGGTTGTGTTGGAGCCATATTACAGGAAGCCAGAAGAGTGTCAAAAACCTCCACCGGACACCAGATATTACTAGTGGGGTAATAGGGTATAATGACTGTCTGACCTTTGGTGCTAGTTTTGGTATGGTGTAGGGATAGTTGATAGTGATCGTGCACCTTTACGAGATCGGATCTAGTGATGAAGGTGAGCGAGTTAACGCTAGTGGTGGTGAATTCTCTGGGCCGCAGAAAATGGTAAAATGCCAGATAGATAGCTGTTTTAATAACACGATTGGTATGGCCTTTGAATGGTGAGGTGTCTAGTAGATTTGATAGTGCCTGGAATAATAGATCGTGGATGGGTAGTCTAGCAGGTGCGGGTGTAGGAGTGGAGTCTTTGATACCTTTAAGAATAGCCTTAACTTGGTAGGAGGATAGAAAGCGTTGTTTGTTAGGCCAAGAAGTGAGTATGTGGTGTTGAATACCTGTGATATACAATTTAATGGTGTTGTATGATAATGTTAGATGAAGGTGGCAAAAAGAGATGAAAGCAATAATGGTTTCCATGGAAAACTGGTCAACGATATTAAAGTCCAACAAAAATTTATTAAATACATCAAAAGCTCTACCATATGCCTTCCTAGTATTAGCAGAAAGACCGAGCTGTGAGAGTTGCCGCCCATGACATAGCAGTTATTTTAGTCCCAGACCATCTCCTGCCACTGTGGTACCGGAGTTGGTATTAGGGTAGCTGTTGGTAGAGCTTCCCGGAACTCCTGAAACCGAGACCGTGATAAGTGATCAGCTGCAACATTGAGAAACCCAGGCACATGAATGCAAGACAAAAGAAAACTGTGTTTAGCAGCCAGCCATGTGAGAGTCCTCATGAACCGCATGATGGCCAGGGAAGAGGAACGTCCCTTATTTACAACATGGCATGTAGCCATGTTGTCTGAGAAGCAACGAACCGTATTCCCAGACCAGCCTGCTCCCCACTTAACTGCTGCTGCTACAATAGGATAGAGCTCAAATAGTGCTGAAGTTTCCTTAAACTTGGGGATCTCAGTAATCTCTCCTGGCCATTTACCATACATCCATTTGTTGCCCCAAATAGCGGCAAATCCAGAAGTGGCTGCGGCATCCGTCCAGAGTGATACCGAATTTTCTGACCAAACCGGGATGAAAATGCTTTTCCCGTTCCAGTTTAGCAAAAACTCCTTCCACATACGAAGGTCAGCTGTGGCATGTATGTCTAGTGAAATGCGGGCTGCGTCAGTTTGCAACATTGGAAACAGGTTAAGCAACCTGGAAATGAATGCTCTCCCCTGTGGAATGATTTTCATTGCGAAGTTCAATGAACCCAACAGGGATTGCAATTCCTTCCTATTACATGAGCCTCCTCCCAAGTAAAGGTCGATGGCTGCCAGGATGCGTTCAATCTTCTCCCTGGGGAGGCTAGCCTGCATGTTCACGGAGTCCAGTACTACCCCTAAGAAATTGATTATAGTATCTGGACCTTCAGTCTTTGCTGGTGATACCGTGTGAACAGTCGTGTGATTGACTGGAGGCTAGTAGGAGGTGCTGGGTTACTTTCTACAGTCAGGAAATCATCCAGGTAATGGATAACTGTGGGGCATTTACAGAGGTTAAGCAGCATCCAACACAGCGTCTCAGCAAATATATCTAAAATCCTGGGGCTGCTTTTTGAACCAAACGTGAGACGAGTGAAAAAGTAATACGAGCCTTGCCACTTAACCCCATGTAAATGCCATAGGGATGGATGAATAGGGAGTAATTTGAAAGCGTTCACAATATCCATTTTACATAGCCATACCCCTACTCCGGCTGAGAGGATGGCTGTGACTGCGTTATCTATGTTGGCATATTGGAGGGAGAATTCTTCAGATGGTATTAATGAATTTAGGCTTGGAGTAGGAGATGCATGGGGGGCTGACAGGTTGAGAATTAGCCTTTGTTTATGTGAGGATTTGTTAGTGACCAGTCCTATGGGATTAGTTCTCCAAACCGTGAACGGCGGGGAGTCAAAAGGGCCTAACAAGAAACCTCCTATTTGGATATACAGAGCATAGCATAGTATATTCCAAAAGCCAGTACAAATTCTGGAATGGATAGCTTTTGATTCAACCTGGGATCTCTGGACTTGAGAACCACCGACACAACCCCATATGCATAGGTCTTATTCTCAAGGACATCTTGTGAGGCAATCAGAAGTGATACCAGATACCAGATATCCTTTCCTTCCAAGATGTCCTTTCTGGTTTTAGCAGGCACCATGTGTGCTGGGTTAATTATATGTGGGTCTTTAGAACTAGTTGGTAAATTACCCGGTAGGGGGTCCAAGCACACTGCAGCAACTGGGCACCCTGCAGTAGCAGGCGACCTTTGCTGGCTATCTGCATCCATTTTGTCGAGTTTGTCCGTAATACGACCCAAAGAGGTCAGGACTGACGACATAACTGACTGCAGATCTGAGGAATGGTTCCCGCTGGATCCTTCCCCTGCCCCAGAGTTATCAGTCTGGGTATTCAATAGTCTGTACAACTCAGCTTTCCTAGCTGTAGCAGGGAACGGAATATTTCTCTTCCGTAATTCAGCCGTGATTCTTGGAACAGTCCACGCCCTGAGTGATGCAGGGCTTGTGTTGTCGTCACCCCGAGATAGAGTGACCGATCTAGCCGGTGTACTGGCGATGGACACATCTTCCCTTTCTTCATGAACTTGTGACATGCTACAACATAAAATAGTATGTTACCTGGGGGCTACTCAACTGGCTATTGTTACTAATGCCGAAGAATTACTAAGCGACGTGACAGGTGATGCCCTACTAGTGGCCAAGCGGCTTTGAGAGGCACTATCTATGATTTGGCGCGTGTGGGATACATGGCCATTGGCATTATGGCGGGGTGGTGGCCTCTCTGTGACTTGTAAAGGCATAAGACAGAATGGGAGTGACAAGTGAGGCCCTCCCTATGCAACCAAGCGAGGCGGCTAGCTATTAATGGGCCCGAGGGGATGCCGTACCTCCGAATTGAGGATGGGTGTTGGCTTCGCGGGACCACTAACGTAAGGCATAGAAGGCCAGAAAAACATACCTAGTGGGTCCTATGTTTAGTATGCCAGTATCTGTATAAACCCGAAAGGGTAGGTAGGGAGGGAGAAGTAGTCGAAACGTGATGTACCTGCTGAGTAAGTTGCCAGATAGTATGAGAAGAAGTGTACAGGTGATCTGTCGTAATCTACAAGAGTAATTGACATTTGTATGGGTAAAATAAAACAAAATTGTGCCCCTAAATCCCCAGCTAATCTGATACCTACCAGTAGTACTTCACTAGTAGTGAAGTTTGCAGAAAGTAGGACACGTGACCCAGGTGAGCTGTAGTAACCTACGAGAGTAACATGAGTTTGTAAGGGTTAAAATATGTAGCCCTCAACCCCCTGCTGATCAGATACCTATCAGTAAATATTCCAACAGTTTAGGTGACTGGAACCCCAATACTACAAAGTGCTAGGATGCTTATACCTAGTAATACAGAAAATACCTTTGAGGAATCTGGTCTGGCGTGACCCATTAAGGTATATTTAAATATTGAACTGACCTATGTTGAGTGAAACAGTTGGTGGGGTAGCAGAACCCAGTGGAATTGTTGTAGAACACTGAATACAAGAGGTCCCTAATCAATTGACCGTTAAGTATGTTATGACAATATGTCCGTATATTGATACTCATATGGTGCACACAACACTGGACTACCGATACTGTAATCCTACAAACAATTGATGTCGTGATTATAACCCTTCTGATCAGCAGGGTTGTGTAAGCAACTAAAACAGTACTGAAACCGGCCACCAGAGGTCTCCCTAGTGCCTATCATAATTATACCATAGAATAGACTAGAGATTCGGCAAACGAAACGGTCATAAGGTGACCAAGTGTAAATGCATTGTTCAACTTATTAATAAAACATATTTAACGAATTGCCCAGCATATCTTTAACCAGCATAAGATATCTTATAATCATAACTGAATTGGAAGCGAATCGTGCCAAATGCCATAACCTTTTATGACCACCAGGGGTCGTGGAATGTTACTTGAGAGAGAAATCAGTGACAATGAACCAGCCACCAGAGGTCGCCCTAGCGCATACAACAAGTTGTAACATAAAATGTGAAACAGCTTTCGGCAAACGAACAGGCATAATATGAATGTAACGAATTGCCCCATACGAAATAATATGTAACATGCTATATCCGTATACAAGCCGTAAAACCGAAAGCCGGCATTCGTGTGAATATTTACCGAAGAGTTATCACGTGTGCGGCCGTAGTATTAGGATGACTTAAAACGTCGCGCCGAAATTGCGACGGCCGTATAACTTACGATTTTGCCGTAACGAAAGCGCAGCGAATCGCCCGGCCAGGAAATGAAGCCAGACGGGCGAAACCGGGTGAGACAGCACTCGTTGGGACCCAGGAAGCTACCCACGGAGATACAGGTAAGCAGAATGGCGCCAGGACTACCGGAAGTGACGATCTCTCTACCCACAATTCGCCAGACCCAACAGGTAATGAGGGAAGGGTTGGTGCTCCTTAAGAAGGGGAACCAAGCCCCTCCCACAACTTCAGGCCACGTCTTCCATATATATATATATATATTTATATCAAATCTAGATTGCTTTTTCTAATATAAAATATTGGTCCTTTCAGAGTAAAATGTTTAATTATACAGTAAGCATACTCACATACAGACACAGACAAACTCACTGACACACACAAGCCCATTGATACACAGCCTCATAAACAAACAATCTCACTGATATACATAAGTTAATTGACATAAAAACACAAGCTCACTCAGTAGCAGGCACACACACACACACACACACACACATGCAAGCAAGCCCACTCACTAGTAGGCACACACACACAGCTTAATGTAGTGGTTTTGGTGTCTATAGCCTGTCCCTGCAGGCTTTTCAATGTAAAAGGCAGCGTTTACATTGCTTCCTAGTGACAGACACTCAGACGGTCACAAGAGGTGCTTCCTGTGTCTGTGCGGATTGGCTGAGGTCATCAAGCTTGATGATCTCAGCCATAGAGGCAAGGCCAGTCGAGGGGAGACCAGCACAACGTGGGGGGAAAAAAAAGGTGAGTAAAAACAATATTTTTAAAAACACACACAGATACACACACATACCATGACAGAGCTGGCTCTTCTGGCAGCTGCAAGGGGGAGCTGGCTGTGCTGTGTCTGCTCCCCAGCGCGCAACTTATTGAGACCGGGTCTCATTAGGTAGGTCTCATGACACAGACAGACACACATCATGACACAGACACACACACATACACTCACACTGACACACATAATTGCTACCTGTGTGCAGACAGCTGTCTGTGCTGGCGGCCGCAGGGGGAGCTCTGATGGCGGCCGCAGGGGGGAGCTGGCTCTTCTAGCAGCCGCAAGGGGGAGCTGGCTCTCCTGTGTCTGCTCCCCAGCGCGCACCTTATTGAGACCTGGTCTCATTAGGTAGCGCCCGAGGGTGGGGGAGCAGAGACAGTACAGCCAGCTCTCTGCCGGGCCCCAGGTGCCAACGGCCCACTGGGAAATTTCTCGGTATCCCGGTGGGCCAGTCCGGCCCTGTACACAGCTATGGCCAGAGTGCAACCTCAAATACTTACTCATTAAATTTTGAATGCTGGCCAGTCACAGCAACATTAAACTGGCTAAATTAGTGGATTATAAGGCTGCAGAAATAAACTATCTGGGAGAGACATTGGAATGGATGAGAGCACCACAACCACTATAGTACAGCTACTCTACACAAGTGCAGGAATGAGGCTGCTGCTCAACATCTTGCCAGTACAACAACCAACCGAGAAACTGACTTATAGGTAAATATCATCAAAAGATGTTCTGTAACTGTTTTATTCATTGAATTGAAAGGGATACTCCACACTACATACAGATATATACATAGATGTGCACACAGGGTGTGCCGGGTGTGCCTGGGCACACCGTAATCCCCGCGGCACACGCTATGTGCCTCCCACCATGGGCCAGTGAGGGAGATCAAAGATCACCAACCCACAGGCAGGGAGGGAGGCAGGAGAGGACCCGGGGAGCTCTTGTCAGCAGCTACGCCGGGTTCGTCTCGCGCGGTCGGAGCGCGGCAACGCTCAGATCTCGCGAGAGTGAACTCTAGTCCCGCAGGCTAGAGTTCACTCTCCACTGGACCACCAGGGAAGGCAGGAGCATGGTCCCCCCTCCCTACATAAGGTAAGAAGGGAGGGGGGATATTAACTAAACGGCCCCCACACCCCACACATTACACACACATAAATCACCCTTACACACACATACATCACCCTTACACACACAGTGCACACACACACTAACAGCACCCTCACACTAACACCCTTACACACACACAGCACCCTCACACTAACAACACCCTTACACACACACACACTAACAGCACCCTCACACTAACAACACCCTTACACACACAGCACCTTCACACATACACACACAGCACACACAAACAGCACCATTACACACAGCACCCTTACACACAGCACCCTTACACACACAGCACACTTACACACAGCACCCTTACACACAGCACCCTTACACACACAGCACACACTAACAACACCCTTACACACACACACTATCAGCACCCTCACACTAACACACACACACTATCAGCACCCTCACACTAACAACACCCTTGCACACACAGCACCCTCACAAATACACACACAGCACACACTAACAGCACCCTTACATACTGTACCCTCACACACACAGCACCGTCACACACACAGCACACACTAACAGCACCCGTACACACACAGCACCCTTACACATACACACACTAACAGCACCCTCACACACACAGCACCCTTACACACACAGCACACACTAACAGCAGCCTTACGCACACACACTAACAGCACGCTTCCACATACACACACACAGCACACACTAACAGCACCCTTACACACACAGCACCTTCACACACACACAGTGCCTTCACACACACAGCGCCTTCACACACACAGTGCCCGCACACACACACAGCGCCTTCACACACAGCGCCTGCACACACACAGCGCCTTCACACACAGCACCTACACACACCACCCTCACACACACAGCAGTGTGTGTGCGTATGTATGTGTATGTGTATATATGTGTATATATACATATATATGTATATGTTTATATATATATATATATGTATATATATATATACAAATATATATATATATACAAATATATATATATATATACAAATATATATATATATATACGCGGCGTGTGTTTCTGCTTTAGGGTGCACACCCTTATACAATAGGCTGCGCACACCTATGGATATATATATATATGTCCGTCGGTGTGTGAGTGTATTAAAGGGCCCTGGTGCTATACCACACTACATACGTACAGATATATATATATATCCCCGCCGGTCTGTGAGTATATTAAAGGGCCCTTGTGCTATACCACACTACATACAGATATATATGTCCCCGTTGGAGTGTGAGTGAGTATATTAAAGGGCCCTGGTGCTATACCACACTACAAACAGATATATATATATATATATATATATATATATATATGTATATATATATATCCCCGTCGGTCTGTGAGTGTATTAAAGGGCCTAGTGCTATACCACACTACATACAGATATATATATATCACCGTCGGAGTGTGAGTGTATTAAAGGTCCCTGGTGCTATACCACACTACATACAGATATATATATATATTCCCATCGGTCTGTGAGTGTGTTAAAGGGCCCTGGTGCTATACCACACTCCATACAGATATATATATATAAATATATATATATCCCAGTCGGTCTGTGAGTGTATTAAAGGGCCCTGGTGCTATACCACACTCCATACAGATATATATATATATATATATATATCCCCGTCGGTCTGTGAGTGTATTAAAGGGCCCTGGTGCTATACCACACTACATACAGATATATATCGCCGTCGGAGTGTGAGTGTATTAAAGGTCCCTGGTGCTATACCACACTACATACAGATATATATATCTCCGTCGGAGTGTGAGTATATTTAAGGTCCCTGGTGCTATACCACACTACATACAGATATATATCCCCGTCGGAGTGTGAGTGTATTAAAGGTCCCTGGTGGTATACCACACTACATACAGATATATATATATATCCCCGTCGTTCTGTGAGTGTGTTAAAGGGCCCTGGTGCTATACCAAACTACATACAGATATATATATATATATATATATATATCCTCTTCAGTCTGTGAGTGTATTAAAGGTCCCTGGTGGTATACCACACTACATACAGATATATATATATCCCCGTCGTTCTGTGAGTGTGTTAAAGGGCCCTGGTGCTATACCAAACTACATACAGATATATATATATATATATATATATATATATATATCCTCTTCAGTCTGTGAGTATATTAAAGGTCCCTGTTGCTATACCACACTACATACAGATATTTACATCCCCGTCAGAGTGTGAGTGTATTAAAGGGCCCTGGTGCTTTACCACAGTACATACAGATATATATGCCAGCTCTCTGCAAGAGAGAAATGTTACAACAGCAGGGGTCGACAGGGCAGCCGGGCCTCCTGGAGTGAGGGTTTAGTTACTGGGTGCAGGGGGTAACATGGACTGTAGTAGGTGGGTGCAGGTGGATAGGGGTGATAGTTAGTGGGTGCAGGGGGATAGGGGCTTTAGTTAGTGGGTGCAGGGTGATAGGGGCTGTAGTTAATGGGTGCAGGGGGATAGGGGCTGTAGTTAGTGGGTGCAGGGGGATAGGGGCTGTAGTTAATGGGTGCAGGGGGATAATGGCTGCTGTTAGTGGATGCAGTGGGATAGGGCTGTAGTTAGTGTGTGCAGGGGGATAGGGGCTGTAGTTAGCGTAGATAAATGAAGTTAGTGGTGCAGTGGGATAGGGGCTGCAGTTGCGTGGGATGCAGTAAATGTAGTTAATGGGTGCAGGGGGATAAGGGCTGTAGTTAGTGGGTGCAGGGTGATAGGGGCTGTAGTTAATGGGTGCAGGGGGATAATGGCTGCAGTTAGTGGATGCAGGGGGATAGGGGCTGTAGTTAGTGGGTGGTGTGGATAGGGGCTGTGTTAATGGGTGCAGGGGGATAGGGGTCAGTTAGTGGGTGCAGGGGATAGGGCTGCAGTTAGTGGGTGCAGGGGACAGGGCTGCATAATGGGTGCAGGATAATGGCTGCAGCTAGTGGATGCAGGGGACAGGGCTGCAGTTAGTGGGCAGGGGGATAGGGGCTGTAGTTAATGGGTGCAGGGGGATAATGGCTGCAGTTAGTGGATGCAGGGGGATAGGGGCTGTAGTTAGTGGGTGCAGGGTGATAGGGGCTGTAGTTAATGGGTGCAGGGGGATAATGGCTGCTGTTAGTGGATGCAGTGGGATAGGGGCTGTAGTTAGTGTGTGC